>JAMPIV010005815.1:0-340310 GCA_024509875.1 Oreohelix idahoensis
CTCTCTTTACCAACTGATCACAATACATCACAAACATTGCGTTCAGAGCGTTTGGCCAACAGTCAGCTTCATTTGAAATACTTTATTCCAGTATTACCCTTCTTAATGGTTACTACGCCTCTGCACTTCCAGCATTATTTCTTTCTAGTCAATCATCCAGGTGTCAGTGTACTGTTTGGCCATTCCATGCCGTTTTACTTCTCTCCGACACCCTCTGTTCAGGCTGGAGCATTTTAGGCTTTACCTCACGTTTGCCACTGAACTACACATATATATACAGGCATAAATCAACAATTCACATTCAATTTTCATTAAAAGATATTCAATGGTTCAAGCTTACCACAATTCATACGAATAACACAGATACGTTGATTAGCAATGAATTCTGGCACAAACTGGCACACACTTCCATCTGCCTATGTTCCAGGCTTTTATTGAGCAAAATATATGCTGGCCTAAACGCACTGATGCTTTATCAAGCTATTTTAAACAAGTGGTTTCGAACTAACGCTCCCAAGTGTGTATATCAGCGAGTCTGACCAATGAGCCCCGTTTCGACAAGTGTTTGAAAAAATGTTACCTTTCCCCGTTTCCGCTAACAACCAAGATAGTATTTATAGCCCGACCAATCGTGGTTAGGCTTTCATTTGTTGCGCTCCAATCAATTTGGAGTTTACATGGTAGGCTATTTCTGTAACGTAAATTTTTTTCAAACACGTTAAAAAAAAATCTTATGAGCAGAAATGAATTTATGCTGTCAGGCACCCCCAATATTTTATTTTGGGTATAATTTATTAATTCCTGGACTATTTGCGTAACGTTTTACATATTATTTGTCAGCAAGCCCTAAGGAACCCAAAAATACTAATTTAAAGGAGCTACGTGGCTGCGTTCAAAATATGCAATTTCTTCTACCTCCTGTTTCGAAGATGTGCTGTCTGGGTACTGTTATGTGTTCAAACGTAAACCCATCTAATGTTGTCTTTTCTAATAAGAGTTTGTTATGATTTATAAACCTAACTCTGGGAAAGGGTAGTGTATTTTATCACTGTCCGTCTGAAAAAGTTAGTGCTTGTAGACTTACACGCGTGATGCCAGCATTTGTATATCGCGCGTCGCGTGTTGCATGCGTTCCTGATTTTCAGCCCTCCCCTCTCGCTATCCTTTTGTCCATCTGTTCGTTCGTTTTGGTAACGTAATATAATTAATGTTAGGATTAATTTAGGTCATTACGCAGTACGTCTCAATGTTTTTCTTAGAAATGCAGCACACGTTTCATTGAAGAAGGCGGGTAATAATACAGTAAGCTTTTATATCAACGTGAAAGCGTTACAATTTGCAGACGAAGCAGAAAACAAGGGGGATTTCGAGTACATTCTTTGTGACAGCACTGTCATTTTACCATTGCTCTTCTCTTTATTAATTTTATTTGTTAGGCTTCATATTTACCTAATAATTTATATATGTGGATTAGAATATTTCATGACACCTCCCCTCTTAAAACAGACATTATATGTCAGTCCTTTATTCTATATACACATAGAGAAATTTATTATTATTTCTGGGGTTTACGGTGATTCTCATCACACGGATGGCGGCTTAAAAAAAATCCGCTCCCAGATTGGTTTTTTCCAGATATATATTCAATGCTAAAATTATATGGAGCCAGAAGCAAAGACCATCGGAGTAACCTAGAGTTCTCATGCTTAGCCTGTGCTAAGAACGATAAAGGTTTGTGGTCAGTTTGCAACTTAAATGCCTTCCCATATAGATAAATATTGAATTTCTTTATTGCCCATATTACTGCAAGACATTCTTTTTCGCTAGTTGAGTAGTTGATTTCAGCTTTATTCAACTTTCTGCTAGCATATGCCACTGGGCTTAATTCCCCATCCAATGCATCTGATTTCTGTAGTAAAGTTGCACCTAACCCAATATTACTTGCATCCGTCCTTACTATGAATTCTTGACTTAAGTCAGGTAATTTCAAAATGGGTTTACTTGTGAGCTTTTCCTTCAATTCTTGGTAAGTCATTTCACATTGTGGTGTCCATGTAATGCGATCTGGAAGTCCTTTACGTGTCAATTCCGTTAAAGGTGCACATATGGAATTAAAGTTTTTGATATACTTCTGGTAGAAACCACATAATGAGACAAAGGATCTCACGTCCTTCTTGGTTTGTGGTCTCGGGGCTTTCTGTAGTTTCTCTAAATTCTTTGGGTCAGGGGTCATGTTTCCCTGATAAACTGTGTGTCCCAAAAATTCCAATTCTTTACATCCAACGCAACATTTGGTTGGTCGGGCTGTTTAATTTGCCTCCCTAAGTCGATCAAACAGCATGTTCAGAGAGTCAATGTGTTCCTCAAATGTTTCTGTTGCTATAAGGATATCATCCATAAAATTTGTTATACAGGGATTATTCAGAGGATCCAATAATTTTCTCATCATTCTAGAGAAGACACTAGGCGCATTCTTCAATCCAAATGGCAATCTATTAAACTCATAGTGTCCTTCTGAGGTACTAAAAGCTAGGTATGGTCTAACCTCAGGCTTCACCGGAATCTGATAGTATCCTTTACTCAGATCCACTTTTGAGAAATATTTAGCTTTATTTAGTCTGGCAAACAGCTGATTTGTATCCGGCAATGGATCCACCTGTCCTTCTGTAATAGCATTCAGTCTCCTGTAATCTATACAGAGTCTATGTTCTCCAGAGGGCTTCCTTAAGAGTACCACCCCGGAACTATACGAAGACTCACTGTGCGAAATAATTCCTTCCTTCAACAGATAGTCTATCTCTTCCTTCAAAGCTTTCTCCTTAGCAAACGGAATCGAATATGGTTTCATACAGACAGGTGTGGAGTCTATGAGTTTCATATCATATTCCAATAGGTTTGTATGCCCTGGTCGGTCTGTTAACACCTCTGCATGATTATTTAGAACCTGTTGCACTCTCTCTTTCTGAGTTTTCGTTAAATGTGTACTGATTTTCACCTGTGCTGCTGTCTCACAGGGGTGTAATGGATATTCAAATGATGAAAGTGGTTCCTTTTTCATCTCCATGGCGATGGACAAGGTCAACAAGTGTGTGTCTCTTCCTGATGTTCTCTTTCCAAATATTTCTTCAGGAGATTCACATGATAGATTTTTTTCTTTCCCCTTCTTATCTATCTTATAATTTGTTCTAGACACTTTCTCTAAAACTGTATATGGACCCTGCCATCCAATTTGTAACTTATTCTGACTCCCAGGCAAAAGAAGCAGTACTTTCTCTCCCACAGCCAAATTTCTGTCTTTCGCCTTCCTGTTATAATAGGCAGCATGTTTCTTCCTGGCTTGTTTCAAATTTTCATTGGCAAGTTTCCAGCCAGTTTTCAACCGAGTGGTCAGCTCATTCACATATTGGTATGAAGATGTAATGTTTTCCTCTGCCTTTTCATCAGTCCACGTTCTTAACAAAGCTACATATGGACCTTTAATTGTGTGGACCTATTTGTCCATGCACCGGTATGGTCTCTTCCACTTGAAGCTTTATAGTGATGATTTTTCCTCCCAGAATTATCATTCACAAAACGACCGCTACCAATTTAACGTTTCCTGGGGTTTCCTCCCCACTTAAAATTCTTGATGAGAGATTTCCTCTCTACATCTTCTTCCTCCAGTTTGTTTAAGTCCGATTGAGGGATTGTCGGCTTATCCTGGGGTAAGACATCTTTTTTGCACTCTCCGCATAGTGGCCATTGTAAAACAGTTAAGTGAAGCTTGTCCGTGAAAAGGGGCTTCCCATTCCATTTGGTCCACCTTATCAAATCTATTTTTCCTTTTATGATCAGGCCTAATTTTGCCTCGGGGCGTGTCCAGGTCCTGATCCATGTTCCCACTTGT
Source organism: Oreohelix idahoensis (assembly GCA_024509875.1). NCBI lineage: Eukaryota > Metazoa > Mollusca > Gastropoda > Stylommatophora > Oreohelicidae > Oreohelix > Oreohelix idahoensis. Next base: position 3,887 of record JAMPIV010005815.1, read on the forward strand.
GGGTGTTCCCTCATGTGCTATGCTACACCTTTCTACAAAATTCTCAATGTCCCATCTTGCTTTGGGCCAATAATAATTGTGAGCCACCTTTTGAATGATGGTACCTATTTTCTCATGGTCCCCATCTGGTTTCACATGTAGACTCCTTATTAATTCTGTCCTGTATCTTTTTGGAAGAACCAGCTGTCCGTGACCATGGGATCTAGTTCCGGCCTTCCTATACATCAACTTGTTTTTCATGTAAAAATCTCCCTTGCCTGGAGTTGTATGACAAGTTGACAATTTTCTGAAACAAGGCTTGAGTGTTTTATCCCCAGCCTGTGCCTTCCTCATCTCTTCTGGAGTGGTATCTAACATAATATCCTCCTCCTGTCTTGAGGTCGACCTGACCTGAAGGGTTGCCATATACACAGGTTTCCTTCTGCAACGGTCAGTGTCATGATTGTCCATCTGACAATTCTTACACCACCTTTTTCCTTGGTTGAAAGATTTTCTTTCATCATATTTCCTTTCATCGAATTGTGGGAATTTATTTTTATTGTCATACCGTGGCCTATCAAATTGGTGCTTACCTTTATTTTGATCCCTAGGATCAAATTTATTAAAGTTCTGTGGTGCCCTAAAGTTGTCCACCTGTTTCTTTTTATTACCTGTTACCTCTGCTTGAGCTGCTTGATACCTTTCAGCAACATTTAGCAACTCACCCAGCCTCTCTGCACCTTGTTCCATGAGAAACTTTCTCAGGTCTGGAGCCATGGACTCTCTTAGTTGCTCTATAAGGACCATTTCCTTAAGATCTTGGGTTTTCCCCAGAGAAGTCCATTTCTCCAAGTATGTCTCGATTCGTGCAGCGAACTGGTGATAGGTTTCACCTGACAGTAGTTTAGCATTCCTAAATTTTTTCCTGTAAAACTCTGCATTCTTTTCATACCTTAACAAAAGAGCCTGCTTTAGCATGTCATAATTTTCCTGATCACCTCTGCTCATTTTTGCAAAAACTTCATAAGCTGCCCCACGAAGTCCCTGAGATAACTTTAAGCTCCACCTTTCTCTCTCTAACCCATACGTGGTAGCTAATAGTTCATACCTATTTAGGTAGCTCTCAATATCATCGTCTTTCTCAACAAAATGATCTAAATGAAAATTCATAGCTGAGGTTGAGGCTCCTTGAGTAACCGTAGCATCAGAGGCAAAGGGACTGGCACCATTTTCAGGAGCATGGCCTTGAAACTCAAACTCCCTTAGTCGTAATTCATGTTCCCTTTGTAATATTTTCTCCTCCTTTTCTGCTTCCCTCTCTGCAGCTAATCTCCTCTCTTCCCTTTCTGCAGCTAATTTCTTCTCTTCTGCAGCTAATCTCCTCTCTTCCCTTTCTGCAGCTAATCTTTTGTCTTCTCTTTCTGCCTCCAATTTCTTAGCCTCAGCCTCAATCTGCAACCTCTTAATTTCCTTGTCAGCCTCTAACTTTCTTTCGGCTTCAAACCTTCTTTCTTCACGTTCAATAAATTTGTCACATTCCGTCGTGACATAGGCAACCATAACTTGCCCATCTAATCCTAACTCTTTTGCAGTCTGAACCGCAGCAGATCGAAATTTGGCCAGGTCCGCCATTGTCTATTATGTAAATTTATACAATGTCTAACCAACAATTCAATCTCTAATGGACAACACAGGCACCGTGAGCTCAACCTTATTTTATTCCACCCAAGGATACCTTTTAATTCTTATATTCCCTGAAGTGAATTACCCCCAATATTTTTAATAGTTAAAGATTCAAAATCCCAAGAGCGAGACCCCAATATATGTGGTGAAGTGGAAAGTTATAAATACTTATAGGGAACTTAGTGTACTGACTGAGATCAGCTGTGAAGGTATCTATATCTATTAAGAGTAGTGTATTATAGATAACCTTACTTGCTACCACATATCTATATATCTCAGTCAGAATTATTCTGGAATAGTGTGATGCTACGTTATGTGTCTAGGGTATGAGTATGGTGAAGTGTAAGTCACAACAACAGACAGATAAACAATTTAATTTAATCCACTACTCTTGACAACACTGTGACACTCACATACATATAACACTCTACAAAGATATCTTAAAAGAGTCACTGATAAACTTTCAAATAACAATATGTATTCATTACTGGCATGAATGAATATGTGTCCTGATTCAACTACAAGGGAACCAGGAATCACAATCAATTTAAATTACAAGTTATGTACAGAATGTATTTAATATGAATATTGTAGTGACATATATTAGTACAAATGTTCTATGTGTGTCAGTTGTGTAGTAGTAAAATGAGGTAATACTGGTTTTGTTTTGTTCAAGCTCTGTTGGTATTGGTCATCATGACTTCAATAGTTTGTCTTTAGGGACTATTATTGGAGATGTTCACAGTTCCTGATTTTAAGACAAGTAAATTCCCCTCTGAATAGTATTTTTATAAAGTTATTTCAAGATGAGGGGGCATAATGTTGAGCTCAGCTGGCCAACTCTGCTTATCTTGAGTGATGGCGGCAGGAAAGGACTCCTCTGCTCGAATTCTCCTCTGGGCTCAGGAGACACCTCACTGATAGCTAAAAAGACCAAGGAGTATGCTGTCCGACTCTGGATTCAGCAAATCTCTGACCAGATGCTGCTCAGTACCATCAAGACCACTGTCCCTGAAATCAAGAAGGATGTACCTTCTACTTCATAACTAATTTATATTCTCTTTTACACTGATCACAATACAGCACAAACATTGCGTTCAGAGCGTTAGGCCAACAGTCAGCTTCATTTGAAATACTTTATACCAGCATTACCCTTCTTAATGGTTACTACGCCTCTGCACTTCCAGCATTATTTCTTTCTAGTCAATCATCCAGGTGTCAGTGTACTGTTTGGCCATTCCATGCCGTTTTACTTCTCTCCGACACCCTCTGTTCAGGCTGGAGCATTTTAGGCTTTACCTCACGTTTGCCACTGAACTACACATATATATACAGGCATAAATCAACAATTCACATTCAATTTTCATTAAAAGATATTAAATGGTTCAAGCTTACCACAATTCATACGAATAACACAGATACGTTGATTAGCAATGAATTCTGGCACAAACTGGCACAAACTTCCATCTGCCTATGTTCCAGGCTTTTATTGAGCCAAATATATGCTGGCTTCAACGCACTGATGCTTTATCAAGCTATTTTTACAAGTGGTTTCGAACTAACGCTCCCAAGTGTGTATATCAGCGAGTCTGACCAATGAGCCCCGTTTCGACAAGTGTTTGAAAAAATGTTACCTTTCCCCGTTTCCCCTAACAACCAAGATAGTATTTATAGCCCGACCAATCGTGGTTAGGCTTTCATTTGTTGCGCTCCAATCAATTTGGAGTTTACATGGTAGGCTATTTATGTAACGTAAATTTTTTTCAAACACGTTAAAAAAAAATCTTATGAGCAGAAATGATTTCATGCTGTCAGGCAGCCTCACTATTTTATTTTGGGTATAATTTATTAATTCCTGGACTATTGGCGTAACGTTTTACATATTATTTGTCAGCAAGCCCTAAGGAACCCAAAAATACTAATTTAAAGGAGCTACGTGGCTGCGTTCAAAATATGCAATTTCTTCTACCTCCTGTTTCGAAGATGTGCTGTCTGGGTACTGTTATGTGTTCAAACGTAAACCCATCTAATGTTGTCTTTTCTAATAAGAGTTTGTTATGATTTATAAACCTAACTCTGGGAAAGGGGAGTGTATTTTATCACTGTCCGTCTGAAAAAGTTAGTGCTTGTAGACTTACACGCGTGATGCCAGCATTTGTATATCGCGCGTCGCGTGTTGCATGCGTTCCTGATTTTCAGCCCTCCCCTCTCGCTATCCTTTTGTCCATCTGTTCGTTCGTTTTGGTAACGTAATATAATTAATGTTAGGATTAATTTAGGTCATTACGCAGTACGTCTCAATGTTTTTCTTAGAAATGCAGCACACGTTTCATTGAAGAAGGCGGGTAATAATACAGTAAGCTTTTATATCAACGTGAAAGCGTTACAATTTGCAGACGAAGCAGAAAACAAGGGGGATTTCGAGTACATTCTTTGTGACAGCACTGTCATTTTACCATTGCTCTTCTCTTTATTAATTTTATTTGTTAGGCTTCATATTTACCTAATAATTTATATATGTGGATTAGAATATTTCATGACAATAATGTATATAATTAGATGTTATATTCAGTTTTTGCCGTTTGTTTTCTGTCAACATTTCTTTCCATGTTGTAGACCACAACATTGGCAATGTCAGAATTGTGTATCATATCTCATGTAAACATAATGTATCAGTTTTAAAACAAAGCAAAGATGGATGTGTGTGTGTGTGTGTGCGTGTGTGTGTATGTGTGTGGAACACTTGTATTTAATATCATTCAATTGATTCGATACTGCATATCTACAGCTCTCAATTTTCTCTCACAATAGAGATTCCTGTCAGGTTACTAAAGGCTTAAATCTTACTTTAGTCGCATGTTTTATGCAAACAGCAGTTGTAATCATTGTCTCATCCGTGGCCTCAAATACCTGCCTAGAGTATCTTCAAGGGGAGTCGTCATTCACATCATCATCATTATGGGACCATCGGCGGACTAAACGGTCAGGCAAGGGGGCAATTGTCCGAGGATCAACTATAGAACACATGGAAACAAATTATGATCATCATTTTCTTTACGCTCGTTATGTGGGATATAAACCTGCCTGCAGCGGGTTGCCTCACTGGAAGTCTGCATCAGTCACTTCTATGCTCTTGCAGTGGGAATATCTGTGGCAGTGGGGATATCTGTAGCAGTGTGAATATCTGTGGCAATGTTTTTACATCATGATTAGCCAGAGCCATGCATAACTTCATATTATTCGCCTGCTTAAAAACTCCATGGAGATACAAATATCCTGAAACTGATCACTGCTGTCTTTTGAAAGTATTCAAGCAGACGTCTGAGAGTGTAGGAAGAAGTCACCTGTTTATAGCAGGCACACAAAAAGTAGAAAGCTGCCTTCTAATTTAAGTCGTTAGCTTTCTTCATGCACTGGTTTTGTATTCAGGGCATCATGATTACTCCCCTTAGCTGTCACTGGAGTTCTTAACACTTCTGTAAAACTGTGATTTTATGGTTCGCGGGATCACTGTTTCTGTTTTCAGGGCTTCATGATTACTGCACTTGATTGTCCCTGGAGTTCTTAACACTTCTGTAAAACTGTGATTTTATGGTTCGCGGGATCACTGTTTCTGTTTTCAGGGCTTCATGATTACTGCACTTGATTGTCCCTGGAGTTCTTAACTCTTCTGTAAAACTGTGTCTCTATGATCACCAATTTTTTTCACTAATGTCCATGACTCGTTTCCGTACGGCAAGATGGTCTCCATGTAACGCTAATGAACTCTCTGGTTTACTTTATTTGACAAAGATTTCTTACATACCATAATTTTCCTTGGATGGAATTCTTTTACTTTTATTGCGCTATTTTATTGTTTCTGTCTGCCATGCACCTTCCATCTCAAGTTATTAATGTGCTCCAGATTTTAATTAATTGACTTATTTCTATAAGTACGCCGATGAAAGGAACATTTTATTAGGGTACCTTCTGTAGATATTAAATCTTCCTCTGTGGATGAACCAAGCCCCATGACTTAAACACTAAGGAGTCGTTTATTTAAAGCGAAATCTACTTGTTTTTTTGTCTAGATGATTCTCCTTGAGAACCCGAGGGTCGCCGACGAGACAAAGTAACAATATATCTATTGCCCCCCTCAAGCAGCCCGTAACAAGCGACTAATATGAGGTTCTTCATGAGTCTGCCTGCCTCATCATGTACAACCTTTGGCTACAGAAACAACAACTGCAAATGTGGGCCAAACATCAGTGGTGGCTCCAAGCTCTTTAATGAATGACAAAAACGAGGTGATGATGATAGTTTCTACAAGATGTCGGTGTCTGTCTGTGATAATGATGATATTGTCTACAAGATGTCGGTGTCTGTCTGTGATGATAATCGTATCTACAAGATGTCGGTTTCTGTCTGTTATAATGATTATAGTGTCGAGAAGATGTCGGTGTCTGTCTGTGATGATGATAGTGTCTACAAGACGTCGGTGTCTGTCTGTGATAATGATGATAGTGTCTACAAGACGTCGGTGTCTGTCTGTGATAATGATGATATTGTCTACAAGATGTCGGTGTCTGTCTGTGATAATGATGATATTGTCTACAAGATGTCGGTGTCTGTCTGTGATAATGATGATATTGTCTACAAGATGTCGGTGTCTGTCTGTGATAATGATGATATTGTCTACAAGATGTCGGTGTCTGTCTGTGATAATGATGATATTGTCTACAAGATGTCGGTGTCTGTCTGTTGTAATGATGATAATTTCTTCAAAATGTCGGTGCCTGTCTGAGATGATGATGATAGTGTCTACAAGATGTTGGTGCCTGTCTGTGATGATGATGATAATAGTGTCTACAAGATGTCATAGCCTGTCTGTGATAATGATGGTGTCTAAAAGATGTCGTTGCCAGTATGTGATGATGATGATAGTGTCTACAAGATGTCGATGCCTGTCTGTTATAATGATGATAGTGTATACAAGATGTCATTGCCTGTCTGTGATATTGATGATAGTGTTTACAAGTTGTCGGTGCCTAACGGTCAACAATGTTTGCTGTTTCACTTCCACGTTTTACTGTTAGTTGCTGTCGTTGTGCTACAAACACAATCCCTTTATGGAACTTTCATTTTGAGATTATATTTACGCCAAGCTGTTAATATGCGTTTATTCTTAGTCATGCCATACTAGATATACAAACTAAACAAACTGAACATACAAACTAACTAAACACACAAATTAAACATTCAAACTAAACACAAACTAAACATAAAAACTAAACACACAAATTAAACACAAAAGCTAAACACACAAACTAAAAATACAAACTGAACATGTAAACTATCAATGTAAACTAACCATACAAACTAAACATACAAAGCCAAACATACAAACTAACCATACAAACTAACCATATAAACTAAACAAACAAACTTAAATACAAACGAACCATACGAACTAAACATACAAACTAAACATACAAACTAACCATATAAACTAAACATACAAACTAGCCCTACAAATTGAATATGCAAACTAAACATACACACTAAACATATAAACTAAAATATAAACTAACCATACAAATCAAATTAAGCATACAAACTAACCATACAAACTAAACATACAAACTAAACATACATACAAAACATGCAAACTATCACAAAAACTAAACATACAAACTAAACACGCAAACCAAACGTACTAACCAAACTCACTAACTAAACATACAAACTAAACACATAGACTAAAGATACGAACTAAACATGCACCTAAATACACAAACTAAACATACACATTAAACATACAAACTAAACACATAAACTAAAGATACGAACTAAACATGCACCGAAATACACAAACTAAACATACACACTAAGCATACAAACTAAATATACAGACTAAACATAAAACCTAAACATACAATCTAAGCATAATAACCAAACATACAAACTAATATAATTATAATAATTGCCCCTTCAATCATAACGGACTATGGGAATACGCCCCTGAGGTGAGAACCATCGGCTTCTGCATTTTCCTGGTGTTCCTTTCGAAGTTTTCTCCTCTCTTCTGCTTGTTGTGTGATCCTCTCTTCTGTTTGTTGTGTGATCCTCTCTTCTGCTTGTTGTGTGATCCCCTCTTCTTCTTGTTGTGTGAGCTTTTTTCCGCCCAAACTTAGGTGGCGCCGCAGATAGCATCGCCACTTGGTGCGATCGGGAGCTTCATCCTCCCACGTTGCTGGATTTATGTCCAGTGCCCTCATATCTCTCTTGCACACATCTTTGAACCTCAGCTGTGGTCGCGCAACTGTTCTTTTGCCATCTGCCAGTTGTCCGTAGAAGATATCTTTCGGGATGCGACCATCTTCCATGCGGCGGACATGGCCAAGCCAGCGTAGTCTGCGCTGTCTAAGCAGTGTAAACATGCTTTGAAGGCCAGCACGTGACAACACCTCGACATTTGTCACTGTATCTTTCCACGAGATGCCGAGGATGTGGCGTAGACACCGTAGATGAAAGGTATTGAGCTTTCTTTCTTGCTTAGCTTAGGTTGTCCATGTCTCACTGCCATATAGAAGTGTGCTGGTGACTCAGGCGTTATATACCGCAGCTTTGGTCTTCATTGTAAATTTGGAGTTTCCCCAAACACGCGATGTGAGGTGAGCAAAGGTAGCTGCAGCTTTGTCAATACAAGCTAAACATGCACACTAAATACATAAACTAAACATACAAACTAAAAATACACAATAAATACACAACGTAAGCATACAAACTAAACATGCACACTAAATATACAAACTAAACACACACACTAAAATACACACTAAGCATACAAACTTAATACAGAAACTAAATACACCAACTAAACATACACACTAAGCATTCAAACTAAATAAACAAACTAAACATAAACACTAAATACAAAAACTAAACATTCAAACTAAATACACAAACTAAATACACAAACTAAACATACAAACTAAATACAGAAACTAAATACAGAAACTAAACATACACACTAAACATACAAACTAAATACACAAACTAAATACACAAACTAAATATACAAACTAACCATACAAACTAAGCATACTAACCAAACATTCAAACTAAACATACTAAGCAAACATACGAACTAAACATAGAAACATATGTCGCAGGGATGGAGCATAGGCAACAATAAGAGTTAGACAATGAAAATTATGTATTTTTGTGAATTGTTTAATTAATTACAATTGTTAATGACGTGAATGTACTTAGTGACTGTAACAAGGGACAAGGTTAGGATGGTGCACAATTTGATTATTGAATTGTGAACTATGTCAAAAACAATTAATGATTTGTTTACATTTACTGGCTGCACCAATGCACGTCAGCAGAGACTTTAGTAATAGATAGGGAAGTCCCCTGACGTTAGCAATGATTCTCAAAATACTAGCAAAGTAATGGAGAAACTCCTTCAATAAGCTAGTGATTACTAACTACAATAGACTGAGAACCCTTCCAATGAACTTAAATCATAAACTAGTATAGTCAGCAGAATTTAATAAAATAGTATATCTTTTAACACGTACTGAATGACGTGACAATTGGCCAGCAAAAATGTAAAACAAAAGCAGTTAGCTAATGGAATAGGAGCAGACGGCGGGCAAGAATTTGACTGGAGCGGTCATAGATGCTCTGGGTAGTGATAGCTGTTTAGACCACCAAGCTTACACAATTTTAGAGAGAGCATCCAGTGACCTTTTTTCCTAGAGACTCAACCTTACTACAACTCACCCTCTGTGTTCGGCGCCCGTGGGTTTCATATTTAGGAGAAGTAACAGTGTCTATATTTGATAAGTCGTGACAGTTTAAACAGAACGTTTACAAGAACATTGCCACATTAAATGAATCATTTCTTGTCGACTAATCGTAGATTCGTAGTACCCAGAGATTCTAAACGTTCGAAGAAAGGCAACCATTTCATATTAGATAGAAAGAGCAAAGCTGACAGCGAGCCTCCCTTTAAACAGATTATAAACTTTTCATGAGACCAGTATTATTACCTAGGAGAGAATCATTGCAGATTGAGACTATGTATTGGAAACTGTAACAGTAAAACAACTCGCCCCATGACATTTGATGTAACCCTCCACTAGAGAGGAAGACAGGATAGAATATCAGTTTGAAACATTGCTTCGTTGATATAAAGGAAAGTTTTGAAACAGAAAGAAGAGAAGGTGCAGAGTAAACTGCACATAATAAACATATAATAGATTCATTGTTTTGGGGTGAAATCATCATCCATATCAATTGTTGTGAAGTCCAGCCATGAGTGTCGTTCCATGTTCCAGTTATCATCGATAGTATTCGTGCATGTTTTTGTGCTCGTCAAGGCTTTATTGTGATTAGTGTTGATAATCAGTTGTGACTGTGACAAACATCTGTATCGCTAACAACTCTGTCTATCATTCAGTCTCCAGACAATCAAATAAAGAAAAATATAAGATCACACAGCTGAAATCCATCCAACCAACAGATGAGTGATAGGAAAGAAACATAATAGAAACCAACTGGAGAATTAGAAACCAGAAACGAACAAATACAAGAACATAGCATAACGCCAAAGAACGAAACTGGTCAATCAAGAACAAATTCTTCTCGTAAAAGAGCGAGCCAAGAAACATCAAAACGTGGCCAACATTCTTGTCCGGACTGAACTTACCTGGATTGTCGCACAACACACAACCTGGATTGTCGCATAACACACAACCTGGATTGTCGCATAACACACAACCTGGATTGTCGCATAACACACAACCTGGATTGTCGCATAACACACAACCTGGATTGTCGCATAACACACAACGCTAAAAACAATCTTTCAAAACAATATTTTGAAAATTCTGAATATATGAACAACAATCACATCAAACAAACAGATATTACTAAACAAGAAGTGGCGCTGACACACGAATATACACATCATATAGAAGAACGGCTCACACAAATGTTTTTTTAAACTGACTAAAACCCCAGATTTCAACTTCATTTTTTGTCATTAAAAGATTTTCCATATCTCCGTTGATCCATTAAAAAAAAAAACCAAAAAAAAACCCCAAAAAAAAAAGAATGTGTGAAGACATATCAAATCAGTAAAATGCTTTATAAACATTAAAATGACAAATATAAAAATAGATTTTTAGACATGTTTGATATTTGACAACATGGCGTATGGACAGAGAAGTAGGTAAATATTAAAATAAGAAGTCCCAAAGCATGTTTTGGAGCACAAATGTCGAGTTATTAATTAATATATCCTAATGGCCAAGAAAAATTAAAACAAATAAGAGTTTCAATTTTTTTAATGGACTGATAAACTAAAATGTTATTAATATCATCATCATCATGTGACGTATTCTTTCCAGAACGTTGTCTCCATTACAGCTGCTCTGAACGCATCACGATTCTGGGCAAGTCGACCTGCATCAGCCAAAGACAAGTTCAGACTCTCTGTGATGTCCTGGGTCCACCGTCGTCTAGGTCGACCCTTTCCCCTTTTTACAGGGACCATGCCTTCTATCACTATTTTTTTCCAGACTATTATGTCTTTTTATATGACCGAAAAATTTCAGCTTCCTTATTGCGATGGTATTTAGGAGCCAATGTTCCTGTACGTTTAGTGAGTGCAGTACTTCTCTGTTGGTCTTTTTGTCTGTCCAGGGTATTCTCAACATCCTTCTGTAGCATTTCATTTCGAATGATGTAATCTTTTTTGCAACTGTTTTATTGAGTGTCCAAGTCTCGCAGCCGTATGTTGCTACTGGGAATATACATGCTCTGATCAGTTTTAACTTCGTTTCTTTGCTTGTGCCTTGCCATAGGTTTTTCATCTGTATTAGTTTATGTGAAGCAATCGCAAGCCTTCTTTTAATTTCTACTGCACAGTCGCCAGAGCCGTTGATGATTGATCCTAAGTATTCAAATTCATTAACACTTTCCAGTTCTTCGTTATCAATTTCAATTTCAGGTTTGGTCTTTACTTTGTCTGTTGTCAATACTTTGGTCTTCTTGGTGTTTAGGTATAGATTCTGGGCCTCGCTGTGTTTTTTGGTGGACAGAATTAATTGTTCAAGTCCTTCTGGGTTGGTCGATAGGAGGACTGTGTCGTCGGCATATCTGACTTCCGGGATCTGGTACCCACCGATGTTAAATGAGTCAAACTCTGTGTGTTCTTGGTCATCTCTTACGTTTCTCATGATATTCTCGGCATAAATGTTAAACAGGTAAGGGGAAAGGGTACAACCTTGTCTTACTCCTTTCTGTACTTCAAACCATTCTGATGTTTCCCCCTCTATTCTTACGGCTGCCTGTTGTTCTTGGTACAGCAGTGCGTGAGTTGTATGAGGTGGTTTGGAAATCCCATATTTTCCATAATAGTACATAACTGCTGATGTTGTACACAGTTGAAAGCTTTGGTGTAATCAATGAAATGTTTTTAATATATGTGTGTTAAAACAGGATACAAAAGTATTGGTTATCATTTTTGTGTATCTAATTGACACTTTAATGCCAAAGAAGATAACAAAATCATAAAAACATTACTGTAAATGACTTCTCAATGAAAATGTGCACATTTATATATTTGAAGTGAGGAATCAATGGCCACTTGCAACACCAAGTGTATGTATTAAAGAAATTTGAATAATGAATTGACTACTTTTACATGTTTACAGTATAGAATAATGGTTATTTATAAGGTGTCAATGCAATAAGAGACGTAAAAGATACATGCATGTTCAGTAAAATGGTACATGTGCTGTAGTCACTGTCAAAGTTAGGAATCATCGGATGTATTTAAAAATTGCATAATAATGCACATTTAATGACATTCTTATTAACTGCTAGTTATTGATTACACACATATCATTATAATTCATGCAGCGCTTCAATAATTGTTTCCTTCTTAGCTGTTCAATTACACTGACAAACAACATTTTTCTTTCTTATATAAGAATAAGTGTTCTTAGGTCAGTTTCTTGCGCTGATTTCAAATTTGAAACCCGTTTATCTCTATCACGTCAGGTTCTTAAGATATTTGTGAATAAATATATTTTTGGGAAACTGTTATTTGCTCCATTTCATTTTTACTATATAACTTTTTAAAAATTAATAAAATGCAAAATAATTCTACTTTTTATACTGCTAAAAGATGCATGACATATGTTAGGTTATATTTCAAATAGTTATTGTATTTTAAAATATATATTCTGAGTGAAATAAGGCTTCTAGAGTTTGTAGAAATTCGGCTGATCTGTTCTGTTACGTGTGCGGATATTTTACCGATCGTGTTCACCAGAAAAACTTTACACCATTGCTAAAGAAAGCATATGAACTTTATTTCGATTCGAAAGTTGATGATGCAAATAAATCTTGGAAGCCAAATGCAGTTTGTTCGACTTGTGCAAATACATTGGCAGGTTGGTTACGAAAATCGCCGAAGCATAAGTCGATGCCTTTTGGAGTGCCAGTAATATGGCGTGAACCGACAAATCACGCTACTGATTGCTACTTCTGCTTGACAAATATCTATGGTTTCACTTTTAAAACTAGAAAGTCTGTGGTTTATCCAAATATTGAATCGGTTTCGAAACCAGTGGCTCATGATCCAATCACGTGTCCGATCCCAGTTCCACCAGAACAATATCCGTTGGACGTGAATAAACCATCAGAAAGTGATAGTTTACCTGCTTTAGAAACTAATTCTGACTAGGATTATATACCGGTGAATGATGGTGTTCACTTAATTAACCATTCAGAACTTTCAAATCTAACACGTGATCTCGCTCTCACCAAAGGACAAGCGGAATTACTCGGTTCGCGACTCAAAGAATGGAATCTTTTAGCGCCCAATACTCTGATATCTAAATTTCGTCATAGACACAGAGAACTTGTTCAATACTTTGAGATGGATGATGACATTTGCTATTGCAAAGATGTAAAAGGTCTAATGGTGCACCTCGGTCATGAGCACATAGTCAACGAATGGCGACTTTTCATCGACTCTTCCAAGACTAGTCTAAAAGCTGTGTTATTGCATAATGGAAATTTATTTTCATCAATTCCAGTCGCCTACTCTGTTCATATGAAAGAAACTTATGACAATATGGCTATACTTTTGGCAAAAAAATAAAGTACAATGACTACCAATGGCGGATTTGTGGAGACCTAAAGGTCATTGCAATTCTCACGGGCATGCAGACTGGGTATACTAAATTTTGTTGCTTCCTATGTGAATGGGACAGCCGCAACAGACAGGAACATTATGCAAGAAAGGTGTGGCCTATCAGGGATCGTATGCAGCTCGGGCATAAAAATGTAATATACGAGCCATTAGTTAACAAAGACAACATCTTTTTACCACCGTTACATATAAAGTTGGGGCTCATGAAGAATTTCGTAAAAGCGTTAGATAAAACGAGCAAAGCTTTCACTTATCTTCGAGAAAAGTTTCCGCAAATTAGCGATGCAAAGATAAAGGAAGGTATCTTTGTAGGACCTCAGAGTAGGAAAGTTATTGCAGACAAACAATTCGAGAACTTGTTACATGGTAGTGAACTTCGCGCATGGATGGCATTCAAATCGATCGTCGATAACTTTCTGGGAAATCACAAATCTGTCGACTATGTGCATATTGTTAAGCAGTGCATAGATGCATACAGAATTATGGGCTGTAACATGTCCCTCAAAATCCATTTGCTCGATTCGCATCTTGACTTTTTCCCTGACAACCTTGGCGAAGTCAGGGATGAACATGGAGAACGATTCCATCAAGATATCGCCGTAATGGAGTCACGTTATCAAGGACGGTGGAGTGTGACCATGCTTGCCGATTATTGTTGGATGCTTCATCGCGATGTACCACATGCCATTCACCGACGAAAGTCGACTGCAAAGAAATTCAAGCCTACATAACTGTTATACTTCTTGTACAAATGATGTTGTAATACTGTATGCGTTGTTAAAAAAACTTCAATTGCGTATTTCTAGAGATCCCGACCTGATAGAGAAAAACGGTTTGCAGATTTAAAAAACAGCGCATTAAAATTGACCAGAAAAACATAGAAATGTTAGAGAAAGAAAAAAAAAATTTTTTTTTGTTAGCCAGTGTTATTATTCGACACTATGTACTACATTATTGAATTATACACGGTGCTAGGTGTTTGTGTTGAGTTTCTTCCCTTTGGTGTCTTCTTTACGAAGACTAACTCTTGTCGTGTTTACACGTGGTACTTTCGCGTTTATCCTCTGCTTCAGTTGTACGTAAGTTAATACTTCATTCTTCTCTTATTTTTTTTTCGTACAGGTTTGGTTTCACACACAGACACACACAAATACACACACACATACACGCACACTATATATATATATATATATAAATATATATATATATATATATATATATATATATATAAATATATATATATATATATATATATATATATATCCAATCCTCGCTATTCATGGCGGTTAGGATCCTTGAGAACCCCGTGAATACGGAAATCCGCGAATACGGAACCATTGATCCTAGGGGAATAAGGGGGTTAGGTTCCCGCGGGACTCTATTCACCATACACTTTTGCTACCGATCACCATACACTCACCATTTCGTCTACCCTTCTTGTAAAAAACAGCTTATTTATAATACTGTGCATTTTATAAATTTACGAGTATTTTATACACTATTTTGTTTGCAATAGTAACAGGACGTAAAATCTCATGGTGTAACAAAACTCACTCCCTCATCCATTCACTCACACTGTCAATACTAATTCTCACATCCACACTCAAACATACACACACAAACACACACACATATTATTACAAATTCCTGGAAAACAAAAATTGAAACAATTTACACAGTCCATTTAAAATTAATAAATAAAGACAATTTCATACACATATCCTAGAAAGAAGTTTATCTCACACACGTACTTTATCACCGAAGCACATCACAGCCTTCTTGGGCTTATAGCACGTTTCACTAGCTTTGCCCAACTTCAAAATGCTATATCTCAGCGAATATATCACGCACATAAGTGAAATTTTGTGTGTGAATTTGAAATGGTATAGACCCTATGAATTAAATTTTTCATTAAAATGCGGCCATTGGTTTCAATTTTCGTTTCTTTGCGATATAATATAAAATCCTACTTGCCAACACACATCAGACGCACACATATTGAAATGTCTACAGTAAATTATACGACCTAATTTGCACATTTTTGGTTTATCAAGCAACTGGCATGATTTTTGAGTGAAATTGCGTGAAATCGCACTTCTTGAACATAAAACAGTTTATATCCGGTGCAACGCACACATTGTCAATCAGAGGTGTGTCTACAAAAATTATTGTGTGGTTAAGAAGGAAAAATGAGTCTGCGAGTACATTTTATGACATTACAGCAAATCACAAATAGGATTTTTAAGTATTTCTGCAATGAAGCTACTCGAGGAAAACTATATCATTCTATTTCAAACCCACAAAAGAGGACTATTCACGCCTTTGGGATAAGCAAACGATCATTGCACCGCTGGATAGCGACATCTGAAATGTCTAATTCCAGTGTTTTACACACGAAAATTAGGCCAAGAGTGGTGGATAATTTTGACAGAGAACTGATCCGCAGAGAAATTTGCAATATGTTTCACAATAATGAGGCAGTGACTTTAAGGAAATTGAAAATTTGGTTAAGAAAGAATAATGACATTGATATTTCCAAATCTACGCTATGGAGGACTATTAGGAGTTTGGGATTCACTTTTAGAAAATATGTTGGGTGGTAGAAACCTTATTTTGTGAGAAGCCTCATATAGTTGCAATGAGAAGCAAATATTTACGCGAGGTCAGAGAAATGAGAAGAGATTGTTATGATTTTGTGTATTTAGATGAAACTTGGATCAATGCGCACCACAGTAATGAACGAGAATGGCAATCATCTGATGGAACAACTAAGAGACTAGTACCAAGCAGCAAAGGACAGCGCCTAATAATTGCACATGCAGGAAGCAGCCATCATGGGCTTCTAAATAATACTGAACTCATATTTGTTTCAAAATCCACAAATAATAGGGATTACCATGCAGAGATGAATGGCAAGATATTTCAAGATTGGATTGTGAATAATGTACTTCCTTCCTTGGATAGACCGTGGTGTTTGATAATGGACAATGCCTCATATCACAACGTTGTGGCACCAGAAGATAAAGTTTCTAATTCACCAAGTATTAAAGATGTAATAAAGATTTGGCTGACCATAAACAACATTCCATTCAACGAAAAGTCCATGAACCTGAATTACTTGGAATTGTAAAAAAAGACACAGCATACAAAGATATTTCACATAGACAAGGCAATCCATGAACATGGTCACAGATGTTTAAGATTACCTCCTTACCATTCTCACTTAAACCCAATAGAATTAGTATGGGCTAAAATTAAGGAACAGGTAGAAACAGAAAATAGAACGTTCAAATTAAAAGATGTTGAAATACTTATAAAAGCCGCCATGTCCAATATAGCCAGGGATTATTGAAAGAAATGTGAGAACCATGTGTTACAAGAGGAAGAGGAATATTGGAAGAATGATGGTTTGTCCTTCATTCAGCCGAGATTGATTTTCAATTTCTCAGAGACATCTGATTATGATTCGGATGAAGTTTAATTTCTTTAAAGATGACCTTACCGTTATTTACAAGCACATTAGAGGAGCAACGTTCCATTATGATATTTATGAACCGCAAAGAGATGATACCCATTGAAATAATTAGATCAAGGAAGGTCCAGTTTGGTAGCGCATTAAATGTCAATGACAAACAATGTCACGAGTATTTCGCATGCAAATCATTTAAGAAATCATCTTCAACACGTATTCAATTGCAAACGTGATGGCCACATTATTGTAATAGTAGACACGCCTATGCCTAATCAATTCACAGAATCTGTGCATGAAGTGGTAAAATTTCTTTTCTCGATACACAATAATTAGTATGCCGACAAAGATCAAAGGATTTCATCCGTTTATGGGAACTGGACAAGATGCACAGATATAAAGTATATATTTGTTGGGTCTAACCCAATATAACATCGTATGCAAAAAATGGCATTAATACGTTAGACGGTTAATCAGATAATTACATTTGTTTGAGGGCAAAGCTAGTGAAACGTGCTATAGGAACACTCGGCAATACACTTGCACTACGCTTGGACGCCGTTATTAATTCCAAAAATAATCAATAACAACGTAAAACTGCAAAAATGTGGATGCAAATATGCTCGACAAAGACACGTGTAAGCACTGCGAAAGCCACGAGATCGAGGAGCCAGCCTCTCGTTACCGTGCGGTAGGCGTCTCGAAATTATTAGCATACTGCGCATGGCCGCGAATACCCGCGAGGTGCCTGCGAATTGCAAAAAATGGGTTACACTTTATCTCTCGCGAATGAGTGAGTCCGCGAATATAAATCACGTTAATACCGAGGATTTATATATATATATATATATATATATATATATATATATATATATATATATATATATATATATATATATATATATATATATATATATATATAAAAAGAGAGAGAGAGAGAGAGAGAGAGAGAGAGAGAGAGAGAGAGAGAGAGAGAGAGAGAGTTTAGAATTTAGAATCTTCCTGTGCACTGAATATGGGTGTGTATTGTGACTGAAGCAGACTTCTGCATACATAGTTTGCATTTAGTTTGGTTGTACAAGTAACGTGAAATAGCTACTACATTATAAATGTATTGGTTAGTAGTGGTATTGTGATTGATTGCTACATATTGTTGTGCATATAAATATTTTCTCAAATTGTGACATAGTTATTTGACATTTGTTGTCGATTGTAATTAGCAGAAAATGTTTTCAGCCGTTTGGACTTAAACCAAATAGGAGAGACTTTTGATGTATTGATATGTCATGACGAGTAGACTCACGTCGAAATTAGTGGAAATTGTGGAAGCTGGGAAAACTAACGGCATGTATGAAGAGAGAAAGAGAATTTGTAAGCTTAAGTTAATGATTGAACACAAAATGAGAGCAGAAAGAGAAATGAAGAAAGTAGAAGGGGACAAAGAAAGATAACACTAAGAAGCAATGACACTTCAGAAGTTAGAATTCAAATCTGCTAGTAAGATTTTTCTACGCTCAATAAAGTTACATCTCCTTTCATTTGACTAATTAGTTGATTAGATTGCCTTTTACTTGAATTATCTGAATCCAAGGCATCACTTTAAAGAAAAAAATGTAAGAGTGGACCGCTGTTTTGAGTAATCTGTTGATTGGATTTGCTCTGCAGACTGTTTTGTCAGTACGGGTAATTAATCGGTTAAAATACGATAAAATAGAGATATAGCTTAGAAAGTATAGAATTTTTGTGGAATTTTACTGCACTGATATACAAAGGCTGTTCTGAGCAAAAATTAATAATTCAGCATTTAGTGACAATTAGTCAAGTTGTTAAGGGGAGGCTAGAACTTTTCTTAATGATGTCCCGGCTTTCCTGGCTCTCATAGTTGCCCATGACTTCATAAAGGCTTTGTTTGTGATAAGCTTGTTTCTCTCCTGAAGAATATTGGTTTCATACACCTCGATATACACAGTCTTTGATGAATACGTCATAGTTGAATGGTAAGACCAGTTCATACTTTACTTTTGTATCTGATGTTAAGAAGTATTCCATGACTGTCATGGGCATAGCCTTTCTACTCAGGGCGAGTGCAGATCTGCGTGGTAGACGAATAAATTACATTTCCCGTAGAAGGGAGTGTTACTCCAGATCAGATTCAGAAATAAAATCAGCAACATAGGATCCATTCAGGAGTGACTAGCGCTTTTAGATTACATGATCAGAGTAAATCCTTGAGTGTCACCAACTCGAACTAGATGTTTTGGTAATTCTCCTACATCAGCCATGCCTTTTGTAAATTAAAAGAATCATATGTATAACAATTAGTATTCTGTCACAATCAATACTAGTATTTCGCTAGGGTAGTTCATTGGGTAACTATTGTGTTGCTATCGTAGTGTACTGCGCACTTGGGTCTCTTTGGTGTTGAGTGGAGAGAATTAGGCCCTGCCCATCTTGATTTCGATCAAGGTAAGGTAAGTGAAGTTGTATTGAAGGTGAGGGATGATGTCAGTAGATTCCATAATTGCTGATTTGAATAACCAACAAAACCAAAGACGTTTGTTTAGATTGTTAATCTTCTGCTGATTTATACTGACGAAGAGAAGACACTGTTTTCTTAATAGGATCATTCCATGTCATTGTGGTATTGATCTACTTTTTGATGTTGCTATCGTAATTATCCTTAACATTTCCATTGAGCACATTTTATGCGTCTCGACGTACGGCAGGATTTTAGCTTGTATATTAGTCATAGTTACTGATGTTGTACGTTTACCCACAAATGATGTTTATTGAATCCCTTGAAAATTATAGTTTCATATTTTTAATCATAGTGTGATTGTACTATTGACGTCATTTTCATTTGACAGAGGGGAGGTATATGTCAAAGGATGTTTTATAGCGTGTCAGAATGAATAGTATGGTTGTTAGGGACTGATGCACCTTAGACAGCTATAGCGTGCTGGTTGTTTGTGACAGTTGAACACCTGGTTGGTTTATGAAATGTAGTTACGTGTAATCTTCTTGAGCTGTAATGAGGTAATGTTTCAATGTTGAACATGGGTGACTTTGATGTTGTAACACCTTAACGTTTTTGAGTAGTCAAGAATGATATGAAAGCTGAATTAAATTCGAGGGAAGTCTTGGAGATGTGAACGAGAGAGTTTCTTGCTAACGCTTGAGCTGTGAGGAAATGCTGGTGTCTGGAGTTTTATTGAGTAGATCTGGACGCATTGATTGTTATGTAAGTCGGTATTTTTCAGACTGTTATAAATATTTTAACTAGGATTTAGGTATTTTCTGTGTTATGAGTTATGTCACTGCAGATTACAACTTGTTGTACGGATAGTGAATAATGTGTAGTACCCCTGTAGTTGCACATTCATATTAAGGTAGCGGTTTAATTTCATCCCAGTTTAACATGTATTATTCATCATATGCATATATTACGTCCTAATTTGAAATTGTATAGTCAAATACATAGTTTCTGGAAACTGTAATCCTAGAGTTACGGCGTGGATTCATTTACATGTGTGGTTTATGTAACAAATAAATGTAATGTACCTCTAAGCGAGGGGTTCCCAACCTTTTCTATGCCCCACACCCCTAGGAAATGTTTGATTAATGTTCGCACCCCCTACAAAAGTAATATCACGTTGATAGCTCAGTTGGTTTAGCGTGAGACTCTTGACCTTAGGCTTCTTTGTCGCACCCCCTGAAATGACATCTGGCACCCTCTGGGGGTGATGGCACCCCAGGCTGGGAACCCCTGCTCTAAGCAATAAAGCGAATACGTCATCGACCCTCCCTTCTTTTGGTAGAAGGACATGAAAGTATGGATAATGAATTCATATTGTAAAATAATAATAGGTACTGATTATGGTACAAAGACAAAAGAACAACAATAGAAGATGTGTTAATGTGTACAGCTGAACTATTATGTGCTTGTTGTAACCATTGGTTATAGCTTTTTTCTTAGTGTCCAAGAAATATCAGTCAATGATGGTTCTTTCGTGTGACATCACACTGTATTGATCACGGTCAGTCACAGCTGTCCAGCAGCTAATCAGAAGCTGTGAAAGAAATGTAAATATATTTTACAATGAATGTTTCAACAAACAAAACATGTGTACAATATATAAAAATATAGTCTGCTTAAAAGAAGATAATATTCAGATACAAGGGACATACCTGCAGATTTGGTTTCAGATTCATTTACTGTAGATGCAGAGTCTGAAGATTGTGGTTCGATTTTAATAAGGTTGATAATATCACTGCTACTTATGTTGATGGCAGTTCCTTGTTCCGACTTGACAGTTTTATGCCTTCTGTAAATGTGATTTTGTGATTTATGGTACACAAATAAGAAATAATACAAGAGATCAGATTGTTAAAAAAAATGTTTGTCAGAAATTCTTGTTAGCTACATTGATAATAAATATTAACAAAGAACATAGAAAAATCTTACTACGAAAATTTAGACAAACAAAACAGTCACGTTATAACTACGCTGTCTTTTTCAGAGACAAGACGTGACCTCCTTGATGAAGCTTGATGAAGACGACACAGTCTTGGGGCTGTTTGTTTTCCCTTTTATCTGTGGTAGACATTCCCTATTTTTAGTCGCCTCTACAGATTCTGCCGAGTTACTGTGAGTAACGGAATTGCCCCCCCCCCCTTTTTTTGCTTTGCAGTAGTGGTCCAACAGTTGCCAAAGCTCAAGAGTATCTAATATGGGTCTTCAAAGATGTCTACCTTCGTAACATTTCAGAATTCAAGAACAATGCTGCGTTGGGCAGGGCAATTGTTAACTTGTATCTGATCCGTTTCCTTTTATGAAGAATTAAGCAATTATTAATTTCAGCTCGTTCATGCCCCCACCCTGATTTACTCAGTTAAATTATTATTATTATTCTGGTATAGCTCTGTTTTGAATGTATTTAGTAAATTGACTGAGACAAACATGCAGTACATTCAAAATGATTAAAATGTATATTTACAAATAACAAATTTAATAATCAACTAAGTTTTAACAGTTAAAAAAGAAAGTGAATAATCTTTAAAAGAAAATACTCATTATCGTAGAGTGTTTTATAAGAAGTCACTTGGCAGCTTTTAGGTTTGACTTAGCTGCAACTGGTAGTTTCTTCTCCCGCTGCGTTTTTGGGTTCTGTGGAGATAGGTGTCGCGTCTCTGGTCAAGATTAAGGGCGCAGCACGTTCCAAGTAAGATCCGGGAGTAACTGCAAAGCTGGTCCCGCTTCTCCAAGACCTACTGATGATGGTGTCTAGCTCGATGTCAGGCCACTTCTACCCTCACTTTGTTCCAGAGATTAGTACCCTCAGCTGGTGCCACTAAATAGTATGGCAAAACAAAAAGAAACAAATATCCTCTGAGTATTTAGTTTCCTGACACATGCTTATGTGTCCCCACCTTCCTATTCCACCATCCCATCTACCTCAGAACTTACCCTCGTTGAGAATTAAGCTTAATCCCTCGAGAGAAAAAAACTTTCTTTACATGTAAATTGAATAGCTTTATATTTACTTTACATTCAAATTAAAAAGATTAAAAGCACAGATAGAAGATGTTTACATTTACATCTACACTGATTGATACATGTTTACACTATAGATTGAATATATTTTTAATTACATCTATACTGGTTGAAAAGCTCGAAAACTTTCATTAATTTTAAAGTGAGTATGTTTACATAGACATTTACACTATAAATATTATAATTAGAATGTATATCATTTCTTTCATCTTTCCCTCCGAGCTCCATATGGATCTTGGGACTACCTATGCTTTTAGTTCTCTTTAAGAAACTAGCAATAAAGCAGTCACCAGCCCTTTGCAGTGGTGGTTCTTAAAATCATCATTCTATATACTGAGGTTGCCAGTGCCACATGACCTTGACGTCCACTAGCAATTTTCACATACTAATATTCACATGGCAGTATATACATATTAGTTCACAAGTTGTGACGGTTTTGATTTACATGCTTTGCAGTAGTGTTCCACTAGTGGCCAAAACTCAAGAGTATCTAATATGGGCTTTAAAAGTATCTACCTTCGCACAAGATTACTCTTGGCTTTGATGTAGATAGAAGGGTAATGACACTTCTATTACAAAGGGAGTCTTCACAAGATATTCAGAATAAACGAGAACAATACTGCTTTGGCTGAGTATGTTAACTCAGTAATTCTGCCGACGCTTTTGTGAAGGATTTAAGCACTTATTAATTCCAGCTCGTTCAAGCCTCCACCCCTGATTTACTCAGTGGAATTCAATTATTATATTACAGCTCTGTTTAGAGTGTGTGCACTAATTTGACTGAGACAAACATGCAGTAACTTTAAAATGATTAAATCGAAATTAAATTTGTAATATTTCAAATAACAAAATTTAATAATCACTTTAGGTTTTAACAGTTGGAAATAATTTAACAGTTATTGATCAAGAAAAGCTATCCTCACAGTCTTCAGGGAATGTGAGATAGTACAAGAAGTTCAACTGGCAGCATATATTTGAACTTAGCTGCCAATGACGGTTCTGCTCCTTCTTATGTGTTGGTTCTTTTCACTCTGCTCACGCTCGTCTCTAATCAAGGTTGTCGGGGGTAGCTCGTTTCCCCAAAACGTCAAGGAGAGTCTACCACGTGCGTCCTTTGTCTTAAAGCTTAAGCCACGGTTATCTTCTTGTTCCAGAGATAGTACTTTCTGCTGGTACCACCAATAACCATGGTAAAAGAATAGAAAGAAACGCTCTTCTGAGTATGGCGTTTTCCACCCCATAGTTATGAGTTTCTATCTTCCTATACCACCATCCCAATTACTCAGACTTTACCCTCGATGAGAATTAAATTTAATTCCTCGGGATAAAACTTCCTATACATTTAAATAGAATAGCTTTCATAGTTACTTTATATTCAAATGAAAAAGTTAATAATACAGATAGAGTCTGTTTACATATACATATCCACTGATTGAAAAGTGCTCACAATATAAATTGAATATGTTTCCATTTATGTTTACACTGATTGAAAAGTTTGAAACTTCCATTACTTTAAAATGAATATTTTCACATAGACATTTACATTGGTTTAAGCTTGAAAACTTACATTAATTTTAAAGTGACTATGTTTATAGGGACATTAACACTGCTTTGAAAATGTAAGTATTATACTTAGAATGTAGATCATTTCTTTCATCTTTCCCTCCCTGCTCCATAGGAACCTGGGACTACTATATGCTTTTAGTTCTCTTTACGAAATTAGCAATAATTCAATCACCAGCCCGTGCAGTGGTGGTTCATTAATCATCATTCAATACGCTGAGGTTGCCAGCCTAAAATGACTTTGACATCCAAAAGCGAGTTTCACATATTAAACTTCATTTCGTAATATACAAATATATATATATATATATATATATATATATATATGTTAGTTCAAATGGTAGTATTAAAACACAGAAAGAAAAATGCACTACGTACGCCAATGTTGGCTCACAGACGTTTTTGCTCAGAGGAAGTAACAAAAAAAAGGCACTAGCAGCTGCCTTTTTTCACGTGAACTGGGGGTCGTTAATTTTAACTTCAATTCCCTCTGGCTCCGTGTTTTTCTTCAGTTTCCTAGTCCCGGTGTTCCTTATTAAAATGTAGAAATTTCCTATTCTTTGTAAGTCTTATTTGGTTCTCCAATAAAAGGTCCGGTTTAAAAAAGGAATTATGAATCTAGTCTTCACTCTGGCGAGGTCTTATGTTGTATTGGCGAGCATGAAATTCGCATTGAAATAAAACTGTGAAATGGTCAGACTATATTCCTATCTTCCCACGCATTGTTGTTATGAATCTAATCAGAAAGATCCAATCATTTTAAATCATGCAGATAGGGTGTGTTGATTTCAAAATTGTCCCACGTAAAATAAGGTGCGTGCCTGCAAAGGTCACTTATTACCATATTGGACATCTGATGCCTTGCATACACTCTCACAGGCTGATCGGTAGACACACATGACAACATGGGTAAGCTGTAATACTTATTACTTTATTAGAAAGTAATGTTGTCATAACAAGTCGGTCCGGAAGCGATTATGTCACACTTGTAAGGAATCTCGTAATCTGTCGTATGAGTACGCAAAACTCCGTGTTTGCACAGCTCGTTAACAACCGAGTCGCTTTTCAGCGGTTTAATCTAAACACGCCGGCGCTCATCTTATCTAGTTGCTTCACGCAGGCTGGGATAAACATTATCTGCAAAGAGTATCACAAATGTTTGAACATACAAACTACTTGCTCCTTAACCGATAATGAGAAGAAATTGATACTTTTAAAAGTACACAAATAAAACTCAGTATAAAATATGTCTCTGATCCTGTCGGAGTGAAACCGAGATCGTGAAGAGGTCGTCCATTTCGTCACACAAGTTAGTAATGAAAAACATAGAATGTAAAACGTATATGTTACGCCAATCTTGGCTCATAGACTATTTGCTCAGAGGAATAAAGTTAACGCACTAGCAGATGCCTTGTTATATGTTTCTGGTGTGTTGTTATGTTAACAATGAATTCCCACTATGACTCCGTGTTTTAAGTTTCCCCAGATCCCAGTTTTCCTTATTAAAATGGTTTTCCTGGGCTCTTTAAGTCCTTCAAGATGTTCAAAAATGCCAGGTCTGATTTATATGAAATCCGATTCTAACTCTGGCAGTCTGATGGTCTTCTTGGCATGAGTGAAATGTCACAGTGTCTTAAAACTACAAAAAGGTCAGGTTATATTGCCTATCCTCCCCTGCATTTGTTTGTAACGATGCTAAGCAGGATTCCAATCGTTTCAAACATGCGTGGTTTGGTTGGGTAATTTCAAAATTATTCCCGCCTGAAATTCTGTGCGTGATGCAAAAGGTCACCTCTCCAATATATGTCAATAAAACATCCGATTGCCTTCTCTGCAAATGCTTACAATCACATTTTACTTTCCTCAAGGTGTGCAGGAAACATTATGTCATTCCTGTGCACTGACAAATAAGTTATCTTCACGTAGTGGCTACCACACTATCAGCGTATTACATATTGGCGAGGAACGCACCCTGGCCTTATCAGCGATTAAACAACTGCGCTGGGCGATTTTAGTGTTAAATCTGTAGTCTGATGTCGGCCACACCGAGATTAACCAATATGGTCGTCGGTTAATATTGCATCACCTGTCAACTCTCTCAGCAGGAATGGTCAGGTAAACAGACAAGACGAATTATTGCTGAGAGAAGTGTAGAAATGTTTGAAAATACAAAATATCTGCTACATAGCAGAGAAAGAAAGAGGTGCCGACCATTGAAAAACATGTAATTAGTCAGTACAGAAAATGTAAATGATTACTGCCGTACTGAAGCAGAGATCGACACAAATAATGTCACACTGTGTTCTTCCCAGTTTTCCCACAACTATACTGTAGAAAAAATATAATTGTAAAAACAAATGATTCCACTTTCAATCTCTTTTATTTTAAAATAAAATATTATAATGTGTATACCTGCAAAGAAGTACAGTGAGAACCACCAGGACTGCCATGACAAGAACGGCGGCAGCACTCACAATAGCTGGAATAATGACGTTTGTGTGATCCTGGGATGGTCGTTCTTGTTTTACTACTAGAAAATCATAATGTAAATACAGTAGATATATGTCGTCTTTATGAGACGTTCAGTAATAGTAACATTCCTTAGACGATAAATATGAAAACTTCAGGAAGATTCAGATGATAAGTAAGATGATGAGGATGAGAGACGATTAAATGTAACCAATAAGAAGGTAAAGAAAAGAACAATAATAGTAAATAAAAATAGCCTTGAAAGAAAATAAAAAGAAAAGACTTTAATAATGATGGTTATTAATAAGAAGTGAATAATAGTGACGGCGATGAAAATAATATTAATAAAAATGAATAAGAACAGGATAAAGAGTAAGCCAAACAGTAACAAAATAGATGAAAGAAAACGTTTATTGACAAACTAAATCTCAACAATAATTCATACAATAGACCTTCAACACACAACGGCGGAGTATATCCACTCAAACATTCAAGATAACTGTATCCGTTAACGTGGTCACATGATGTCCCGTACATTCTAGTACAGAACTCATCATTATGTGACGTATTCTTTCCAGAACGTTGTCTCCATTACAGCTGCTCTGAACGCATCACGATTCTGGGCAAGTCGACCTGCATCAGCCAAAGACAAGTTCAGACTCTCTGTGATGTCCTGGGTCCACCGTCGTCTAGGTCGACCCCTTCCCCTTTTTCCAGGGACCATGCCTTCCATCACTATTTGTTTCCAGGCTATTATGTCTTTTTATATGACCGAAAAATTTCAGCTTCCTTATTGCGACGGCATTTAGGAGCCAATGTTCCTGTACGTTTAGTGAGTGCAGTACTTCTCTGTTGGGTCTTTTTTTCTGTCCAGGGTATTCTCAACATCCTTCTGTAGCATTTCATTTCGAATTCTTCTTTCTTCTTCCTTCTTCCTCGTTCGCCCTGAAAAGGACGGTGGTTTCGTTGTGTCTGTTTACGCCTAAGATGTGATATCTGCACCTTTAGTTCGACACATCCGACTACTGCACGGCATTTTTTAGGGACCGGGTTTGCCTTCCCTCTTCAATCCGTGCTCGCTCAGCCAGACTGCACTGCTGCAGACTGTTTCCAGGACCACTACGTGGAGGTGGAGTACGGTCTTGACCAGCTCTGGTTCGCTGGTCCTGATGCAAGCAGTCAAGCTATGGGTCGCTGACTGCATTCACTATTGCTGCATCTTCTCATTTCGAATGATGTACAGAACTCACTGCACGTAAAACTGCAGCCCTTGCCGTACGTACCTGGGTCACATTCTGGAACGATACACTATTACTATGATCGTTTCCATTAGGATACTCAGAAATGTGGAAAGTGAAAACATATTTATTTCTGCGACAAGACCCACATAAATTATCTTTACTAAGACATGTAAGAGCGAACAATAAAAAAAGATGTATTTAATAAGGTGAATAGATAAACATTATTTTCTTCCTTTTTAACATTTACGGTTGTCATGCTTTAATTTTGTTTGCGTAACTAATCACTCGAGAAAAATACTGTTGGACGAAAGAGTCAAATCATGTAGAAATACTGCAAACAAAACAAATAGACGTGTCAACATCAGCATAGGCTGTCATTACGGCGTTTCAACTTTGGGATGTGCGAGACAAGATAAAAAAAAAATGTAACATTTTACTTGCACCGCATCACTTGTCGGTTTTATCTTTATAAGAAAACACGGAATCCAACAAGTGCCTTCTGTCACGGCATGTGTCTACTGCCGTTTTGACTCCACATACCTGAGGTACGGCTTAAATGACATGTCATGTGATGTCACGTGACCGGATCGAATTTAGCCGGAAAAACAAGACATTTGTTGCCGCCGTCCTGTGTGGACGTGTCTTGAAGCTGGTACTTTTGTTACCGTATTTTCTAGCCATATCAGTGGGGCAGCATTATTTGCCATTGTGTGATAGTCCTGGTTTATTTGTGATGTAGAACTATTTAGTTATCCTGTTTCGACAATAGTGTACGATGTAGGTTGATTCTTGCATTCTGAGTATTTCAGTAAATGCATTATTATGTGGTACTGTAGCTTGTCTCGTTATCCACTATGGTGAGTGGTAGTCAGATACGACCGTAAGGCTTATTTGATAATGTATATTTGTCTTATGATTTACAGTGGTAGCAATGCATGTATTTTGTATCTCACTCTGGCAACATTTGGCCTGGTTATTATTATGTTAATAATAAACGGATAGTTGGTATTTAAGCCTTCCTTTATTCTGTGTCAGTACTGCTCGTCTGGCTTCATAGTTTGTTACGAGCCCGTTGTATTGTTCTACTGTAAGTCTGTTACGTGAAGTGGAAGTACTGTGTATGTTTATTGTCATTATATATATACATATATATGTATGTATATTTTGTACTGTGAATTACGGGGGCTCGTCCGGGATGACTGTATGGAACCGAGATCCATTCCTTGTGGACGTTATTATCTTGTGGCTGTGCTAACCCTGCCAATTGGCCGTGTATTTTACTTACAAGTATATAACAGTGAGTTAGACTTTGTACCAAGATGCAGGACTTTGCTACCTGCTACTCTGAGTTACCTACCGGTGCAGCGTGTTCTTCCGGGTATTGAGTTTTGCCACATCACGCGTTGTGACAGTAATTTACGGAACTTTATGTACTTTGTTTATTGACTTTGTGTGGTCGTCGTTTTTCACCTTCTGCAAGTGAGGAGCTTCATCTGATATCACATGACCGGTCGTTTAAACCATACCTCAAGTATATCGAGTCAAAACGGTAGTAAAATCTACAGAAAATATCAAATGCAACGATTTAGTTTTTCTGAGCATTTTGAGAAAACATACAAAAAGTAATACATGTCAGGTCTGTTGACAAAAGAAATACAATTGCATCCATCTGCAATCGATTACACCGACAAGTATGGGAAACTAAGAGCCAGGCATCCAGACCTCCAGGACGATCTAGATTTGGTTCTGAGGACAACATTAGACAATCTCGGAAGGATCCAGGACTAGATCGGAACCAAGCCAGGAAGAAGACAACCAACATGATAGTTTGGTGCTCTCTCTGGGAAACCTCAACATGCCAGGGTTGAAGAGGAACGACTAAGTAATTGACTACGTTTCTAAGCAAGCAACTACAGAAGTGTGAACTTGTGAGAGGAGAGTGCTAGTATATTAGCACTATAAATGTATCTTAAAATAGAGTAAAACATAAATTAAGATTACAATATTAGCTAAAAAGAAGGTAATAAGAAAACTGAATGAATAAGATCGAAAACTAAGCTCTAACTAGAAAACTAAAACCTAGACTATTGCAAATAATGATGGTTAAGTTTTTATCAATAAGAACAACGTGGCAAAAACTGAGATACATTGCCAAATTGATTTTATTCTTGTATCCAAAAGATTCAAGTCCAGTATTAATAAAGCCAAACTAGGACAAAAATTTTCCTGGCGCCGTTTATTGGTAGTGATCAACGACATGGTATTACAATAGACGCTTCAACACAACAAACGGCTTATACTCCACTAAAGAACTTATAATCAAATAACAGTATGTTCTCAGTTAAGTGGTTCAATTTAGACAAACTAGTAAGAACCATCAAATCGCGGACGTATTCTTTGATCGGTCTCCAACTGTTGGAGGAAAATCGCAGCTCTCAACTTTTTGGAGGCAAGTCGACAACTGCATCACAAAGACAAAGACTCTCGATGTCCTCATTGAAATCAGCAACAGAAATCCCTTTAAAAGAAAGAAAATGCCTTCCATCAAACCATGTTTTTTACAGACTGACATTCTGAAGTTATGACCGAAACACGGCTTCCTTATTGAAAAAGGAGGTTAAGAAAGAGGTTCCTGAAGCAGCAAATGGCAATACTATTATCTGAAAAGGATTGAATAAAAATAATAGGGAAATAAAATGAAAATTGAAACAGGCCAAAGAAAAAGGGTAGATTAGCTGATCAATGTGAGTCCATTAAATACGGGGCTAATAAAAGTTTGCGCCAGCAAGATATCTGCACCTTTTTGACACATTAAAAAACGTATCAAAAACCGGGTTTGCCTTCCCTCCGATCCGTAACTCGTCTCAGAAGACTAGCACTGGGCTCTGTTTCCAGGAAAAAACACGCTGGAGGTGGAGTAAGGTCTTGACAGAATATTGTAAAGAATCCTGATATATAACTGTAAACTATGAGTCGACTAACTGACTATTAGGCATATTCTCAAAACATTAAGAACTCACTGCACGTGAAAACAGGCAACTCGGAAATGCGTAGCAATATTACGGGAATACAAGTGGAAGAGGCTATATGATTCAGAAATGAAAGGAGGGAAGTCACCTTTATTGTGGATAATATCCCAGCAGAGCTCTTGAAATAAGGACCAGATATAGTAAAAATCATGACAACAAT
Organism: Oreohelix idahoensis; assembly: GCA_024509875.1. Taxonomy (NCBI): domain Eukaryota; kingdom Metazoa; phylum Mollusca; class Gastropoda; order Stylommatophora; family Oreohelicidae; genus Oreohelix; species Oreohelix idahoensis. The sequence continues at coordinate 35,254 of JAMPIV010005815.1, forward strand.
GTATTTGCCATAAGATATGGAGTACAAAAAACATTTGGCCAAAGAATGGACGCAGTCATTATCAGTAATACCGCTTCCAAAGAAAGGAAATACTGCAAACAAAAAAATAGACGTGCAAGAACTACAGAACCATTAGCCTTATTAGTCATACCAAGTAAGGTGATTTTAAGGATACTTTTGAACAGAATAAAACAGAAATCAGAAGAAATCTTGTCAGAGGAACAGGCTGGCTTTAGACCAAAAAGAAGTACCTCAGAACAAATCTTCAATATTAGAGTACTTATCGAAAAACATCTCCAACATCAACACGATTTATACCATAACTTCATCGATTTCACAAAAGCCTTCGATCGAGTCTGGCATGAAGGCTTATGGCAAGTAATGAGAAAATTCAATTTTGATACCAACATCATAGATATCATTGAAGCACTATACAAGGACGCAAGCAGTGCTGTTTTTGTAAGCAGCGACATTGGAGAATTTTTCAAAACAACTGTAGGAGTTCGCCAAGGATGTATCCTGTCACCAGTGCTCTTTAATATATATCTAGAACATATTATGCAGGAGGCTCTCTACGATTATAAATCAACCATATCGATTGGAGGCCGACCTCTGTGCAACCTACGTTTTGCTGATGATATTGATCTGATAGCTGGATCAGAATCAGAACTTCAAGACCTTACCTCTAGACTGGAGAAAGTAACAAGCACGTATGGGATGGAAATTAATATAGAAAAAAGCAAGATATTGGTGAATAGCCATAAGAAACATGTTCCGACCAACATTACGTTAAATGGGCAAACGTTAGAAGAAGTTAACACCTTTAAATATCTCGGGTCCACGATATGTAGTGATGGAAGATCAAGTAAAGAAATCAAGACAAGACTTGAGATGGCCTCAGCTGCCATGACAAGGTTGAATGTGATCAGGAAAAGTAACAACAGTTTTCCTGTGAAGATCAAATTATACAAATCACTTGTATTATCTATTCTCTTGTATGGGTGTGAGGGCTGGACACTCACTGCAGATACGGAGCGAAGGATTCAAGCTTTCGAGCATAAATGTTATAGAAGAATTTTGCGCATTTGCTATAAAGAGCACAAAACAAATGTCTATGTTAGAGAGAAGATAAACACCTATGCAGGCCACCAAGAACCCCTCCTGTCAATAGTGAAACGTCGAAAGCTTGCCTGGTTTGGGCATGTAACTCGTCATGACTCCCTTTCGAAAACGATCCTTCAGGGGACAGTGGAAGGTAAACGGAGAAGAGGAAGGCAGAGAAAATCCTGGGCTGATAACATCAAAGAATGGGCAGGACACGGTTTTTCCACACTTGTACGCATTGCTGAGGATAGAGAGCAGTGGAGGACCCTATTCTTTTGATTATATGCTTCCACCATATAATATATATATACGACCCATATACGGGTTATGGGCTGAGAGATGATATATGAATGATATATATATATATATAAGTATTTAAACCAATAAAACGGTATTGAATCAGTTTTACAAATAACGGGTTACAAAAAAACAAGGGACGTTTCGGGTTTTACCCTTCGTCAGCCACAGTTACAAACAGGTAACAAGGACAAGAATTACATATAGGTACAACAAAAACATACGATGATGAGAAATATGCAACAAATGGGCGATACAAGCAGATGGAAAAAGTAAACAACAACAGAGATGAGAGAAAAAAAAGAACAATAATAATACCAAAAAATCGTAAAATCTATAAAAAAAATTCCGAAACAAGAAAGTAAATAATTAACGAAACGAAAAAAAGAAAATGAACAAAACTTTGGAACAAGTAAAAGTTCACTGACCTCGATCCGAAGATGCTGGGAAAGAAAGCCGTAGTATTCCGTCGCAGAAATCTTAAGGAAGTGACGTATGATAGCGACAAAACAAAAGATATAAAAGGATACGAAACAAACCAAAACAAAAACATAAGAAGATAGATCTAAAATACAACGAATCAAGAATGAAAAAGAGAAAAGCTACCAGAATTTATGCAAAATGATGTTGGATATTCAAGCCATCAGGAGCTAAAACGAACACTTTAAAAATAAGACGATTCTCCAACGAAAAGCGAGTCTTGTCCTTGCCGGCACATGAAAGGAGGGCAGTAACATGAATATCGGAATTACCTGAATGGTCAGGCCTATTAAAATGAATATATATATATATATATATATATATATATATATATATATACATTTCTGCCCATCACAAAATACAGAAGACTACATACAGGGTTACTTAAATGACAGAAAAAAGAATGCCATAAACAGCCCAGAATACTTTGTTGGGTCACCATCTATGATGATTTTTGTAGCAAGCTGAAACAATTCGAACATGGCATCAGAAAGCAAATAATAGTGATGTGAGTGGGAGTGAAGAATCAGAGATTAATTTTCAAAATTAACCATCAATGAAAATGACAATATCTGCTGTCCATTACATCCAACCTTCAGTTAGAAACAGACTTCCGTAAAATGTCTCTGTGCAGGGGAATAAAGTTCTTAATAAGCAATTTCATGCATGGAGGAATATCTGGAGTTATCCTTATATGACCACCAGCTAAGCACAATGCTATAGTATGTACATATAAATGTGAACCTGTCTGTGAGACTAATTACACCCTCATTGACTCTAAATATACTGTACTGTATATACACACTTCCAATGATTCCCCCTGTGATGAAATATTTATAGAGCCCAAAACTGCACAGAACGTTTGAAGGAGTCATTTGAGCTCCAGATGCAACTCTGTTACCTGGTTGACTGGATGCAGGAGGATCTCACAATGGACCCAGTGAAAGATAGGGGTAACTGAGAAGGGGCTCAATGCAGGACGCGACGACTCCTTGGGAAAGTTCAGAACTATATCACAGTATTTTAGCTCTGCATATTTTGAGAGCCCCTTTGGATGGCGGACAATGCACAGTATGCCACGCGCTTCTTACTCCTAGCTTGGGACCAGATGTGATGATCCTTTAAATGCAAGCCAAGCTGGAGACACTGGAGCTTATGACTTTAACACAACACGTTTCGGAATGGCAGGAAAAGCCTAGATCTTCAGTGTAGAAATACAAAGGAGTCGTCAACTTGGTACTAGCTGCAAAAGAGCGAGAAACCCAGCAGCCCTAGTTAAACAACAACAACAACAACAACAACAACAAGGCAATTTAAATGCATATAAACATATTGTAGTAGCGGTTCTGATAGCCACCAGATGTAGTATTCGCTTTGGAGTACTTGTTGTAGTTTGAGTTCTTGATTTTTGGTTATGTTCTTTAATAATAGGTTAATAGTTCATTAGGCTACTGACTAAGAATGCTGTCATTTTGGTCGGGCTTACAGGTGGCCAAGTATTATGGTGTAATAGATGGACGCTGAATTCATGGCTTGACTGACAGTTCATATAATACATATATTAGACGATACATAGACGACATCATCGTTGACGACATAATGGAACATTAGGCATGGTAATACAAATTCTGCATGTAGACAAGGTTACAATGTCTAACTTGACTGACCTCAATGACCGTTAGACAATCCGCAAACGGTAAAGTATTGAGGTGAAGATAGTTCACTTCTTTTCCATATTCACTCCTTGAAAGGATACGTATTTATTTTTTTCTGGCCGAACATCTTGTCTTGACGCTTCATAAAATGATCGAATTTGATATTACTTCGTAAGAAGGGATTTTGAAACTCACTAGCAGTAGGTCATGATGCCGTACTGAAGCCCTGTCAAAATCTTGTAAAGTACTTACATCAAGTATCACATGGAGATATTGACGTATATAAATCAAACTTGGCTGTGGCTAACGCTTCGCCTTGGAAGGTAGCTAAGATATCTAATTACAATCAGTTATTCCCGCAACATGGGACTCAAAAGACCAGAACACAACGTCTGTCTTGAAAACCCGGCATCTTGTCTATTTTTTTCTCTCTGACGTGTCTCTCACGTCATCAGCGCTCTTAGGCAACCAACGATTATATCGCACCGAATTTGTGTACTTTGGTGCATAATAAATTTAAGTTATATCACAAACATAGATGCGTACCCAAGTACGTCTGACATAGTTAGATTACGGCATCTGGTAATCTGTTAAGTCTCGCATCATAAATGGTTGTGCGAAAATGGACGTAACACATATTTGTATTGTTGTTCCCAAGAACAAAGTTTACCAGTGGTACAGGTTAACACTTGGTAACCGTCCTCACATCCAGACATACAGGTACCGTTTCTATGGTCACACGGTCGTTCACCGGTTGTACTAGATTTACAAGACTGACTACAGGTAGAGTTACATCCTGGGCCATATTTTTCTGGGGGACAAACTGTCAACAGAACATATTAAAAGTACAAATGAATAGTTCAGCAATTGTAATATATATTAGCTTATAGTTACAAAAACGTCACCAAGATAAAGATGAATAGTGGGAAGTTGGGGAAGAAAAGAATAAATAAATTGTTTTTACATAAACGAAGAAGAAAACAAAGAAACGGAAGATTGTGAACATGAACAAAAACCCCAAAATAAAAGTTGATTATTAATGAGAAGAATATAATACTGTTGATAACAGAATTAATAATATTGAACGAATAGAGTACAGAACAAGACAAAGAGGAAGAAAACGCTGACTGTTTTCGACTAACCACATCTCAACAATACAACACAGAACTGACCTTCTACACAAAATGGTGGAGTATATCCACTCAAACATCCAAGATAACAGTGTCCGTTAACGTGGTCACATGATGTTACATTGGTGTCGTTCATCCTGGTACAGAACTGACTACAGGTAAAACTGCAGTCCTTGCCGTATGTACCTGGGCCACATTCTGGAACAATACAAACTTTCTATGTACTTTTCTCTACTGCACACGTATACTCAGTAAATTGAGAAACGAAATGAATTATTCTCCTGGGTATAATGCTTGTACAACCAGACCTACAAGTGACAGGCATCTTCTTTTCTAAGACATCCAAGAAAGAACAATAATAATGCTTGTAAGGAAGAAGAAATTGATATTTATTCCTTTTCCAGCTATTCCTTGCTTGATTCAATTTAGCACTTTTTAAACATTGCATTAGATAATCTATATGGCGATGTTGCATGCCGCCAATCACATGTGATAAGTGATTTTTACCTGGCTGGTGAATGTATTGGTGCAAGGATTGTATGCCGCAGAAAGAAACGATTTGTGTGTACTGTTAGTGTGTGGCCGCACAGCCAGCCCGTGAATATTGTAGTTAGAATCATTTCCTACAAGCAATGTTAGCCTGAGTATTGTATCAGTGTGCTTGACGATGTCATTGAGATTCAGGACTTGTAGAATCTTGTGAGTAAATGTCATCAAACTGTACAAGTGGCGTCGTGTTACTTCATACCCCTATCGTTGTATGTCATCTACACACGCCACACACATAATATAGATCTTGACATACACTATTCATTACCAAGAAGAGTTCAAGTGATCAGTTTCTGACTAAGAACTGACGATTGTCGTCTGTTCAAGTAAAAGAAAATTGGACAGACAGATATGTGTCTATGTCGGAAGGACAAACAAACAATAGAACATGTGCTTCAAGTCTGTTGGCTCCTGAGAGAAGCAGGATGGTAGCGTGACCTTCTCTAACCCGGTTGATGGAGAAACTGTATGACACACAATGGATTGGGGCGATCCCTTCTTCTTCCCAATCTCTGTTTTACTACGGCAGTATTGGGTACATTTTGTATTGATTTCATTGTGATTTTCCGAGTAGCATACTATTCTTCCTCTGTCCACTGGAGCAGATTTTTTGTATTTACATTCTTTCGCTACTTTCAGGATATTGTGTCTTGTCTGTTTATCTGACACTCCTGGTGGATGATAATACTAAACATTTGCAGGAGCAGATGAGAGAACATTATCGACAAACAAGTTGCTTAATCGCAGGTGCGGCCGATATCAGTACACAGATTAACACGTAGATCACCAAGTGCAATCTACTTAATCACTGATAAGGCACGGGTGCGTCTACGCCAAGGTTGTAAAGAGACGGATGTTATATGTGCTCAAGCAACAGATAAGACATTACTTTAGCGAAAGTAATAATTTATTACATCTTACACACATTATCGTGTGAGGTTACCAACCTGTTTGTGAGTTGGTACACAGGGCAATCGGATGTTTACAGCCCATTTTCAGAAACGTAATATTTGAAATTTTGCACTAGATGAGTCAGACAAAATATTCAAAGCAGATTGGCTGATCATTTGAGCCACATAACAAACAGAGTGGGGTAAGACTGAATATAACCTGACAAATTTCAGTGTTTTTTTTTTCACTGTGAGATTCACGCTTGCCAAAGACACCAAACGTGCCAGTTAGAATTCAGAATTTCCATTTATCAGACTAGACACCTTTTATTGGAGTATTCATCAGGACTTACAATTCAGCCCAGGAAATCTCTATAATTTTAATAACAAAAGCCGCTATCTGAGGAAACCTAAGGAAACACACGGAGTCAGAAAGGGAATTAAAGTTCAAATTAACGATCCCAAGTACACGTGAAATAAGGCAACTGCCAGTGCCTTTTATTTATCTGAGCAAAAAGTCTGTTAGCCAGGATTGGCGTAACTTGTGATTTTACATTCTATATTTTATTACTAACATGTGAACTAACATATATATGTATATTGCCATGTGAATTTTAATATGTGAAAATCGCTAGTGGATGTCCCAGTCAATTGAGGCTGGCAACCTCAGCGTATAGAATGATGATTTCTAATGAGAAAACCTGTTGATAGCATTACAAGGCAGTCCTTGTTCTGGAATCCACAGGGAAAGAGAGGCACAGGTAGACCAAAAAACACATGGAGAAGAGAACTGGAAACAGGTGAAAATGGTGAGAAAAACATGGAAAGAACTTGAGCGGATGGCACAGGACAGGAAGACTTGGCAGGTGTTTGTTGTAGGCCTATGCTCCTTGGGGAGCTAAAGGGTATTGATTGATTGATGAACAATTTTTACTTTAGTTTACAAGAATGTACTTACTAGTGGTACACGTTAACCCTTGGTAACCGTCCTCACATCCAAACAAACAGGCACCATCACTATGGTCACACGATCGTTCAGCGATTGTACCAGATTTACAAAACTCACTACAGGTAGAGTTACATCCTGGACCATATTTTTCTAGGTCACATTCTGTAAATAGAACGCATTATAAAACTTTTTTAGTTACGTGCATTATAATAATATGGCTCTAAATTATCTTTCAATAAATTCCTTCGCCATTTATCTAGCTCACACATTTCTGAACAAAGAAACATAGAACTGACCTTGTACACACAATGGTGGAGTATATCCACTCAAACATCCAAGATAACAGTGTCCGTTAACGTGGTCACATGATGTTACATTGGTGTCGTTCATCCTGGTACAGAACTGACTGCAGGTAAAATTACAGTCCTGGCCGTATGTACCTGGGTCACATTCTGGAACGATATAAGATTTTCAGTCCTGCAGGGTATTCAGAAATGTGGGAAATAAAATGATTTATGTTTCTGGTTTTAATACAACAAACCCCTGGAGTGGTATAGATCTGCTTTGTTTTCTAAGGCAAACAGGAACGAACAAAAGGTATAAATAATAATGGGTTAGAATATACGCAATGTTACATGTTCAACTGTTAGGCTTCACATGAATCCGTATATATGATTTTAAACATTATTACAAAATTACCATACAAAATAATAATAATAATAAATAAACGAAGAAAGCGGAATAAGAATAACGACAAAGGGAAAGCATACCATTATATGAAGGAATAGTTGACACGACAATATTAAACAGCAAATATCAACATGACATTGTATTTAAACATACTTAATCTGGATTATCATTGGATACTATAAACGTATTCTGTTATATTGCCTTTATAACGTTGCATGCTTTTAAAAGTTGCATGTGGGTATGAAAGGAAACAATATGCAAGATGAGACAGAGAGAGACAGAGAGAGAGAGAGAGAGAGGCAGAGAGAGAGGAAGGTCAGAATGTAAGACGGGCTTGCATGTTCACTCCTTAACCCTTTAAAAATACAGTTCGTTCTCTGTTTTGTCCTGCGATGATGATAGTGTTTCGGGAGTGAGTGCATTGGCACTTGTTGATAATTTTCCCACATTCGTTGTACCGGCATTAATATTAATGTACCAAGCAGTTTTGATAGTCTCGCAATGATTATTTAAGGAACGTAACCCAGTGCCCTATAACTGTCAGTGTTATAACATACACCAACGTGTGGCAGCCATGATTGAGCTCTGACCAGGGCGATTCAGGAATAAAAATACTAGCAGACGACACAAGACTGAGCTTTGGAGGGCATCTATTTATACGTTTCGGAGTTTGACACAATGTTACGTTACTGTGTAGAACACCCATTTTATTGTTCACTTTTCAAGGCAAATGTACGTTTGTTATGATTAAACTCATAACATATCTGTCGATATCACATTAGGTTCGATATTGGACCATGTTGTTGATGTTCGGTTTCCTGTGTTACCCGGAAGTACGTCACTGTCTTTTGGGGCCGACTAGCAGAAGTTTGCCGGTTTCAGTGAGCAGAAGTGAAAAGATCCTTCTGGGCCTTTTCTGTGTGTATTTCAAGGTGGACGGACGTATGTGTGTCGAGCTCCTAGATGTATTAATTATTACAGCTTCCAAAAGTGTTCGATCTCTAGATCGCCCATATACCTCATTGGGTCGATGCTAGATTACTATATTGTGAGAAAGGAATGCTGATCATGTTACAAGTGAGTTTTGAACTTTAAAATAAAGCTGCCTGAAAATGTCGAAGACATTGTCTCCATAGCTGACTGTATAGTGACGCTGGAGACTGACTGATTAAGGCCATTGTTATATGAGCATATTCTATATGAAAGTATTGGAGCCTTCGAGCCGTAAAATAAATGTATCGTCCAAATGTCAAACCTGGCCTTTGATTCATATTTACTATTGAAGTTTAAAGATTGTGTTCGGCACTTGTGCGTGTCTTCATAAAATTTATGCAGGGGACCTCATAGCGAAATTTCAACTACTACAACCCCTTATATCTTCGCCACAAACACACAACTAATTTCGATTAGCTACATCTTGGGGGCCAAGCTCAAAGATCATTTATCTACATCGTATTCAAAAGTGGACAGAAATAATGCTAGACATCGCATTTGATTCCATGAACTTTTGTAAAAATTTTAAAATGGCGAATTCCTTCGTCTGCTAACCTGTGAGAGGTTACACGATCAGTATTTGCAGTACAGTTTCCAGCTCAAGGCAGGAGTGGAACAATTTTTAAGTCTCATGTTTTTCCTGCGTGCTGTTTCGTTTGAATATTCAAGTTTTTGCCCGAAGATAGCGATTTTCAAGACTACGACAGACTAGAACGAAGTCCTGTTCGTGTCAGCTGTTTGTAAAGCCTAGGCCTAACCTGGTCTACGCTGTGTGGTTTTCATCGGGCCCCTGGAAGAGAAGGCGCTGGAACCAGGAGTTGTTTTTACTGGCAATCAGAGAAGTGTATCTTTAGCTACATACAACATGTGAAGCTAATTGTCTTGTTTGCCAGAATTCGTTTTTCCATGTTATATGTATATCTGTGATTTTATGTTTCTGTTTTCGCGGGAGGTTGGAAGGGTAAACTGTCATGGCTACCTTAAAAGATTTAGTGAAGGTTGGAAAAGATTTTGGTTTGGAGGGTGAAGCCTTAAAAACCTATGTAGACAAGGAACTCATGAGACTTGAAGAAAGGAGAGGAGAAGAATTCGCTGAAAAAAGGAGACAAGATGAATTAGCTGAAAAAAGAAGAGCAGAGGAAATGGCTCTTGAGGAAAGAAGAAGAGCAGAAGAGATGGCTCTTGAAAAAGAAAAATTAGCCTAGGCTCAGATGGAAATCACGGCTCAACAAGAAATTAAAATGGCAGAATTTGAGATTGAGAAATTAAAATTACAACAACCACAGGTAATTCCTATGAATGGTGAAGCTAGAAATAAAGATCAGTCTTCTAATTTTAAGCTCAATTTCCCAAAATTTAACTCGAATATCGACGATACTTCATGCTATCTGAATAGATATGAGACCTATTGCCAGGAATTTAAAATTGATAAAGCTACCTGGTCCAGTAGGCTAATGAACTTATTGGTTGGTGAAGCACTCACTGCAGTCTGTACTTTGGATGAGCAGACTAGGAAAGACTATGATTCTATAAAAACCCTGTTACTGAAGAAGTATCAGTTAGATGATAATGGCTATACGATGAAATTTAAGTCACTGTTACCCGATTCAGCAAAAGATTTTACTTAATTTATTTCATCAGTAAAGCTGTATTTTTCTAGATGGGTTAATTTGTTCAAAGTTGAGAAAACTTTTGAAGGATTATCTGATTTGATTTTGAGAGACAAGGTGTTGTCTTCGATTAGTGGAGACTTTTTGTCATTCCTGCAGGAGAAGAAACCAGAGACTTTGTCTAACCTTGAAATCCTTGGTCGACAGTTTGAAGTCGCACATCCAGGTAGAAACCTGAGTAAGATTAATATTAGGAATTCTTTGCCAGCAGCATCTGCTAGAACTTCAAACTACAATACACCTAGACAAAGATCCAACATCATAGACAAAATTATAGGGTTAATCAAAACCATAACTATAGAAATAACAGAGGCAGATATAATTTTAACACAAAATTCCAACAGCCTCAGAGGAATCATAACTCTTATGATTATGGATATTATAATCAACAGTCATCATTCAGGTCTAATGATTATCAAAATAGAGGAGGATATAATGCCAGACCAGGCACAGGACAAAGGTCATTCTATAGAAATAATGACAACTCTGTTAATAATAGAGGTTCTCAACAGAATAATAGCTTTAGACAGTAAAGGAACCCTGAACGTTCAAATGCTGTCGTACATGTGGGTGACAACAATCCAGTTCAGAATAACAATACTTTAGCTTATGCAAATTCATGCAGTGTTGACTTATCCAACAGTGCTAATTGTTCTGAATGTAACTCTTTGTTTCAGCCACAGGGAGTACCAAGACTTCTATGTGGACATCCATTACCAGTTATGTCATCATATGATGGAACAGGTTCACTTGTGCTTAATAAAGGCTTTGTGAACAACAAACTAGTGTCACTTTTCAGGGACACAGGATGCACCACCTTTGGAATTCAAAGGTTGTTGGTAGATCAATCTGATTATACAGGAAGAGAGGTGAAATGCATTAAATTTGGAGGCATGGTAGAATACTATCCAACTGCGGAAGTATTTTTGGATACCCCGTACTTTACAGGGAGAACTCTTGTGTGCCTGTTGAATAGTCCCATAGCAGGAATTACCTTAGGTAACATTCCTGGCATTCGTGAATATACAAAGGATGATATTGTAAAATGGGAACAACAGCATCTTATATGTGCAAATGCTGTTACAACCATAGCTCAGGCTCGCGCTGAAATGGATAAGCATATCCAAAGTGATAATGTGGTAGATGATTCATGATGAAAATGAGATTGATGAGGTGATGCTTGATGAGGAGTTTAATAATGATAATGAAGAAAATGATAATATTGAGGAAAATAATGATGATGAGGAAATCAATAATGCTGATGAGGAAAATGATGATAATTTCCAGATGGAACTTATTGATAAGAAGTCCTTCATTCAGAGACAAAATGAGAATGTTTCCTTAAGAAATTTTTTTTCAAATTGCCAAATCTGATGATGTGATGGCTGATGATAGTGCAAAACACTGGTATACCTTAAAAAGTGGTATTTTGATTAGAAATTTTCAAGATTTTAAATCTATTAAGAAACAAATTATGGTACCAGCTTGTTTTAGACCATTTGTTTTACGACATGCCCCCGACATTAATTGCGCGGGTCAGTTAGGTATTGCAAGAACAAAGCAGAGGGTTTTGTCGCATACCTTTTTACCGGGTGTGACAAAAGATGTTAAAGCTTTTTGTCGCACATGTGAAGTGTGTCAAGGTACGGCAACTAAAAGGCCAAAACATTATGCGCACATTCAAGCATCTGGTATTTCTTTGCGTCCATTTGCAAAGATGGCTATTGACCTTATCTGTCCATTAAAGGTCACATCAGCTAGAGGGCATAAATATATACTGATATGCATTGATATGTGTACCCGATGGCCGGAAGCGATATCGCTTAAGTCTATTTCAACTGTAGACGTGGCAGATGAGCTATTTTTAATATTTAGCGGATTGAGTTTTCCCGTAAACATTCTGTCAGACAAAGGGACGCAATTCATCTCAGACGTAATGAAGGAAGTGATGAAAAGTTTTGATATTGATCGTTCGCTTAGCTCCATATATCACGCCGCATCAAATGGGAAAATTGAAAGATTAAATAGGAGGTTAAAACAAATGTTGGGCAAAGTTACGACTAAGTATCCACAAGGTTGGGATCGAATTTTGCCTGCAGTTCTCTTTGTGTATAGAGAAATTCTCAACGAAAACACCGGGTTTGCACCATTTGAATTGGTCTTTGGTGCAAAGCCTAGAGGACCTATGTCCATTTTAAAACAGTTATTGGTTGGAGCTAATATGGATGAGGAGGTTCAAACCTCGTACCAATATATTGCCAATTTAAGACAAAAGATTATTGACGCATGCCAAATAGTAGTAGAGTCGTCAGAAAAAGCAAAATTAAAGGTTCGATTCTTTTTCAATCAAAATAGAAAACTACGCCAGTTATGGCCAGGTGATGAAGCTGATGTTTTGCTACCAAACAAGGACAATAAACTAGTTGTTTCATAGAGAGGACATTACACAGTTGTGGATAAATTGTCAGATGTTGACTATGTTTTATCTATTTAGGGAAAAGAGAAAAGTTTTCATATTAATATGTTATAACAATCTCAAACTCGTCCTCTACATCGGAAACCTGTTTTTGAGGCTATCGACGAATCTGTTGATCGTCGCTCTTCCTTAGCAGTTATTCAGGGAGAAAGTTCTGATTTTTTTTATGGTAACTGAACCAATCTTATCGTTACCTATGGTACATCTTTTAGCCACTGAAAGCTGGAAAGATGTTTCCATTGCTTCTACTCTTCATTCTAATCAGAAAGAGCAGATTTCTATATTACTGCAATGTTTTTCTGATGTCCTTAAGGATGTTCCTGGACATACAGATATCATTCAACATGATATCGTTTTAACAGATTTCAGACCTATCAAACTGAAACCTTACCCTTTCCCTATTCATCTGCAATCACAGGTTCAGGATGAAATAAAACAAATGATTAAGTTAAATATTATTGAATCATCTAATTCACCATACAGTTTTCCTATGGTCTTGATTAGTAAAAAAGACAACTCCATTCGTATTTGTATAGATTTCAGGCGTTTAAATTCTGTCACAATTCAAGACGCCGAACCATTACCTTTGCTTGAATCGCTCCTTGATAAGGTTGTCTATAGCTACGTTTTTTACTATGTTTCACCTATCTAAAGGATATTGGCAAGTGCCACTATCAGAAAGTTCTAAACATTGTACAGCTTTCGCTACACCTTTAGGTTTGTTTCAGTTCAATTTCATGTCATTCGGTCTTGTTAACGCTCTTGCTACTTTTGTTCGCATGATGCGTAGATTGTTCTCTGATCGTGAGGATTTGATAACTTATATAGATGATATTTGTTTATTCCATCAGACTTGGGATGAATATTGGATCGGAATTCATTCTTTGTTGAATACCTAACGTTGTCATAACATGACTGCTCGACCTTCCAAAACTAGAATAGAATTTACGGAAATTTCTTTTCTGGGTCATAATGTAGGAGGTGGTTTTCATGCACCTGGGGATTCTACTGTCTCGAAAATTCTGAATCTTGAAATTCCTCGAACAAAAAAAAAAAAAAAACAAGATCGAAGTTTGTTAGGCTTAGAAAACTTTTATAGCAAATTTCTGCCTCGATTTTCAGATATGACCTCAGTTGTGTCATCGTTGGTAAAAAATAATTCTCCAAATAGGATAATTTGGTCACACGCCTGTGGTGTGGCCTTAGATAGGCTTAAGATTTTCTTTTTGAAAGCACCAATTTTGAGATTACCTGACGCTTGATTTCCTTTCATTCTCAGAGTCAACGCGTCAAATTCAGGAATCGGGGGCATATTAATGCAAGAATTTCAAGGCCACATGCATCCAACTATGTATGTAGGCCGTACACTTTCACCTACAGAGCAGCGGTATCCCATCGTAGAACGGGAACTGCTCGCAACCGTCTACTGCTTCAACAAACTACAAAGATATCTGATGTGCGCCCGTTTCCTTCTGGAGACAGATCAGAAGGCTTTGGCATACCTCAAGACTGCTAGATTTAAGAACCAAAGAGCAGCTCGAGCCTCGTTGGCATTACAGCCGAATGACTTTGATATAAGAGCCATAAAGGGAAGCCAAAATTTCGTCGCAGATATTCTTTCAAGGTGCGAAAAGACCCCATGTCAACTAAGTCTATAGATACAGATGAATCACAGAATTCAAGCTAACGCATGAACTTATATTGTGATGTCCTGAGCAAGAATCTGATTTGTGGATTATCACGTAAACTCATGACATTCTTAAAGTTGTACAGTGATCTCACTGCTGATATACATAAGCGGTTCCCACAGCAACATGATGATGCTGGATTTCATTATACTCCAAAGCAAGTAGTATCTTGTTGAACTCAGCACGCTTCATGTGGAGATTGTGCCTTCATGACAGTACCTATAATCAAATTTGAGACTGTTGAATACGTCATGTGGATAATATTTCAAATTGTGTCATTTCCAGACATAATTGATACGAACTTGTGTTTTCACAAAAGCTTTATGCTCGAGTTAAAGGAACATAACTCAAGAAATGAATGACTCAAAATCGGAAAGGGAAGTAACAAGGATATTTTATGTGGAACAAATTTATGATGGATAACTGCCTTGGTTAATGACATTTATATTCATACTAACGTAATATCGTATTGAGAACAATCATGGGCATGTTCTTCTTCTTCCTCGTTCGTCCTGAAAAGGACGTTGTTACGTTGTGTCTGTTTACAGCGAAGCTGCGATATCTGTGCCTTTCGGCCGACACATCCGACTTCAGCACGGCATTTTTTGGGACCGGGTTTGCCTTCCCTCTTCAATCCCTACTCTCTCAGCCAGACTGCAGTGATGCAGCCTGTTTCCAGGACCACCACTTGGAAGTGGAGTAGGGTCTTGGTCAGCTCTGGTTCGCTGACCCTGACGGAAGCAGTCAAGCTATGGGTCGCTGACTACATTCTCTGTTGCTGCGACTTTGGGTCCCATGGGCATGTTCAACGATGGATTTAACATTTATCTAAAGACTATGGATGAACATTGATAAATTATTGGAATAACTTTTCCTTATGGACTTGTATTAGTGTGTAATTTGATTTCACTACAGATTGTGCAGTTTCTGACACAAATTTATGTCACACTCACACTAGACGGTGCAACATGAGATGGCTGATACGCCATACTATGATATATTCATACAGCACATTGTCTTAGTGTTATCTATTGCCCACATTAATGTGTTACTTACAACATTTCCTATATACCAATATGATTTACTAATAACATATCATTCAGAATTACACATAACTTTATTCATTTGACAAAATGTCGCAGTCACACACCTAATTGGCTATTTGTCTGCCTTATGTCATCTGTTGTTTCTATTGCATTATTGTTAATATTAATGCTTTGCATTATAATAATTGATTTTGATAACATTAAGTGACTACCGTTACCTGACGAGACAAACAGGTGTATCAGACGGTTTGCAGTATGAGAATACATGGACTGATATAATCATTTAATTTTTACATGTTCACTGATATTACTATGGTTACGTCACTTTGTTGTTAAATTGTTTTATGTCCTTGGTAGACAATGGTGTTAGCATTTTTTGCTACAACCACACCTCGATTGTTAAATTGCCTACTCTGTGGCACAAATAAGGTTGCTATACTATTTCATTCTAACAGTGAAATATGATGATACAATTTTTTCACTCCAGTGATGTTTAAACTCACACCACGTAAATAATGAAAACTTCGTTTTCATTAATTACCGGGCGGGGGGGGGGGGGGGAGTAGATGTTATGATTAAACTCATAACAGATCTGTCGATATCACTTTAGGTTCGATATTGGATCATGTTGTTGATGTTCGGTTTTCTGGGTTACCGGAAGTACGTCATTGTCTTTTGGGGCCGACTAGCAGAAGTTTGCCGGTCTCAGTGAGCAGAAGTAAAAAGATCCTTCTGGGTCTTTTCTGTGTGTATTTCAAGGTAGACGGACGTATGTGTGTCGAGCTCCTAGATGTATAAATTATTACAGCTTCCAAAAGTGTTCGATCTCTAGATCGCCCATTTACCTCATTGGGTCGATGCTAAATTACTATATTGTGAGAAAGGAATGCTGATCATGTTACAAGTGAGTTTTGAACTTTAAAATAAAGCTGCCTGAAAATGTCGAAGACATTGTCTACATAGCTGACTGTATAGTGACGCTGGAGACTGACTTATTAATGCCATTGTTATAAAATTTATGCAGGGACCTCGTAGCGAAATTTCAGCTACTACAACCCCTTACAATATCTTCGCCACAAACACACAACAACTAATTTCGATTCGCTACAACGTTATTTTAATGACCATATGATGACAGTTGTACACATGTTGTAATTTTCTTTGTTACAAGAACGACTGATTGCTTGCTCCGTATATGCCTACTACAGATAATTACAAATACTTAGGTTATTTTATTAGAATTGACATAAGAAATCACGCAAGACAACAAAAATAATAAATTGCATGTGTCAGTTGGTTTCACAAAGAAAGTATCGAATGGAAGAAGAGCTAATTATTTTTTTAATCTTTTGACAATGCAGGAGACTTTGTTTTTTTTTTTTTTTTTTAGTTTTCTGTGTATTCTGAGAAAATATAAAATGTGAGACTTGTCAGGTTTGTGATCCATGATATCAGTAATGTATACAATAGTGCAGTAAATGAAACATGACATAAAATAATACCAGGATTACAGTCCTTGAGCGCTTCCAGTTAAAGAAAGGTAACATATCAAGAAGTCAACACAAAGGAATAGAAATATGAATACAATTTTATTTGATATAAATGAGTTCTATGATGATGACAAATGAGAATTATGTATGCAAGACAACAATGAAGGACAAGCCCGAGTTTGAGACACCAGGCATGAAGGCTAGCTCTTGGACCAGATAATATTAGAGGACATTGAAGCTGTGGGCAACATGCCTAAGAAAACTTCTCCGAATCTTTTGGCCGAATACCATCACCAACCAAGATCTGCTTACTCGGAGCAAGCAAGAGGACATGCACACCATCATAGCTGGCAGACGCTGGAGCTGGGTTGGCCATGTCCTCAAAAGAGACCCCGATGCCATCACAAGAACAGCTATGCTATGGACCCCTGAAGGAAAACGAAAGAGAGGGCGACCAAAAACAACTTGGCAGAGGACTGTGGAGGCTGAGATGCAAAGAATGAACCAGAGTTGGGGCACTGTACGAAGGATGCCCGCCGACCGAGCAAAGTGGAATCAATTTGTTGTTGCCCTACAAGACGCCACCAGGCGTAATGACCACTGACTGCTTTGACGGTCGGCGGCTAAGGATCAAAGAAGAAGAAGAAGCTGTGGGAGAAATGGAAACTGAATGGATAACAAATCTGTTTAGTAACTTCTGCAGCTGTGGATACATGCCCGATAATTTACTGAAAACTTGGAAAATTTGGACGCGAAGACCGCCATAATATATTCGTGAGTCATGTGACTAAAATATATAGTAAATGCAATAAAACTTGAAGGTGTGCATGAATATTGTTGATATGTGGAAAAGTTACTAAGGACGCTATACATTTGATAAGTACGTGGTAGATGACGGTTACAACAGTTTGATCTCCAAATAACGGTGCTCAAGTTCATTCTCTGGAGAGAACACTCCAGCTTCCCCCTATGATGTTGGCACAACTCTGGACGTCTAGAAGCTCTAACAACAAGCGGAAGAGGAGGCGACAGGCAGCAAGAACTGCCGGAGAGAAAAATGCGGCTGAAGGGTATCGCCTCACAAGCCGATACCCATGGTCAATTATGACTAATGGGGGCTATAAGAAGAAGGTTTAAAAGAGAAAAATAGATTTATACTTCTTTTTTTATAGACAACACTAAATCATTTGTCAAGGCGGAACTTTAAGATATTATCTACATGGTACAAAGCGTTCGTAACCATTCCAAAGTACTGATAATAAATAACGTATACTTCTTTTTAAATAGGTGTTTACCACGTTATGTCAAGGCGTGCTCTTTTCAACGTGGTCCGTGGGTTATATTAAAGCGCATGTCTAGATATGAATTAAAAGACCTTGTGGTCTGGTAGTGGTAACAAATATCAGCAGTAAAAAATAAATGGTGCAGTAGATAAAAGACGGTGTTAGGCAGGGATGTGTCCTGAGTAATCCATTCAACACCATAGCCAACATTAGATCTTTCCTATATGTTGTCTTACAATAAGCCCTGTGTGGTTTTTTTTTTATTTAACATCGTCTATGATGACATTGTAACAAATATAATGTATACAAACATGACCAAAAAAAAATAAATAAAAAAAATTAAACAACAGCAAAGTAAGAGGAAAGAAATTATCAGTAGTTAGATTTGGAAGTTCACAATTAAGAAAGGTGAAAATATCTACAGGTCATTACAGCCAGCTTTTAATCAGAGACTAGGAATAATGAGAATACAACGGGAAATAACACTATTGATTAGCCAGTGTTACGCTCAGAAATAGTTTGTTTAATATTGTCCACAAGAACCGATCTTACCAGCAGCACATGATGAATCTTGGTAACCGTCATCACATCCAAACAAACAGGTACCGTTTCTATGGTCACAAGATCGTTCACCGGTGGTACTAGATTTACATGACTGATTACAGGTAGAGTTACATCCTGGGCCATATTTTTCTGGGACACAAACTGTAAACAAAACACTCAATAGACAATAAATAATATCCAATATATAAAAGGCAGGATATGCTGCTTTGTTGGGACTTGATACAAATCTTTATGCCTTGAAATTTCTTCTTGATATTAGGCAGAGATACTCTTTATGTTCTCCTGTGTAACGCTGTGAAGTTATTGTTGACCAGATAATTTTGGCTTTTGGAAAAAATATTAAAATATTTTCATTAATTTTTAAAAAAATCTACCCTTGAAGTTTGAATCAAGGGAAATAACATCATTTGAGATGTAGAAGGGAAATAATCAAAATAACAAAAAGAATTTTTAATTTTTGCAATTTAAAACTTCGATCTTTATTATTTTATAACGGACTATAAATTAATTATTACGCCCTTATACTTTTAGTGAAAATGTACAAATAATGTTATTTCTTTGCAGTATGTTTGTTTAGTGGACTATAAAATTTAATAAGATTCATTTTTAAACGCGGAATTTAATGTAAAGTTAGCTAAACAAAGTTTATTCTTAATTGATACACATTATTGCAACACCTTCGAACCTTCAACAACCAGAGAAAAACGTTCTTCTCAGGACGCCACTATTCGAGAAAGGATCGCATTATAGTCAAAATGGTCCGAAATAAACCACACGCCAAAAAGAGGAAGGTTTACACCAGCCCACCAATGCTGAACAAAAGCAAACACAGCCAGCCGGAGAGAACAGTCGACCCACCTGCAAACACTATGAAGGAGGTGGAGGAGACAGCTGTTCAGCACAGACAGGTACAAGACGAAGACACAGAAGATATCGGTGATACCATCATAGACGCACTACGCAGAATCCAAGACGGAGATGAGTGTCTGAGGCTCTCTCTTCAAGACGCTATACTAGAAGTTGTTCCGGACATCCAAGGCAACAAAAGCCATGATAAGCAAAGAACTAGACCTAGTCCTTACAAAACAAGAACTGACAACTACCCAAAGGCTCTGGATCAAGAAAAGGCTCCTTCCGAATGCGAACAGGTGCAAAATTCTAGTCCTGACCGGGACCGGAGAAGGAAAGAGGGAACAAAGGCTAGCAAGAAAGGCGACACAGATGCGATAGAGAGGATCGTTAAGATCACGCAGATGTCTGGAGGTGAGGCCTCACTCAGGGCCCTACCAGATGACAAAGTTATCAGTATCCTAGAAGCAATAACTGGCAGGAGAAGCATCTCTAAGGTACAAAGGCACGAAAAGGGAGTCGTGCTCTCGCTCAACAGCACTACAACAACCACTTCACTGATGACCGAACTGGAATCTAGTCCATAAGAAGTCCAGTTGCCCCACCAAATAAAAGTGGTGGTGGAAAAATATAAGACAACAAAGAAGTTGGTCATAAGAGGGGTGGATACCAGATGTTTCGCAGGCGAGGTCCACAGACGCCGTCAGGCTGAAAACGCAGATGTAAAGATCACGCAGGTCGAAAGGCTAAAAACCTGGGCCAAGAAAGACAACCAATCTGATGATAGTAACGTTTGAAGGATCGACAAGACCCAAGAGACTGACGCTCCAAACAACAACAAAAAAGACAGAAGCCTATATCCCTCCGGTGATGCAGTGCTCAAACTACCAGCAGTTTTCACACACCAAGAAAACATGCAGGAGAGATACAGCCTACCGATATTGCGCGGGAAACCACCAATATGGTGACTGCCCCAGGGCGAAGGAGGACCACAACTACAAAGTTATGAACACAAACCGTACATGTGCAAACTGCATCGGAAACCACGGGGCAAGGTACCGAGGCTGCCCGATGTTCCAAGAAACAAAGAACATACTGAAGGAAGCGGTAACCAAAAACATCCCCTTCAGCGAGGCAAAACACAAAGTGGCTGTGGATGTTGCAGAAAAACAGCGCACGATTGACATACGACAGTTACACAAGCTGACAGCTGAAGTCAAAGAAATGAAAAGGAAACTACAGGTCGAAAACAAACGAACGAACGAACGAACGAACTTTATTTTCAAAGGGTTGAGAATTGGGCACGCAGGCCCGTCTGACATTCTGCCCTTCCTTTCTCTCACCTTTCATACTGAATTCATTTATTCTCATATGCATTTACATATCAAATTCAAGGAATTCAACGTTGTAAAGTAAAATAATAATATAGCACACTCATATTAACATTAATTACTTATAAGCATGACATAACATATGTTAAAAATAAAAACATTATCAGAGATAGATAGATAGATAGATAGATAGATAGATAGATAGATAGATAGATAGATAGATAGATAGATAGATAGATAGATAGATAGATAGATAGATAGATAGATAGATAGATAGATAGATAGATAGATAGATAGATAGATAGATAGAACGAACGAACTTTATTTTCAAAGGGTTTAGAATTGGTCACGCAGGCCCGTCTAACATTCTGCCCTTCCTTTTTCTCTTCTTCCATAGTTAATCCATTTATTCTCACACGTATCCTAAATGTTACTTAAATAATAAAATAACAAGAAAGTACAATAAAATAAATCCCAACATTGTAACAGTACAATAACAGCTACACAGAACAGATGCGTATCATAATTTATACTAAACAGGACAAAATTAACTTTAAAACCTACATATGATGTTATGTAATTATTTAAGAACATAACGAAATTAGGGTGGCATATAATCTGCACTCATGATGTATTTGAAAAGTCTGTGATTGAAGGAATATGGACTAAGAGTATTTTTTAAGTCGTGTGGAAGAGTATTCCACAGATGAGCAGCAGAAAAAGCTAAACTTTTCTTGAATAAGTCGAGCCTAGGCTTGGGCATGTGTAATTTATTTAAGCGTTGACTGCGTCTTTTCCGCTGTAAAAATAGGCCACAGATACGTTGGAGCATTCTGTGACAAGATTTTGTGAATAAATTTGGCTTTGTTGAAGAGAAGGCGCTTTCTTAGTGGTAATATGTTAAGATATGTATATGCGTCTACACACTGTGTGAGGTTTTTGTCTGAAATTAGGCGCACTGCACGTTTTTGTAATGAAAAGAGTCTTTTAGTGTTGGACATGGTGCAGCCATCCCAAATTGTGGAACAATAGTCTAGATGTGTTTGTATCTGGGATGTATAGAACATTTTTCGTGTCCCCTCATCTAGGAAATGTTTGATTTTAGCTAACTGGTAAACTTTTTGTGCCGTTTGTTTGGTCAGTGCTTGTACATGCGAAGCAAGTAGACTCCCAAAGATCAAACCGACAGTGGTGAAGACGTAATCGATCTACAGAACGTCAGAGACATGTTGGAAGACAAGAAAAAAATCCACCAACAGATAGAAACAAACGTCAAGAAGCTGACAGAACTGAAGGAAGAAAACGCAGAAATCCCCAAGAGAATCGAAGCAGAGCGAAAAGCCGTAGAGGAAAGTACATCAAACACACGAGAAACGAAAACGAACAACCAAACAGAAGAAGACATCATCGAGGAAACAATAGAAAGACTACTACCAGCAATCATAGAAAAAGCACTATTACAGATACAGGAGAAGAGGAAGACTCAAGAAGCAGAAACGAGGAGGGCAAAAACTCACAAAACCAAACAAGCCAGATAGGGAGGCAGTAAATGAACACCATGAACACGCCACGACACCACGAACGGACAAGCAGCGAAGAGGTATCCAGACAGTCAGCTAGTGGTCCTTTTTAGGACCAGTCCTTTTCAGGACTAACAACCGGATTGCACCGAAGATACTAAATGCACAATATACCCAAATTATAATCAATTTCCAGGTTGAACAGGGTAGACAAACGAACGAACGAACGAACGTAAACATTATTGAAAATTTGCCAGGATCACACACAATTTACACATTTCACTAATACATTCAATAGACCTTACTGTGAGCCCAAGAAGGGGTATTCTTTAAAAAAAAAAGTACACTCTCAGACGTCCACTTGAATGTTCTCAAAGAAAGCAGTAGTCAGTTTCAGGCTATTTGAACCCCGGTAAAGCTTTTCCACGAAAGGAGCTGGCGTCGGCCATATGCACTTTCTCTATAGCACATATAAGGGGCAACTTTGAAGCAGATGTTCAGAAGTCATTTTATCAGTGCCACAGTTACACTGATCGGTAGTTCCTATCTTTACTTGTTGAATAGATGGTATCTCAATCTGTTGTGCCCAGTGCGGAGTCTGAAGATTACCACTTGTTCTCTTCTGTTGAGCTGGTAGTAAGCATCATTCTGTGTGTGCCCTGGATGTTCTACATTCCATTTGTTTCTGTATCTGATTCTGATAAAACTCTTTGCCTCCTCAAAAGTTATGCTTGCATCAGGCTGAGGTAGATGTGAACCTTCTTTTGCCATTCTGTCAGCCTCTTCATTGCCGGTGACCTTACAATGAGATGGGATCCATTGGATCACAACACTTTTGAATTGTTGACAAAGTTTGTGGAGCACTATTCTGAGGTCATCAAGGTCTGTATTATTTTGTCTTTTCAACGTTGCAATTACTGACTGTGCATAAGTAAAGAAAGCAACTTGTCTCTCTGCCCTTTCTTCTGTCAATTTAACCTCTGCTGCAGTTTTCAAGGCCTCTGCCTCTGCTCTGAAGTTGCTTGAGAATCGTCCTGTCGCCACTGACAGCCTTTTTCAGCACCAGTACTTAAGGCATTTGGCCAGTCTTTCAAGGGAGATTATCAGATCTTTCAATCCTTTAGCTTGGTGGCTCTTCAGCGCTGATATTACTGAGAGGGCATCTGTAAAGATTACTATCTGTTTTTCTGCCTGTGCTTTGCATTCAATAAGAGTTTCAGCTGCCTGTTTTATTGCTTCTGCTTCAGCACTGAAGTTATTGCAGTATTTGCCAGTGGCAATTGCCATAGAGTGGATTCTATTCTTTAATTTTATGAGGACGCCGGCACCCCCATTTTCAACTGCATTTTTTGCTGAACCATCAGTATATGCATGTGTCCAAAGCTTTGCTGGGAATTTTTGGTCAATATACTTGGTTGCTATACACTTTCTTTGTGTTTCTGTCTGTGTTCCCTTACTTTCAATGCCTGGAATATCAGATTTTAAGTCAGGAAAGCATCTTATTTTCCACAGTGGGACAGTTGAGCTTTTTGGGATTTTCTTTGCAACTGAGCTTGCTAGCATGGTATTTTTTCTTTTGCTTGGGCTACAAAGTTAGTTCGCTTGAGCCTGCCTCTTCCTAGCCTATTCTTTATTTGGAACATAGGGTGTCCTTCGAGTCTCTTAAATTTTTCAGCTTGTTTTTGGACTCTGCTGTCACGTCTATCCTCCACTGACTGTAGCCCTATAATGCTTTCCATATGATTGATCTGTGTGGACTTTAAGGCCCCTGTTATAATACGTGCTGCTTGGTTTTGGAGTCTGTTTACTCTGTCAAAATTTGACTTTGCTGCCGTCGACCAAGCTGTGATGCCGTATTCCATAGCAGGTCTGACTCTGCCTGTGTACAGCTTTTTGAGTATATTCTCATCAGCACCCCATGTGGTACCAGTGATGCGTGATGCCATATGATGATGGATGGCATCCGTATGTCTGGTTTTGTGTAGTGTGTAGATGTGTTCAGTCAAAACAATGTTCATGCAACAATAACAGGGCAATCCACATAGGACGTCAGTAAACTCACGACGTATAAAGTCAATGAGTCTTGAAACAGCCGTTGACGTTTTTCTTCATTATTTATTGTGGACGCCACAGTGACAAAATGGTTACGCAAATGTGTAGGCACATCAAACAGTCATTATCACAGCAACATTCAATACATCAATAAACGGTAGACAGCATTACAATGATGAGTCAGATGCATGTTATATTTCAAAGTGCTGTAAATGTAGTCAGGTGGAAAACTCCATCCTTTTCTATAACAGCCAGGAGATAACCAGATGTATGAGATCAGTTCACTCTCCTTAGTTTGACTTCAGCAAGACAGACACGTCTGCCGAAGTATAAATAATGTCCTCGAAAATATCCTCTAGATAATAAAGGTTTTCCAAACCTAGTTCATTTAACAAAGTAGCAAGTAATGGTCCTTGGTACCTGCATCAACCGATGCAGTACAATGCAGCGACATGTGAGCTAGGAAAACATCTCGTGACGACGACTTTCGCAGACAGGCTATGAATCGAAATCGCTCACGACCCAAAATCAATAGAGTTAATGAAAGAGTCAATTTACCTTGCTTTCATGAAATACACAGAAATATCACGCCTCCCGACATGTGGGAAACACTAGAGGTATTATCTCGAATAAACGAAATATCCATTAAGAGGACTACACATCCCTGACAGAACAAAAATAGCGGAGATCCCCTCTTCAACGAGGCATCTCTTTCGCCATTCCAAATCGCTCACTCCCACTAGTGGTGGGCGGAAACCGATCGACAAAGAAGCAAGACAAGTCATACGCAGTCCAGCGCAAAACGACCGCAGCTCAAACTTAACTGCATTCGATACCAACGCGAGAAGACAAATGCTTACCGAGAAAAGTGACTATAAATTCCAAGCAGTTGTTGCCCTTGCGTTATAAAACAGATATTGAAATAAAACGATGTTGCGAGAATTTATCACGCAACAACCAGCTAACTTTTTCATGATGGCCATGCGAAGTTTTGCCCTTAGCTGTATTTTGTTTATCTGTGATTTCCACGTCATTCGGCGGTCTAGTGTGATTCCTAAGTATGTTGGTGTTTCATCTTCTCGTACTGCCTGCCCATTTAGTTGTAGCTTTGCTTGCTGTGGTTTATTTGACAAGGTAAAATATACAGATGGGTCTAAAGATGACAATGAACAACTAGGATCAGGAATAGTGATACCAAAATTGAGAATTAGAAAAAGATACAAAGTAACCAAAAACGCATCTATCTTCACGGCAGAATTGGTAGCAATACTCAAGGCTTTAGAAATAGTTACAGAGAACCCACCACAAACAGTAACAATTCTCACGGACTCACTCTCATCAATACAAGCAATCAATAACAGAGATGAGAGTAGCAGGCCTGATATAATAGAGAAAATATTACAGATAAACACATAGTTAAGTACTGCTGGATGCAAAGTAACGGTAGCATGGATCCCATCTCATGTTGGCATAAACGGAAACGAATTCGCTGACATGGAAGTCAAGCAATGAAGAAATAGCAAAAAAAATAATATAAAATGCGCCCTAATATAACTGTGACAGAATTGGGCGACCCTTCTCGATCTCTGTTTCACTACGGCAGTATCAGTTACATTTTTGTACTGATTTTTATTGCGTGCTTTCAATTGTCGCACTTTCTTCCTTTCTTTCTCTGTTATGTGTAGCAGAAATTTGGCATTTTCCTCCTTACACCCCTCTCTGGGATAAGTCGGCATGTCTGTTTGTATCCATTTAACTCGCAGGTGCAGCAGACATCAGAATACAGATTATCCCTACAAATCGCCAGTGTTTTTGCTAATCGCTGACACAGGCCAGGATGCGTGACTGATAAGAGACTACTTGTCTGGGTGACACGTTTTGGACAGACACGGATGACCTAATCGCTTCCTTTCCGAATTATTATGACAAGATTACTTTAGATAATAATAATTTTTTACACCTGAAACACATTGTCGTACGAGTTTACATATCTGTTAGTGAGTTCGCCTGCCAGGGATAGGATATTTTCATGCCATATATGGGAAAGGTGACCTCTACATTTCGTTCACAAATTGACCATGTCAGGAATATTTTGAAATCCCCCCCCCCCCCCCCCCCCCCCCCCCCAAAAAAAAAGAAGAAAAACGCATGTTTAAAAATGATTAGAGCTTTTGAGTAGCTCCATACCAAACAGATGCGGGGATGGGACAGGATTGTACCATGACACGCTTCAGTGTTAAGACACTGTGAGATTCACGCTTGCCAAGATACAACCAGACTTGCCAGAAGTTGGAATTCAGAATGTCCATCTTATCAGACCGGACACCTTTTATTGGAGTATTTATAATGACTTACAAAACAGCCCAGGAAACGTCTTTCATTTTAAATTATCAAAAACCGGAATATCTGAGGAAACTGCAATACACGGAGTCATAGAGAAAATTATCTTATAAAAAGTAACTGTCACAGAGAGTTATGATCATTAAATTTTCTATATATTCTTCCTTTCTTCCACCCGTGTCCTCTATTTATTATCACTCTCTATCTTTTTCCTGTATTTTTCGCATTCGTTCGTTTGCGAAAAATATTTGCTTTCCCATTCTCACTTTACCGGTTTTCGTTCTCATTTAGAAACGCAGTAGATTACCTAATGTGTCAATCCCTTGCACGAGACATAGGGCCGACATATGGTCTACATTTGCACCTGTCACGTGAGTTTCCTTGGCTGAGTTGCTCGGTGAGGTGTGAATCGCAGCAGACATGCTCGCTCAGAGCAGACAGAGATGGCAGACGATCGTCTGAATTTTAACCTCTCACAGCGTTTCTTCAGGCTAGTCGCTCGGAGTGAAGTGTGATATGACACTCATAAAGCGCTCTGGAATGAGACATATAGTCTGGGTTTTTCCATGACACTCACGCTCTCGGTCAGTTGGTTAACGTAGGTGTCAAAGACGCCCTGGAGGCAGTTACGGCATGCGTTTAAGTGTTAAACGTAAGTGATAAAGACGGAAAGGGGAGATTATTTCGTTTTGCGAAATAAACGTTCACCTCTTTGTCTGTTTGATAGATATTAACCAGAGTTTGAAACTAGTTTTTCATTCTTGCTCCTGAATTCGCACTAGACATGACGTTTCGTGCTAAGAGAATAAGCTGTATAGCGAAGTCTTAGTTTGTTCTTGGCAAAAATGTTGCCGAACTTCTAGACTACCAATAAATATAAGCATATAATTCTAGTTTGTGCGATCGCCTGTAATTCTGTTTGGAGGTAATATATTATATTAAGTATCTAATATTTTGTGAAGTGTTTAAAATGTTAGATCGCTTATTTTATTTCACTAGTTTCTTTGGTGCAGAGTGAATAATTTATAAGTTGGTTAGATTCTCTAGCTGATGAGTTACAGTGGAAAACAGAATAAAGTATAATTTCTAGCTTAAAGCCAGGTAGCCATAAGGAATTAACTTTAAACTGCTAAATAATCAGACGAGTATAATTTTTTAAAACTAACTTATAAATGCTAGATGCCTCATGAGTGTTGACGGAATACGCAGGTATTCCTAATTCATGATGATTGATTTTTATATATAACTTATTTCACGGGAAAGTTTAAACGTCAGGTCAAGCTGTGCGCTTGCAGTTTAAAATGTAAGTTATAATCCGAGTACATAGTATGTATAAGTATTTTATTTGTGGTTTTTCTTCCCTATGCAGTGAAAACTGGGGTTAACCCAAATTTTGCCGGCGTTTAGTACAGAGACATACCTGTGAGAAACATAAACATTTTTATATCTTTAACCACGTAGGTTTTCAAGTACCATCTGTCTGACAGGGCGTGTGCCTTCAGAGATAGACAGAATACTAATCCCACTAACAGGTTTTTTTTTTTAAAAGAATAAATACTTATACTGGGCCTTTGAGCCAGATCATATTTCTCCTCGAACTCTGTGTTGAGGCTGCCTTGTGGCGAGAATAATTACAGAAATCTAAACATTAACTTTCCGACATTGTTGGAAAAGTGTGCGGTGAACCAAGATTATCTGTTGAGAGAAGTGCCCACCGGTTATCTTCCTAATTAAGGGAAACCGTGTGTTCTGACACTGTGTGCCCGCTGAAACCCTAACTCTTACCTCGTGAATAAGTGACATTAACTTAAATCTGTAAAGAAAGAACGATCGCCTGAAGTGGACGCTCCCCGGACACGGTGAATGAAACCAATATCTGCAGAGCTGGGTATCCGCTTCATCTACAGATAGACATATTAAGAGAAGTGTACACTAAGGCTTGCGCCAGATGGCGAACCACGGCACTCTTTTAGGTAAGGTTGTGTGAATCAGGGCCCTGATGAAAGAACCGAGTGAAAGTAGACTGAAGGATGTTTCTTCTTGTTTGATTCACCCACGTTTGTAACTTTCTTTATGCAAGTTATTGCTAACAATATTTTTCCCTTAGAATAGAGCAGAGTATCAAGTCTGTCCATACCTTAAAAGGGAAAAACCTAGAATCAATCATATGTATCCTTGATTTCTTGGGGCTATCACTTTCTTCCAACAGGACTGTGAGCATACCTTGAGGGATAAGATCATACTGTGGGTCTATCATTTTGGTAGCATTTTTATTGACTTTATGACTATTTGTATATGCTTTGATGTAATTTCTATGTGTTGTAATGAAATTTTAGATGATAATTAAAATTTCTCTTGAAATTTATCAGCTCGTTGGTCAGCTCGTTCCAAAAATATTTATTAAATCATTTATTATAGTTTCCCCACGTCTGTACGTATTAATGTCGTCTTGTATGTGCGTGCACGTGAGTGGTTATATATATATATATATATATATATATATATATATATATATATATATATATATATATATATATATATGTTTAGACTGTCTGACTCCTCTAAAGCTGTCGTAGAAGATAGGTGAGAGAGAGGGAGAAAAGATTTCTCGATCTCAGAGACAGCCTCTGGTTCACATTCTACCATCTCACTCGTGGAAATCAATTGATATTACTACTTCTCACTGTGACTATCACTTATTCTAATCTATCCAGAAGGGACCAACCCAAGTCTTAATTCCCCTATCAAAAATCTACGACAGTAACAAACCTCAAGATCACATGTAAGAAGCCTAATCATGTGCCTTAACTTCATTCATCACAGCAAAAAGTCTGTGAGCCAGGATTGGTTAAGTTGTCATTTTACATTCTATATTTTTCATTACTAACATGTGAACTAATATGTATATACTAGCAATAATTCGTCAATAATGACGGAAGTAAATCAAAAACTGTAATCTATTTTTTAAATATCTTAAATTCAATATAAAAGTTATTTGATGACAACATTTTTTGTGAAAGTGCGTGAATGTGTTTCAAAGAATGTTTCCTGATAAAAAGTGTTTTTAACAAAAACTTTCACGTTTTCATGATTTGTTCCTCGGGTGAGGGCGACATAGAGCTGGCCGTGTCCGAAAACAGGTTCAGGAAGGAGAACTCCTACGTGATCAAAAGATTGTCCTTGCGCCCTATTGATTGTCATTACAAATGCTAAAATAACTGGGAATTGACGACGTCGCATCATAAATGGCCAACTGCACTTGCTCGGTTCTAAGTCAATGCGAGGAATTATGACTCGTTCTCCCTTATTACTGCCATTGATAACTTCTGCATCAATGGAATTCCGATGCTAGACGTTTATGATCAAACGCGTGCCCTTCAATAGTCCGTTTTTTTGCGTTAAGATAGCATGATACATGCAGCAACCTTTAATTTCAGCAAATGCAGTGGCATTTCTGATGGGCACTGCTCGTTAAGGAACTCGGGAAATCAACTGCGTCGTTGGGATCATCGGAAATCATGGTATCTAAGCTCCAATAAACCGTTTCATTTCCAACGAGTAGCTCCAACAATAAGTCTGCAATACTTTAAATTAAAATTTTATCTTAAAGAAACAATCAAAAACTTACATTTTAAGGTTATTTTTAACAAAATGATGAGTTAAATCCGTTTCCGGAATGAAACTGGGTTCTACAATTAAAAACTTACATTTTATTCATATATCACTGTCACTCATTTTGTATTGCACAATTCACTGACTTTTCTTCGTTGAGTGTTTCTATTTTTTGGAGAGTACATATAAAGGAAAAATACAATTAATGTCTAACTTTCAACCACAGTTGCATCCCTTTGACGTGACCGACGTACAAACGGCGAGAATTAGGGAGTTTGATTACCATGTAAATATTAATATGTGAAAATCGCTAGTGGATGTCCAAGTCATTTGAGGCTGGCAACGTCAGCGTATAGAATGATGATTTCATGAACCACCACTGCTAGGGCTGGTGACTGCTTTATTGCTAGTTTCTTAAAGAGAACTAAAAGCAAAAGTAGCCCCAAGTTCCATATGGAGCAGGGAAGGAAAGATGAAAGAAATGATGTATATTTTAAGTATAATACTTACAGTTTCAAACCAGTGTAAATGTCTATGTAAACATGGTCACTTTAAAATTAATGAAAGTTTCAAAATTTTCAATCAGTGTAAATGTAATTGAAAACATATTCACTTTATATTATGAACACTTTTCAAACAGTGGAGATGTAAATGTAAACATATTCTATCTGTACTATTAACCTTAACATTTAAATGTAAAATAAAGATAAAGCTATTCAGTTTAAATGTAAAGAAAGTTATCTCTTGAGGGATTAAGTTTAATTATCATCTAGGGTAAATTCTGAGATAAATGGGATTGTAGAATAGGAGAAAGGGGACACATAAGTATGTGTCGGGAAACGCAATACTCAGGAGAGAATTTCGTTTCTATTCTTTCACCATAGTGGTTAGTGGTGGCACAAGTGAAGGTACTAATCTCTGGAACAAAGTGAGGGTATAAGTGGGTTGACGTAGAAACGCGGGACCAGCTTTGCAGTTACTTTTTGATTGTATTTGAAACGTGCTGCACCTTTATTCTTGACCAGAGGCGTGAGAACTTCAGTGACCTATCTGCACAGAACCCATCAGCGGGAGAAGAAACTGCTACTGGCAGCTAATGAAACGTATAAGCTGCCAAAGTGAATAATAACTAAAATATAAATATATGATCAAGAGAGTAAATTTACGGTGCAGCAGATAGAATATACACCTACTTACTTAGTCGTTCCCCTTCTACCGTGAGGTGTAGAGGTTTGGAAGAGAGAGAAAGCGCCAGACTATCCTATTGGCTGTCTTCCTTTTGGCCTGGTTCCATTCTAGTCCTCGGTCCTTCAAAGATTGTCTAATGTTGTCCTCCCAGGGGACTCTGGGTCGTCCTGTGGGTCTGGATTCCTGGCTCTTTGTTTCCCATGCTTGTCGTGGTAGCCGATCTTATCCCATTCTGCAGACATGGCCAAACCATCTTAGTTGGGACTGTTCTACTTGGGTCTGCAGGGGGTGGGATTTTAGGCCTTGATGTATCGTCTGGTTGCGGACCATGTCTCTTCTTGTTACTTCAACCACCTTCCTTAGATACCTCACTTCTGAGGTTTGGATCTGGCTTTTGTGGGTTGTAGTCATTGCCCACGACTCACATCCATATGTCAAGACTGGGACATAGGTGGAGCGGTATACAGCCATCTTCATTTTCTTACCAACCTCTCTCTTGCTTAGGAATCATCGATTTATGGCCTGAAAAAGTCTCCAAGCTGTTGCTTTTCGAGTGAACAACTCTTCTTTGATGCCTTCCTTTCGGTCTATAATAGCTCCGAGGTATTTTAAGTGGTCGACCTGCTCCAGGACATGTTCTCCCAGCTTAATGTGATGTCTTCTTTCTTCTCGTGATATCACCATGGATTTTGTTTTAGAGCTGCTTATGACCACCCCTCTCTTCTCCACTCTTCCTTCCAGACTTGCAGGTTGGATTGGAGATGTGCCTCTGAGTTAGCAATCAGGGCAACATCATCAGAAAAAATATACACAATATAGAGAAATATCACAGAAAACAATAAGCGTCTAGATTCAAGAAACAGTGTATATCACGGAGCGTGCTAATAAGAAAATTAGTAAACACATAAAAAAAGAAATGGCGGACTCTTCTTTCTTGTTGCGCCAAGTCAAAGGAGACAATTTGTTTCATTAATTTGCCTTTTGAAAAAACTCGTAAGAAGAATGAAATCGCTCTTTTGCTGAACATTCAGGAAGACAATATTTTGTGCGGCTTGCATTTGCAGTTACTATAAACAAGGCCGAAGGATAGTCACTTAGCAACATTAAAAGGAAATTAAATATCATACGGATATCAAAATAGCATAGTTTGCTTTCTACATTTTCCTAAGGTTCCGAATCCGTTACTAGGAAAACCCAAGCAACGCTGGGTACTTAAAACTAGTATAAATAAATATCGCTCCAAGTTTTCTCATTGAAAAAAAAAATCATACATTCATCCTTTCTCTAGCTCATTAATTTCTCAACAGTTAAACATAGGACTGACCTTCTGCACACAACGGTGGAGTATATCCACGCAGACATCCAAGATAACAGTGTCCGTTAACGTGGTCACATGATGTTACATTTGTGCCGTTCGTCCTGGTACAGAACTGACTGCATGTAAAATTACAGCCCTTGCCATATGTACCTGGGTCACATTCTGGAACGATACAAGATTTCTATGGACTTTTCTATACTGCATACGGACATTGAGGCATGTGAGATATGAAGTGATTTATTCTTCCATCAATCATACAGGACGATTCACAATTGGCTCAGATCTTCATTTCGAAGTAAGGTAAGAAGAGAGAAAAACACATTGTTTAAAAAAAAAAAAACTACTTGTAAAGAAAAAGGCGTTGTTGCCTTTAAAAAAAACAGCTTATTCTCTGCATAATTCAGTTTTGTGAATAATAAACAATACTTGAAATTGTAGCCGCGTATACCGTGATTTCTTCGGATACAGACTATATCCCACTACAAAAACAGAAGAGGCACAGATTAACATAAACAAATAAATTCTTATGAGAAACAGAACATAGGGAAGACGATGACATGCATTTTTTATTGGGGTGAGCTTGGCTTCACGTGTCACAGAGTGGTCATGTGATCTCCCTGACCAATCAGGAGCTCAGCATGTTTCTACCGGCAGGAATGTAGAACAGACGCCATTCAGTGAGGAAAAGATAACGAACCCCAGCAGATGTGTTTCGTCTAGCGCTGTGAAATTCTTAGTTGAGGAGATCAACTTCACACTTATTTATCAATTGTGCATTCTAGGATGTTGTTTGATTTTGTGTTTCGAACATTTGTAAGTATTGACTACAAATAATAGATCACACAGCTATTGCTGCAGCAGACTTAGGTTCGAAGATTCAATGAAAATGAAACCTGGTATACTGAAACCAGTATATTAGCAAGGACAGAATGTAGATTGTAGGAACCAAATAAAAACCACTGGTCATTGTAAAGGGATGTTTTACTAATGGAATGTTGTATTTGACCAAGATCAGTGTTTTTCATGAACAAAGGCTATTAAAAGTATTCCTGTGAAAACCAATGCTGTTGAAGAATCAAATACTTACAGTTGACTATCATGCAAATAAATCAATCTATCCTAAATTAATCAAACATTTGTACATCATAAAAAAAACACATCTGCTCTAACTCAATACATCCTTGAGGATTGTCCCAGAACCTGGAAAACTCCTGTAAGACTGTAAGAGAGAAATCACTAACTCTAGCGGACAAGCTAGTATCTACATCTAACACTCTCTGTATAAACAGCAAACCCCAACTGCCCCGGCTACATATTATACAAACCGTAAAACTAAGTTCCACCATGTGGAAGATGTATCTAAGAAGTAAACGATAAAATAGCCATGGCAAAAGAACAAATTTCTATAAAATAAAAAGTATTTTATGCAGCAACTCTTTGTTATTGGAAGTAAGAAAGGCAGTTCTTCAGCGTTATATACTGTAGAACCAACCCTGCCTTAC
Source organism: Oreohelix idahoensis (assembly GCA_024509875.1). Taxonomy (NCBI): domain Eukaryota; kingdom Metazoa; phylum Mollusca; class Gastropoda; order Stylommatophora; family Oreohelicidae; genus Oreohelix; species Oreohelix idahoensis. Next base: position 69,920 of record JAMPIV010005815.1, read on the forward strand.
GGGCGTGAGTAGTGGACAATTAATAAATGTCGTAGTCGACATACATGTTTTATTATTGCAGACATCCATTTGTACATATTAATAACGATGACGTCACGGAGATAGCCTCCATGAAGGAGTCAGAAAAAAAGTTATTGGCGAAAATGGCGCGGGTTTCGTTTCTGGGTGCTGGTAAACAAGGTGTAGCTAAGCGACTAAGACTAGAAGAAAAAAGAAGCGTAGTTTAGCGCCAAGATGGAGAGAAAAACATCAGTCTATCTGAGGTATTCGGCAACGACAGCACCAAGATTAAGATTATATCAGATATATTATACCAAGGTATAAACCTCATCAAATACTTCGATATGAGGCTAATTAGGAGCTGCAAAAACACTGTCCTGATTAACTGTGATGGAAAATGACTGGTAGAGACCTTTTACTGTGTATCGATTGAACAGGGGAATTTTAAGGACTTGTGCTCGAAAAGAAAACAGGTTTGGATCAGATACACATCCATAAGTGAGTATCCGTTTTCTTCTCAGACTCCATAGACATAAGTCAGAATTATTGTTTCAGAAGATTTCGACACGACGACTACCAGAAAAGAACATTTTAACAGAAAATTTACTTCACCATTTTGAGAGTTTTCATTTGCATAAATTATGTCTACTCTACAAGAGGAGTAGAAAAAGAAAGATTTCGGAGAATAAAGAAAATGAACTCCGAACCTGTGCTAACGATTTCTTTGCAAGTTAAAAAAACTCATCCCCTTGAGGTTTTTTTAAAATATTTGTTCTTTTCGACCTTGCCAAGTTGAAATTTAGATCTGAATATTTAAAATACTACACTTTTCGAAGATAGAAGATGTCCATCGAAATTCAGACTAGCCAAGTATAGCAGATATGGAATTACTCAAATTAACAGTTCCACTGAAAGTCCCACTATCTACGATTCACAAAAAAGGCCCTGGCTCTGGAGATTTTTTATCCAACCAGTTCATGACAGACTAACGTACGATCTTGTATCCTTTCACATAAATAATAAGAAAAAGCACTAGAGGCCACAGAGATGTTGTTTTAGAGAAGAGTGTAAAGAATGCCTACTACTACTTAGTCGTTCCCCTTCTACCGTGAGGTGTAGAGGTTTGGAAGAGAGAGCGCCAGACTATTCTATCAGCTGTCTTCTTCCTGGCCGGGCCCCACTCCAGCCCCCGGTTCCCCAAAGACAGTCCAATGTTGTCCTCCCAGCGAACTCCGGGTCGTCCCGGAGGTCTGGATCCCTGGGTCTTTGTTTCCCATGCTTGTCGTGGTAGCCGATCCCCTCCCACTCCGCAGACACGGCCAAACCATCTTAGTTGGGACTGTTCTATTTGGGTCTGCAGCGGGTGGGATTTTAGGACCTGACGTATCGTCCGGCCGCGGACCTTGTCTCTTCTTGTCACCTCAACCACCTTCCTCAGACACCTCACCTCTGAGGTTTGGATCTGGCTTTTGTGGGTTGTAGTCATTGCCCATGACTCGCATCCATATGTCAAGACTGGGACACAGGTGGAGCGGTATACAGCCATCTTTGTTTTCTTACCAACCTCTTTCTTGCCGAGGAATCCTCGATTTATGGCCTGAAAAAGTCTCCCAGCCGCTGCTTTTCGAGTGGCCAACTCGCTCCTGATGTCTCCCCTTCGGACTATAACAGCCCCGAGATATTTAAAGTGGTCGACCCGCTCCAGGACCCGCTCTCCCAACTTAATCTGATGTTTTCTTTCTTCTCGTGACATCACCATGGATTTTGTTCCAGAGCTGCCCATGACCATCCCTCTCCTCTCCAGCTCTTCCCCCCAGACCCGCAGGCTGGACTGGAGATGTGTCTCTGATTTAGCAATCAGGACAACATCATCAGCAAATGCTAGCTCTGAAATACAGACCTGTCTCATCTTCCAGTACCCCACTGAATACTTTCTTGTTCTCTCCTTACATGCCTTGATGACATCGTCCATGAGGAGTATGAAAAGATAAGGTGACAGGATATCGCCTTGTCTTTCAGCAGTGGTGGTAATGAACTCTTCTTACTTATAGTTTGCTGTCCTCACATAATTTCTGCAAGACTTGTAGAAGCTCTGTATAGCATGAATCAGAGGTGCTGGAATGTTCTTCCTTGCCAAACAGTCCCAAAGTTTGTTCCAGGGGACCCTGTCAAACGCCTTTTCCAGATCTATGAAACAAAGATGGATCTCACTCTTGTACTCAAGGGTCTTTTCACTCAGCTGCCTGAGTGTGAAGATTAGGTCTTGAGTACTTCAGTTTGCTCGGAATCCGCACTGGGCTTCATCCAATTGTGGCTGAGCTAGGCATCGGAGTCTCTGCTCTAGGATTCTAGAGTAGATTTTACCAGGGACACTGAGAAGGGATATGCCTCTGTGGTTTCCACATTGTCGAATGTCACTCTTTTTGAAAATCGGTGTTATGGTGGCAATCTCCCAATCCTTCGGTATGGCCTTGTTGCAAAACGCTTCCTGTAGGACCCTTAGGAGTAATAGGTCGCCTGATGCTCCCATGTACTTAACCATTTCTGGTGTTATACCATCATGCCTTGCTGCTTTGCCCATCTTGATTTTCTCCAGTGCTGCCTTCAGTTCTTCCATCTTTATGTCATCTTCACTACTGTGACAGACAAACTCATTGACCCTGAAGTGACCCTGAATTTTGGATGATATGGTACGATCCTTCGTAGCGACCCCTTGGATAACATCAGTGCCCCCGAATATTGTACCTTTTCGTCAAACGGGATTTTTCTTTTCACCTGGACTCATTAGCTATGCAACTTTTCTACGCAGATTGGCAACACGTGTGGACAGTTTATCCACCGTCCATTCTGGTCATCGCATTGATTTAAGGAGAGATTAAATCACGCCCATGGACATATCTTGAGCAATCATATGCAGTTATTTTCATTAACTTGGCCAGAATGCCGGCCCAGTGGGGGCGGTACCAGAATCAAACAGATAGCAGCGACCACGATCAAAGACACAGACTGGGGGATTTCAGGAAAGACTAGCGCCACGATCAAAGACAGTAGTGGTCCCTGAAACGAGCGACGCAAGTTCCTGCAGGTATTTCGCATCTCGGTGTTAAACACAGAACCGATCGCAGCAGCGAGCGGAGATACGAAGACCAGGGGCGGCATCTCTCTTTAGTCTGGCGGTCAGAACCCACAAAGTATCCTGAGATCTAAAAAGGTGTCAAAAATTCTCATGTCCCACTCATCTTACAATTAAGTTAGATATATACAGACCACGTAGAAATACACTTTATCACTCATTGGCCAGACCTTTACAGAAGCACTAGCTATATTTGAAATCCTGCTAGATTATCCCCTGGATTTTTATACATATTTGCAGTGAATTCTATTTCTGTGCAAAACGGTAAAATATATATTGTGTAAAGTGATCAGTGGTCTAGTTCATTCATTCTATTTCACTGGATTTTGTGTTAATTTAAAGCTATTAAATTAAACCATCTCAATAGTTCCAGTTGTAAATGTAATGATATACCTGCTATATTATTTCAAAAAGATAATAAAGGCTGAAATGCTTAAATTAACTTTTAAAGTCGCGAAAAAATTTATAATTAATAAATTTAGTTAAGTCCTATATTTATAGATGTGTGTTTTAACCATTAGAACTCGCACAGTGTTTATTAAATACATAATTAATACGCGAATATACATATATATTTATAAATAGTCTTAACGGGAAAATTCATCGCGCTTTAGAAGGTTATTTGATTTTTCGGTATAATACATGTCTTTTTCTTTCATACAGAGTGATCGTAACCTGTGCGATCCCAGCAATAAAGAAATCATACAGAGTCTTTTCAGATTCGGTTCTTAACTCCCAGACATATTGATGAAAAATTTTTAAAGTTAATCTTGTGGCGGTTCGATGCGACCTAGCTATCATAATTATATGAAAGAAAGCCTACCCAAGACTATTTAAAGAACAATCATCATATTAACATTACAAATCTGTAAGATAAACTGGAAGTTGAACAGTGCCAGTAGCGATACTTTATTTACTGCCCTACTGTGAGAGAGTACATATTTTCCTGAACTGTGACGGCTTAAGTTTTTTCCTCACTGGATTAATAAACTTTCCGGTCAATTACTATCATCACGCATTGAAGGAATTTTACCATAGCGGAAGATTAAAGAGACCACTTCATTTTCACGCCTGTGTCGAATTGTGTCAGTGCCATCCCATAGACTCCTTTTATATAATAAAACACAAGAACTCTTAGGCTTCAAGTCCAGCGATATAGTGGGAATAGTTGCTATCAGCCAACCTCGCTACATCTGGGGCGGGACATCGAAGTACTAGACAGTTCACATGTCAAAAGTGTAATTGCTGTTTATATAATTCTATTGGATTGTCTGATGCTGCAATCGGTAAGTGTGTGTGAATATATGAGTGTGGATCCTCACGCGTGTGCATGAATGACAGGAAATTTAATCTTTTTTGTAACCATTTTGTTAACTTGCTTACCTGGTAATATAATTTTCTGTATACCCTACATTGTTCCTTTAAGTGGGATAGTTGATAATTTGTTAACTCTGTTTAAAAACCCCCTCCTTTTCATTTGCTTAGTAAAGGGAAGAACAATTGGGAAGAACAGGATTTTTTCTACCACCCATACCTAATTTTGAAACACCTCTTTCAGAGTAATTAACTTCACTGTTAGGTTAACTTACCTATGTTCCTGATAACTATCTATCTTTGGACTGGGTCTATCTTTGTCTAATAAGCGGGACGGGCTTAGTCGATACCAATCTTCTTCACCCCCTCCCTACCTTGTTATTTGCATTTTTCTGTAATTTTGATAATTCTTGCTGTAAACACATGATTATTGTAGTGATTGTTTTTTTTAACTTTAATAAACAACATAAACTTAATCGTTACTGTGTTGGAATACCCAAAGCCCAAAATTTCCCCTATTTGTTTAAGATAGTTGTATCCACGTCGTCTGTGTGTTTGAAGCACCAAATCGGTGTGAGAGCAGGTGTGTGTCTGGAAACTGGCAAATAATTGTTTGACCAGGAGAGTCTGAAGAGTAGATTGAGAGAAACGATTTGTCGTAAATAAGTCTGTCTTTACTCTCCTCCAGCACTCTGTGGAGCAACTATTTTACTCTCTACATTTCTATCACTGAGCTTTTCACCATCTTTCTACACTCTAAACCGGACTACTATTTGTAAGACTCTTTCTCTCACAATAAATTTACGACAACCACCGTTGCTTTTCTCTCCTGTGCTAGTGCTTATCATTTCTGATGCTCTACCATGCTCACCATCAAGGAGTTCTGAGAAATATGCTTTCCATCTTTCCATTACTTCCTTCGGGGCAGTAAGCCATTTGCCTTGCTTGTCCTTTATAAATTTAAGAGGGCATTGTTTTTCCTTCCTCATGTTCTTTAGGGTCTTATAGAACAATTTCTGGTTTTCTTGCGCATCTTTTTCTAGCTTTTCTCCAAATTCTTCCCGGGACTTCTGTTTTGCTGCTAGCACCTTGTTCTTTGCTTCTGTTCTGCGTATCACATATTCTCTTTATTTCTCTATTTGTGCAGCTGTGTTTTTAGCTCCTAAGTATTGTTTCCATGCCATTTTCTTCTCTCTTTTTTTCTCTTTGACTTCTTCTGTCCACCAAGGTGTCCTTTTTCTCTTGTTCCCAAGTCGGACTTCATCGCATGCTTCTGCTGCAGCTGTCTTTATGATATCCTTGAATTTATTCCAGAGGGTTTCCAAGTCATCAGGTCGTTCTTCTGTGTTGCTCACCGCTGCAGCAATAAGCCCCTGATATCTGGCCTTAATTTCTGGCTCTTTCAGCTTGTAGGTCTTAATGCTCATTTCTTCCGTTCGTTTACTTGGTTTCTTGCATAGTGCTGGGCAGTTCCTAGGCTGAGCAACTCTTTCAGTTGTTCTTTTGATTGTAAACAGGTACTGATCACTTCCAATCTCTGGCCCCCTCCAGACTCTAGCATCCCGGACATATTTGAATGAGCTCCTCCTAGCAATGGCATAGTCGATCACTGACTTCTCATTCTTTGTTGGTTCACACCTAATGTATGCATGTATGCGCTATGGGGGAACTTTGTGTTGGTAATGATCAGATTCTGCTCACTGCAGAATCTGAGGAGTCGCTTTCCATTGTTATTGAGAGTATCTTCTCCATATCTTCCGATAACTCCACCCCATCTAGCATGGTCATTTCCAAATCTGGCATTGAAATCTCCGAGCATGAATATTTCACCTAGGCAGTCATCCACTGTCCTTTGAAGCAGCTCGAAGAATTCTTCCTTGACCTCTGCTCTCTGATCCTCATTTGGCCCATACACTATGACCAGGTTGACTATGGTTTCTCCTTCTTTTAGTTTTACAACCATAATGCGCTCCGAGACAAAGTTCCATCCCTTGATACTATCTTTCTGATTTTTGGCCACAATGCAACCCACGCTCCCTTTAGCTCTTTCAGATGTGGGTACACCACTGTAGAGCAGCGTGTTGCCATCGAGATCCATGACTCCTTGTCCCTTTTTCTTTGTTTCGGTAATAGCCAGGATTTCTAGTTTTGCTTTCCTCATCTCTTCCACCAGCTCCTCTTCTTTCCAATTTATACTTCTTGTGTTCCAAGTTCCATAAGTCGTAGTCCGTAGTCCGTTCCAGTTCGTCGCCTTTAGAATCAGTCCGGTTTTCTCTCTTATATTACTCGTAATCTTAGTTTAAGACAAACAGGTGATTGGTCTGTTGTGCCTTTGCATGGTGGAGGGGCTGCCTCCTTACGGCCTCCATGCAGGCCGTCCTCCTCCTTTTTCATCCGGGCTTGGGACCGGCATAGGCGGAGTTGTAAAGAATGCCACGGAAGCTAAAAAGGGGTAAAGGGGTGTCCTGAAAGAAGCCAATGAGCAAAGAAAGCATTTGTCACATGTTAGAAAGAAGCCAATGAGCAAAGAAAGCATTTGTCACATGTTAGAAAGAAGCCAATGAGCAAAGAAAGCATATGTCACATGTTAGAAAGAAGCCAATGAGCAAAGAAAGCATATGTCACATGTTAGAAAGAAGCAATCCTATTTTTGGGGGCATGAGCAAGGAGAAAGCATCAAATTACCAACACTTAAAATAATTTACATGATACTTGAAAGCCTGGTGTTGTTAAACATGGTCTGAGATGACTTTATAACAAATTGAAAGTATAAAAACATGATATTAGAAAAGTAAATAGCAGCAATATAAGCGGAAATGAAATATTAGTCGTTAGTTTTAGACGTTCACCATCAAAGAAAGTAACAGTATCTACAGGTCATTATAGCCACCATTTAGTTAGAGAGATTGTGGTAAAGTGGGATGTTATAAATATTTATAGGGGACTTAGTGTACTGACTGAGATCAGCTGTGAAGGTATCTGTATCTAATAGGTGTAGTGTTTTACAGATAACCTTACTTGCTACCACATTTATACCTCAGTCAGAATTATTCTGGAATATGGTGATGACTACGTTGAATGTCTAGGGTATGTATATGATGAAGTGTAAGTCACAACAACAACAGACAGATAAACAATTTAATTTATTCCACCACACTTGACAACATTGTGACACTCACACACATTTAACATTCTATAAGACTATCTTAAATGAGTCACTGGTAAAGTTTCAAATATATATGTATTAATTACTTTCACTAATATATATCCTGATTCAACTACAAAGTGAACCAGGAATCACAATTAATTGTAATCACAATTTATATATACATAATTTATAAACATGAACCTTGTAGTGACATATTTTATTAATATTATCCTATGTGTGTCAGTTGTGTAGTAGTACTATGAGGTAATACTGGTTTTGTTTTTTCAAGCTATGTTATTATTTGTCATCATGACTTCAAGTGTTTGTTTATCTGGGAAATAGTATGGGGGAAAAGTTCACAGTTCCTGTCAATTTAAACAAGGTATTGTCCCTCTTTTTTACTAAAATGTCAATTTTTGAGGGGACACATAATGTTGAGCTCCTCTGGCCACAGAGGCTTAACTTTCGTGATGGCGGCAGGAAAAGACTCCTCTGCTCGATTGCTCCCCTGTGTTCTGGAGACACCTCACTAGTCGCTATCTGGACCCAGGAGTATGCTGTCAGCCTCCAGATTCAGCAAAGCTCAGACCAGGTGCTGCTCAATAACTTTAGGACCACAGTCCCTGAAACAAGAAGGTTGTACCTCCTACTTCATAACTAATTTATAATCTAATTCCAGACTGAACACAATACATAACAAACACTGAGTTCAGAGCGGTAGGCCAACTGCTATCTTCATCTGAAACAATTGACATCAGTATACTCCTCCCTAATGGTTACTACGCCTCTGCAATTCCAGCATTATTTCTTTCTAGTCAATAAGATAGGTGTCAGTGTACTGTTTGGCAATTCCATGTAGTTTTACTTTCCTCCGACACCTTCTGTTCAGGTTGGAGCACTATATAGGCTTTGCCTCATGTTCGCTACTGAACCACACACATATATGGACATAAATTATCAATTTACATTCAATTTTCATTAAAAAGATATCAAATATTTCAAGCTTACCACAATTCATGGAAATAATACAGAATTACGTTGACTGGCAATGAATAGGCACAAAATCCGACCTGCCACTGTCTCAGGCTTTTATTTAGAAAAATATAAGCTGAATCTCAACGCACTGTTGCTTTAGAAAGTTTATTTGAAAATGTGGTGCTGACCTGACGCTCCTAATTGCCTATATCGGCGGGTCTAACCAATCGAGCCATGTTTACACAGTTTTTCAAAAAAAAAAAGTACTCCTACTCACGTTTCCCTAACAACAAAGAATTAGTATTTATAGCCCGACTAATCGTGTTTAGCCTTGCATTTACTTCTATCCAATCAAATAGGATTTAACATGGGGACCTATTTCCCGTACAATGGTGGTGTCAAAATCTGCCACTGAGCGATTCTGATTTTGGTGTTGTCTGACACCCTCACTATTTCTTTTGGCTATAATTTGTTAATTCCTAGACTATTTGCGTAACACTTAACATATTATTTGTCAGCAAGTCCTAAGGAACCCAAATATACAAATTTAATGGGGCTAAGGGGCTGCGTTCAAAATATGTATTTTCTTCTAGGATAGTCGTGCTGTTGCCACCTCCTCACTTCCAAACTTTATGGTGTCTGCTTTACTGTCATACTAATGTCAGGATTTCAGACATAAAACAGTAGAATGTCATGTTTCCTAATAAGCGTTTTGTAAGTTTTTTAAACCTAACTCTCGTATGGGTAGTTTTTTTTTTATCACTGTCGATTTGAAAAAAAATTAGTGCTTGTGGCCTTACACGCGTGATGACTTTAATTGTATAGCGAGACGCGTGTTTAGTGTTGTATGCGTTCCTGCTTTCAGCCCTCCCTTCTCTCTATCCTAATTCCATCTGTCTTTCGTTTATGGTAACTTAGTGTATAAAATGACATGAATGGAATATTAAATATAGGTCAGCTTGCGTATCTCAAGGTTTTTCTTAGAAATGCAGTACACGTTTTATCGTAGAAAGCGTGTATGCTGCAGTAGGCTTTTACTATCAACGTGAAACGTTACAATTTGCAGACGAAGTAGAAAACAAGGGGGATTTCGAGTACAGTCATTGTGACAGCACTGTTCTTTACCATTCTTCTTTCCTTTTATTGAAGTTATTTGTTAGGCTTTACATTTACTTTTTAATTTATATATGTGGATTAGAATTTCACACGACAGAGATTTAAAGTGATGTGAAGATAAAGGGAATAAGGTTTTTAACGAAGCAACTGCTAAGCACATAAAAAGTTATAACGTTTATTCATAAGAACAAAGCTTACCAGTGGTACAGGTTATCCCTTGGTAACCGTCCTCACATCCAAACAAACAGGTACCGTTTCTATGGTCACACGATCGTTCAGCGATTATGTCAGATTTACAGGACTGACTACAGGTAGAGTTACACACTGGACCATATTTTTCTGGGGCACACACTGTAAGCAAAACACACCATAGACAATATAATAAATGCATTTTAGCTTCGTTTACATACGACATCACGTAGTGAGGGGGAAAAGGGGGGGTTCCAATATTTTGAGACGAAATGTTATGATAGGAGGAGGGTGGTATTTAATGAAATGTGACGTCACACAAAAAATACAAGAGATGAGCGCTTCTTTCATAAATCTTACAATCGATTTTTCACTCACTTCTCGATGAGCAATAGCTCCAGAACTTGGCATAGTTGTGTATTCCCGACGACAATACAATAATCAGTCAATTATTAATAATTTAATATAGTAATTATGACATTATGAATAACTAAAGTTTTTCGTAATGAAATGAGAACAAATCAAGGGCCATAATCAAGTTAATTAAAAATTCAAGAGTACGTGGTGTGCTTTATTTTTTTCTATGCGTAAAACAGGGCAGTACTCAAACAAGTGTCTAGCTAAATCAGAGGAAACAATTCAAATTATAAAATTATGAATCAAGGGAAAGTTGAGTTCCATCTCTAGAAGGCCTTCGAATTGAAGAAATTGATTGCACCAAATTAACAGGCACAAAACCATGTAATTTTGACGTTCTAAAAGAAATGGATCGCTTAACAAATTTTAGACCAGATTTACAATTAGTAAAAATATTGTTTATGTTTTATTATGTCATAATTTTTCTAACACTAAAAATAAGAAAATAAAAAATATAAAAATTATACCGCGGAATGAAGTATAAAGCAGAAGTTAATTTCATGCAGAATCAGCACCCCACGCTTTTTGTCAATTTGATGTTATATTTTTTTACTGCAAGCTATAAACTCCTTGAACAATTATTTTTGGGTTTATAGTGCATTAAAAGCGTGTGTTTAACATATTGTGTTTATATTTTTTATTTAAAAATAATGCGATAGCTGGTTAACACCATCCCGACAACAGTCCAACTAGATCAAAGATACAGACCTTGAGGAAGGTGAACGATTACGCTAAAATGTTTTATGTAATATTATTATTTGTGTGTTTGTTTGGGGGGAGGGGGGAAGATGCTAAAGCATTTAGCTGGGTAGGGAAGTGGTTAGGTTTTGTATCGTATTGGGAGGCGGCACATGAAGAGGAAAGATATTTGCAAAAGCCGGATTAATGAAACACTTTTTCTTGTAAAGTAAGGGATTTGTGAGAATAAGAGATTTGTGACCTCAAACAAAGGGGGATCTGTGCTTTGGAAAGACGTGTGACAAATGGATAAAGGGACGTTTAAAATGGCAAAAATTGGGTGACGTGAAAAATATCGCAGCTAGTAATCTCTTTTATTTTTAACCCTACCTTCACCATTTACCCAGCTCATCATTTTCTCAACAAAGACAAACAGAACTTACCTTCCACACACAACGGTGGAATATATCCACTTAAACATCCATAAGAACAGTGTCCGTTAACGTGGTCACATGATGTTACATTGGTATCGTTCATCCAGGTACAGAAATCACTACAGGTAAAACTACAGTCCTTGCCGTATGTACCTAGGTCACATTCTGGAACGATACAACATTTCTAAGCACTTTATCTCTAATGTCAATAGAAGAAAAAAAGGCAGTTCTTCAGTGTTATATAGAACCAATCCTGCCACACGGAAAAGAGTAGTGGACAATTAATAAATATTTCAGAGAAACACTTGAGGCCACAGACATGTAGTTTTAGAGAATGTGACGGTATAGTCTATTCTGCTCAGCCGTAGGGGTCCAATAATGTCCAAACTTAGAACATAAAAATGAGATTCTTCAAAGGTCATCAACCTTGAGATTATTCTTGGCAGAAATATAAATACAAGAATGATGCTTCTATTTCAAGGAGCCTCACAGGATTTTAAAATGAAAAGCAAGCATAACAACTTGGATCATCTAGGCTGTCATGTACTTATTATTCTCCTTTCCCTTATGTGAGGAAATATTTACTCGTGTTATCTGACCCTCCAGCTGAAGGTGATTCAGCAACTATAACTTTAATATCTGTTTATCAGTCTTTCCCAAACTGTCTCAGATCACCGCCCTCTTGGCTCTCAGGGCATGTCCGTAGTGCGCCTTCCCCTCCTTGCGTTTCCCACAGTTCATAAAAAACTATAAAGGATGAAAGATAAGACCTACTGCTAATTCAAAAAAGTGATATCTAACTGCCTTATTTATTAAATTATAATGTAAACCTACAGATACGATTATCAATTAATTTAATTTAAAAGGCAGTTGCAGATTTATTTCGGTATACATTGTGAATAAATCTGACGCACATGCAATGTCATGCCTGATATTCGTTAGTTCTGTACTGAGCGAAGTATGCGCGTCTATAAAGAAATCTACCACAGTTTCAGAAGGAGCATGAAAGCTTCTCAAACAATTTCCATTTGAGAACATTCTGACATCTGTTTACAACTGCAATCGATTAAATTTTTCATCATTCGAGGGGACCTAAGACGCGTCAACAGTGAGGAATGCAGTTAGAGACCCATAGCTAGACTGCTTGCATCAGGGTCAGCGAACCTGAGCTGACCAAGACCCTACTCTACCTCCAAGTGGTGGTCCTGAAGACAGGCGGCATCACTGCAGTCTGGCTGAGTGAGTAGGATCAAAGATGGAAGGCTAACCCGGTCCCGCAAATGCTGCGCTGAAGTCGGATGTGTCGGCCGAAAGGCGCAAATATTGCAGCTTTGCTGTAAACGAACACAACGCAACCAACGTCCTTTTCATGACGAACAAAGAAGAAGTTCATCATTCTCAGTAAAAAGCTCTCGAAATCTTCGGGAACTGAGAGATGGGACTTAATTTTTAATCGTCGTGATAACAATATTTACTGATTTGTGAAGCCGATAACTTAGATTTTGTGCGAGAAAATGTTGTCTGTGAATTACACGGTGTATTGTAAATATCCCAGGTCCAGTTTCTTTTAAGGGGTACCAACTTATCATTGATGGTGCTCTATCTTTTTCAATGCAAAAATATAAGTAAGCCGAATGTCCTCTTTGAGAAATTGCTCAACTACACGAAATATTGAGTCCCCGTTCTTATCTGTTACTAGTTGCCTTGCAAATAACAACTCTTGAATTAAGATTTCATCTTTTACGAATCGAACATTCGCAAGAAGCAAAGATTCCTGTACTTGCAAAGGGGACTCATCCAACCGCAATGCAAATTATAATGTCCTAAGTATGTTGCACAAGTTTTCTTCAACATGCTCAGCCACTTCATCTATTCTTTGAGTGGAATCGCCTTTATTGTTCAGGTGACTTATGCATAACTGTATTCACAAATATTCAAGGAGTCTGGAAGGTTTCACCGCCTCATTTGACAAGGTCCTCTCACACAATAGACACATTAGTATTGGAATAAATCGATATTTCAGACGTTCAACGCTGTATTGTCTGCACTTCTTTTTTTGGTTTGTTCTACTTGTGCCATTTTTGTTCTGGATTCTGGATTAAAGAATTGATTTAACAATTTTACAACAAGAAAAATATGCGTCAAAAACACAACCAAAACTGATTTAAAAGTGGCTTTACAGAAATGTTGACATACAAGTTCTTACCAGTTTACATTTTTCTTTTTTTAATGAAGTTTCTTAATCATAGCCATCAATAAATTAGAAAATATGAACAACAATTACAAAAAAACAACAATTAAAAAAAAACACACAATCAGAAACAGCCACAACAACATTGAAGTAACCCAAAAATGAATTCATAAAGCATAATAATAATTATTTAATATGAAATAATATAAAATAACTCACTTTTGTAGATATCCCTTAAGCTTTAAAGATTGGGAGCCAGTGGCGTAACTACAGTGTGAGGAGCCCCGGCCACAAATTAAAAGGATGTAATATAATGCACTGAACAACAATGTTCAATATATGGGAAATATGTATCAAAGTGTATCAGCTTAATTGATAATAACTGTTTGTAAAAACTGGTGTAAGCTCTGTGCAGAAAAAAAGAAAATTAAAACTTACCTAATGGACAGAATAAAATAGTTTGATACCAAGTACAAGTTTATTTGAAATCCCTGTTCACAAGAAAAGCCGAGAAAGTTTGTTGGGTTTGCTCATAGGCAGCGACTAGATACAATAGAGGAGAAACGCACGTCGCGTGTGCAGATTTATGAAAGTCTGAATGTAAGGTGAGAAAGCCGGTTAAGAGGTTCAAAGACTGATTTATACTGCAAAGTGCCGTTAATTAAACACTTGGCTCTACTGAACCTTTTCTCCTGTTTATTTACGTACTGCGAATATCATGTTACTACTGAACACTATTTCGGAATGGTCTTCATCTTCCAAAGATTCTGTTTAAATCTTAGAGAGCCAACCCCATATTTCTCTTTCTTTAGGAGTGACCGAATGGACAATATATGTTTTGTTATCCCTCCTTTCGTAGCAGTTGCCGATTACAATTTATCATCAGCGCTGGTTACATGAGCTCAGGATGGCCCATAGAGACGAAACTACGCCTTGCTTAATGATCCTGGTAATACAACCAATAGCATCTTTCCTATCTCGTCCCTGTCTCACTGATGTTGTCTCTTAAATCAGATACTGCTTTCCATCCTCTAACACTGCTAATGTTTTTTTTTCTTTTCAAATTAAAACGCATTTAAATATCAAATAAATAACGAATTTAGCCTGATAAATCATCAACAGCCCCTTACTACTTAACGCACCCTGTTTATTACTACTGAGGCCTCCTTTTTTCTTATCACCCCTGTGTATCCCCTCATCGCCCCATGGGGGCGGTACCGCGCGCTTTGGAAACCACTACTCAATATGGTTATGTGCAGACATACAATTCACAAAACAGTGATTAATCCAACTACTGATTTATAGTTTCAGATAAACAGATTTAATATTCACTTATAGGTTAACAATGCAAAATAAATAAAGTTGTTTACAAAAAAAGCAATGATGTTTTTCATTATCGGATGATGTTAAAATTTGGTGGATAATAGCACAAGATTTGAAATGTCCACGGGCTGTGCTTGTATATTGCTGAATGCCATGTGGGGTCAGGTGAGGTTTGCTTCAGTCGCTGATGTTCCCACAGTTGTTTTGGACTGGTCCTTCTCTTCAATACTGAAATCTTGTAGTACGTCCCAAGCAGTAAGGGTGGGGTAACTATAAAAGATGTCAAGCGCCTTCAAGACACGTCTGATGTTGGTGTCCAGCGTCGACTACTAGCAACATGTACCACAAACTAAGAGGACAACGAATGCCTCTTTTAAGTACTGGGTCTCATGATATGAGCATCAGGCGACCTCCGCTTCTACCCTCCACTTCGTCTTCTCCAGAATTATTACGCTACCTGAGCATTAATTTAGTCCCAGTGAGTCGAATGAAAGTGCTTTTGGACAGCAGAAATCGACAATTGAAATATAGATAAACATACATATTAAAGTATTAGTATAATAATTATATGCACTATGAAATCATCATCCACTCCCTGCACTCTATGGAGCCTGGGGCGACCTCTGCTGTTGAATCCTTGTGAGGAAACCCGCATGAAGTAGTCACTAGCTCTTACAGTGGTGGTTCATGTGTCAAGGTATTTGCAGTGATGAGGTTACCAGCCTCGTGTGTAACCTTACATTCACACACACATATTACATGTCAAAATGCAAATATAAAAGGATAAAATTTACATATTACAACGTACCCCGATATCGGGTGAACACAGGCTTTTTGCACAGAAAACGTCCGAATATTATCGAGCAACAGATTTAAGATGCTATCTCTTCAGGCTGTCTGACTGAGTGCAAATTATGTAGAATCTTATAACATAAGACGCAAAGTGATGACTCTTTTAACCTACGAATTCACTTCCAGTCCTAAATTATGTCTTGTATTAGGTTCCTAATATTCCGTGCTCCTAGCTGTCTAAGATATTTGCTTGATGAAATTGGAAGTTAGTGAAGTAGTCTTACGAAGCGGTATGTTATAAACGAAATTTTCGCCAGCACACCTATGTTGCTTCGTTGAAGAGAAATTCAATCAGGAGCAGTTTTACTTATCATCTCAAATGCCAAACGAATTGCAAATGGGTGTTTGATTTTGGTAGGGTTCCTCATCCGCCTCGACACTCATGTAGAACATTACTGCATGACAACATAAGATATTGCCCTTAACGTAGTATTTTCAAACTCTATGACCATATAAGATCTTGACACTTCCGTTGGTGCCTGTCATTTTAAATTTTTTTCAATTCACTACTTCACAGATCTGTCGCTGACAATCTCCTCCCAGACATTACTTTCTCGTAGTTGATTATTACGTCAAAGTCAATATGCCAGAAGTGTTACATCACTTACCGTGACTTAATCTTTAAGAAGATTGATATCTTCCGACATCCAAGTGAATTCGGCCGTGTGTTTAGGCACATCATGTTTGCGAATTGACACATATTTCCAAATACCATCTGTTTTCCATATTGGACAATTGAGGCAACATGTTTAGGAGCAATTATCTGCAACGGATGTCCACATATCAAAGGTAGTTATCTACCCCGCCGACAACGTCTGGGTTTTCGCCTTATGTCATCTTGTGCAAAGGCAATCCCAGCTTATCTGTCACTCCTCCATCTAGTACTGACATTTCGAATACCGCCGTAATCTAACAAACACGTTGAGCGGTCAGGTAAAACATGGATGGTGAGTGACGAAGTAGGACAAGGTTTGATAAGAAAACCGTGAACGATGAAGGCGTAAGCAATAAACAAGGGAAGAATTAGCAAGTAGAAGGAATGGTCGAGTAACACTGCCGGAGAGGAATGAAGACCAGAAAAAAGAACATAGAAGATGTTAAAAATACCGCGGACAGTTAAAAACGAGTGAAGAGGATGTCCTGAAAGAGGCCAACGAGGAAATAAGCTTAGTAAACAGGTTAGAAAAAGGCAATCAACTTACTTAGGACAAGTTATTCGAAGATGAAAGCTGTAGTATATCGTGACATCTGGGTAGATTAAACGAAAAAGAAATAAATAATGACAAAAAAATCAGATATTAGACAGTTCCACGTCATTGTATGGAAGGAAGTCAACAGATGTGATAAATAGTGCTAGAGACACAAAGTTGTGGACAGGCATGATCGCACACATCACTAAGCATGGTACTTGAAAAAGAAGAAAATACAGTTCATGAAGAATGGAAATCATAATAATTTATTTCGTTGTTATCTACACTATTGAAATAATTTAAATGACAATAGTAAACATGTCTATGATGACTTTACAACAAATTGAAAGTATAAAAACATGATATCAGAACAGTAAACAGCAGGAAGGAATTATCAGTCGTTAGTTTTAGAAGTTTACCATCAAAGAAAGTGACTATATCAACAGGTCATTATTGCCAGCTTTGTTAGAGACAGACTAGGTATGATTTAAAAATAAAGGGAATATCGATCTCACGAAGCAACTGCCAAGTGCATAGAAAGTTTTTAATTTTTAAGCTCAAGACTAGAGCTTACCAGTGCTACAAGGTAACCCTTGGTAACCGTCCTCACATCCAAACAAACAGGTACCGTTTCTATGGTCACACGATCGTTCAGCGAGTGTGTCAGATTTACAGGACTGACTACAGGTAGAGTTACATCCTGGGCCATATTTTCCTGGGGCACAGGCTGTAAACAAAACACACCAAGGCAATACATTATACTAGTTGTACCCGGCGTAACTTATGCCATCAGCATCATACCTTAAAGATTATTTTTTTTAAATATCAACACATTTTATTTATTCATTCATTAATTTCATTATAAACACAAATAAAAAATTCATTCTTCTCAGATACAACACTTAATTAGTCCATTGATATAAAATAGTACCAACTACGATGGTTTGGAATATGTCTGCAGAATGGAAGTAGATCGATGTAAGTTCAATCCATCTATTACGCAAGCCTCTACGATGTGTCTTTGTTGACACATAATTATCATTTCCATTGCAGAGTCCCCTTGATGGCATGAGATTCTGTAGTAGCATGATTACAACACATACTTTCACTGTTAGCTCGTGAGGAGAAATTCCTGCTGGTATTAAGCTGTTGGGAAATTCTTCAGGGTATGCCCTACGATCACTTGGCTCATCGCTTTCTACAATATCCACATTTTTGTAAACAGTCTATTCACTTATTTATCGGATAGCAGTTAACATTCTCTTTTGTTGTATCTCTGAGCTGTTTCGGACATCCCTTACTGCATATACCTTCCTTCATGTACAGAGATCGTGCAAGGAGTGCAGAGCTGGGACCATGTAGCATGCACTTTGTGACGATTTCAAACGACCTCGGATTTGTTTTTGAGCATGGTAGCTCTGCATTTACGACTCTGTCAGGGTCAAGGTTTGTGCGTATTTTGGAATCAAACGACTCATCTCGCCGTACCCGTCATGGGTCGTAGGGGTTTTTGAAGCATCAGCAGACACGGTCCTCCACTGCTCTCTATCCTCAGCAATGCGTACAAGTGTGGAAAAACCGTGTCCTGCCCATTCTTTGATGTTATCAGCCCAGCATTTTCTCTGCCTTCCTCTTCTCCGTTTACCTTCGACTGTTCCCTGAAGGATCGTTTTCGAAAGGGAGTCATGACGAGTTACATGCCCAAACCAGGCAAGCTTTCGACGTTTCACTGTTGACAAAAGTGGTTCTTGGTGGCCTGCATAGGTGTTTATCTTCTCTCTAACATAGACATTTGTTTTGTGCTCTTTATAGCAAATGCGCAAAATTCTTCTATAACATTTATGCTCGAAAGCCTGAATCCTTCGCTCCGTATCTGCAGTGAGTGTCCAGCTCTCACACCCATACAAGAGAATAGATAATACAAGTGATTTGTATAATTTGATCTTCACAGGAAAACTGATGTTACTTTTCCAGATCACATTCAACCTTGTCATGGCAGCTGAGGCCATCTCAAGTCTTGTCCTGATTTCTTTAATTGATCTTCCATCACTGCATATAGTGGACCCGAGATATTTAAAGGTGTTAACTTCTTCTAACGTTTGCCCATTTAACGTAATGTTGGTCGCAACATGTTTCTTATGGCTATTCACCAATATCTTGCTTTTTTCTATATTAATTTCCATCCCATACGTTCTTGTTACTTTCTCCAGTCTAGAGGTAAGGTCTTGAAGTTCTGATTCTGATCCAGCTATCAGATCAATATCATCAGCAAAACGTAGGTTGCACAGAGGTCGGCCTCCAATCGATATGGTTGATTTATAATCGTAGAGAGCCTCTTGCATAATATGTTCTAGATAAATATTAAAGAGCACTGGGGACAGGATACATCCCCGCCGAACTCCTACAGTTGTTTTGAAAAATTCTCCAATGTCGTTGCTTGCAAAAACAGCACTGCTTGCGTCCTTGTATAGTGCTTCAATGATATCTATGATGTTGGTATCAAAATTGAATTTTCTCATTACTTGCCATAAGCCTTCATGCCAGACTCGATCGAAGGCTTTTGTGAAATCGATGAAGTTATGGTATAAATCGTGTTGATGTTGGAGATGTTTTTCGATAAGTAATCTAATATTGAAGATTTGTTCTGAGGTACTTCTTTTTGGTCTAAAGCCAGCCTGTTCCTCTGACAAGATTTCTTCTGATTTCTGTTTTATTCTGTTCAAAAGTATCCTTAACATCACCTTACTTGGATGACTAATAAGGCTAATGGTTCTGTAGTTCTTGCACATTTTTAGATTTCCTTTCTTTGGAAGCGGTATTACTAATGACTGCGTCCATTCTTTTGGCCATTTTTTTGTACTCCATATCTTCTGGCAAATTGTTGTCATGATTTTTACTATATCTGGTCCTCCATATTTCAAGAGCTCTGCTGGGATATTATCCACACCCGGTGACTTCCCTCCTTTCATCGAACATATAGCCTCTACCACTTCTTCCCGTAATATTGCTGCATTTCCGAGTTCCCTGTTTTCGCACTTAATGTTGTTTAATATGCCTAAGTTAGTGTCAAGTTTACAGTTATATAATTCTTTACAATATTCTGTCCATCTTCTCATTACAGCTGTTTTTTCATTGAGCAGAGCCCCATTGCTATCTTCTATGACAGTTACCCTGGGCTGTTGGGGTTTTGATAGTTTTCTTAATGTGTCAAAAGCTGCCTTGCTGTTACCTTTTATTAGCCCCGTATTAATGGACTCACATTGATCAGCTACCCATTTTTCTTTGGCCTGTTTCATTTTCTTCCTAATATTTTTATTCACCATACTGTATTGCCATGCTGCTTCAGGAACCTCTTTCTTAACCTTTTTCATTTCTCGCCGTGTATCACATAACTTCAGAATGTAGTAGTCTACGTTTCTGGAAATCTCCATTCTTGTCTAGCGGTGATATAATTCTACGGCAGTCACCGGTGGGATATATGCATGTGTCTCAATTTGCAGGTAGTTCCCCGTCTTCTCCAACAAATATTACAGCAACCTCCGTTTTGGATATTTGTTCATTATATCATGTCTTATCTAAGTCCGGGTCTTCCATAAATACCATGATCATATTCATTGTTGGGTTGGCTTAGCTTATTTGATGCATTTGTTGATATGACTCAGCAGATGGGTTAATTTGCCGTAGCATCTCGTCCAATTGTTGCATTACATTTCCTGGTGGTGATTTAACCTCTGCGCCCATTGATGCAAATGCCATTGCTGAGTTGTATTCTTCTATATGTTCTATGTAGTCATTTGCTTCACGTATAAGCAGCCCTTGTAATAGAGTAGGTATCTCAGACAGTTGGTTGAATGAAACTTCTACACGCACACACGCAGGACTTGTGACCTAGATTTGGCGTGCGGTCTACTTTGACTCCGCCCTTTATCGATTTTCCGCCTGCTTTTGATCGCTCACGGCGCGGTTAGCGTCTCGATAGGGGAAACGGAGCTACCTGGTGTGTTTTTGGTTGCATACCTAGGCCTTTTATATTTAGATGTATTGTGAGGTCGTCCACACATGACGTCACGAAGTGAGGTGGCAAGAGGGTTAATGAAATGTAAGGTCACACAAAATGTACAAGGGAAGAGCGCTTCTTTTCTAAATGGCATCTTCACAAAATATATTTTGTGACCTCATGTCTCATAATCTAATTTTATTCTTAGTAGTAGACATCGCCGTCGTGGAATACTGTTATTAATATTATAATCGCAGATGAAATATCAGATAACTGTGATAAATGTTAACAGGTGAAATCGATATTTACTTAGTTATATATAACAATTGTTCAAGAGGGAATTGACTAATATTGTGGATAAAAGTAGACAATGAGGCATGAGGTTAAAAGATCTGTTTTGTTGTGCCATCATTTATGAAAGAAGCGCTCTTCTCTCTTTTTCTCTGTCACTCTCTCTCTCTCTCTCATATATATATATAACGATGTTGTCAGTCCATTAAGCAATATTACACACACATGAAGGAATGTTTTCAGGCATTGGTTAGAAATAAAGAAGTAGAAAATTAGACAACAGAAAAAAAAAAAAAACCAGACGTGAGTGGCTTACCGGGAACACGTCTGTTGTTTTTCTGTTGTCTAGTTTTCTAATTCTTTATTTCTCACGAGTGCCTGAAAACATACCTTTATGTGTAATATTTACTTGCTGTTTACAGGCCTCGGGTTTCTCGTCTTTATGTGATTAAACATCAATCAATACCCTTTAGCTCCCATATGAGCATAGACTTTCATTTAACACATGCCCCTAGTCCTCCTGCTCAAATTATTTCCAAGTGTTCTTCATTATTTTTCATTCTATGTCCTATTCTCTTCCATAAGTGTTTTCGGTCTGCCTTTCTTACCCTGATAGTTCCATAGCAATTGATGTCTTGTGATACTATTAACAGGTTTCCAAAATGTAGTACGCACCTTAATAAATGCCGACTAAATAAACTGTACTGATGAATAAAATTAAATTAAAAAAAACAGAGTCCGACTAAGATACAGATTAAGGCTGACCTGAACGTAAAAATGTTTTATTTATATTATTATTGTTTTATTACTATTTTTGTTGGGGGAAATGCTAAAGAATTAAGCTGGGTAAGCCAAGGGTTAAGCACTGTCTCTAGTTTGGTGGCGGCACATGAATGAAAAGATATTTGCAAAATCCGGATTAATTAAACGTTATTTCTTTTCAAAATGGGGGGAGATTAAGAGATCTGTGACGTCAAAGAAAGAAATGGACAACATGTGACAAACGGCTGGATGGAGGCGTTTTAAAAATGACAAACATTGGGTGACGTCATATGTGAACGACCTTTATGAAAAATATCGCTCTAAGTTCTGTATATTTTTAACCATAGCGTCACCATTTATCTAACTCATCAATTTCTCAACAAAGAAACATAGAACTGACCTTCCACACACAACGGCGGAGTATATCCACTCAAACATCCAAGATAACAGTGTCCGTTAACGTGGTCACATGATGTTACATTGATGTCGTTCATCCTGGTACAGAACTCACTACAGGTAAAATTGCAGTCCTTGCCGTATGTTCCTGGGTCACATTCTGGAACGATACAATATTTCTAATGAATACGGACACTCAGACATGTGATATATGAACTGATTTATTCTTCTGGCTATCATACAAGACGATTCACAAGTGACACACATCTTAATTTACAAGACATACAAGAACGAAGGAATATTTTTTCTTTAAATAAATGTGGAGAAACAGGCATTCTTGCCATTAAAAAACGTATTCTATGCATTCAGCTGAGTGAATTATAAACAATACTTGACAATTGCAAACCGTAAAAATAAGATCCACCGGTTGGACGATACCTGTAAGAAGTAAAAGAGTTGAAAAAAAAAACAACAACAAAAAACACACACACACACAAATAGTAATACGTCTTACAAGGAGAAGGACAAGAAAAACCTACGTTGCAGCCACAAGGCCTTCGTCAGGGACAGACAAACAAGAGACAGGAGGGAAAGAAAATGAGAATTAAGTAGAGAACATGAAACTATAACAATAAGAGAAAAAAACTCCCTTAATATTAAGTCCAGTCACATGTGAAGCAAGATGGCTGCCACTAAATCGGAAAGAGGAAGTCGATAGTACATTAAAAAAAAAAAACAAGAAATAATAAAAACAAGGACTGAAAAAGAGTGAGAAAAAAGTAATCAATAAATAATAAATAAAATGAAAAAATAAATAAATAAATAAATAAATAAAATAAAATAAAATATAAATATAAATAAATAAATAAATAATAATAATAAATAAATTTAAAACAAATAAATAAATAAAAATAAAAAATAAATAAATAAATAAATAAAATAAACAAAAAAAATAAAAAATAATAATAATAATAATAAAATAATAATAAAAAAAAAATAATAATAATAAAAAAATTAAAAAAATTAAAATAAAATAAAATAAATAAACACATTTTAAAGAAAGGTAATAATAATAATAATAAGTAAATAAATAAATAAAATTATTAAATTAAAAAAATGGTAATAAAATAAAAATTATATATATATATACTACTCGTCAAAAGTCAAGGGCCACTTAGAAAAACCTTGGTTGAAACCATAAAACAAATCTGATATAAACGTAATTGGTATCAGTCAAAACGGCATTTATTGAATACCAAATTGACATGTCACGTAAAGAAATGGAAACACACATTCAAACGCAATGAAGCTGTGAAGTGTGTCACCCACCTTTTCAAAAGTCACACAATAGATATTGGACAAATAGACATTTCAAAATCGGGTATGACCACCGTTTGCAGCAAGGCATTCAAGACAGCGTAGACGCATCGAGTCCACAAGGGTCCGAAGAGTATCCTGAGGAACAGCTTTCCATTCCTGAAGCAGAAATGCAGTCAGCTGTGCAACATCCATTGGCAGGGGGTGATTTGTTGACAATCTTCGACCAAGGACATCCCAGAGGTGCTCAATCGGAGAAAGGCAAGGTGAATGAGGTGGCCACGCCATCCTGATGATCCCATGTTGCTGAATAAACTCATTCACTACACGAGCTCAATGTGTCGAGCGTTATCATCTTGGAGGATGGCATTACCACCTATGGCCTCCAGAGCAGGCTGAACAATTGGTCTCAAGATTTCGTTCTGTTATCTTGGGCCGGTCAAGTTGCCTTGGATGATGTAGAGTGGGGTCCTGCCGTGTCTGTAGAAGCCTCCCCAGGCCATGACAGAATCCCTACCATAACGATCCACCTCTCGAATTGTCTTCTTCTTCTTCTTAGATCCTAAACCACCGACCGTCAAAGCAGTCAGTGGCCATCACGCCTAGTGGCGTATTGTAGGGCAACAACAATTTGATTCCACTTTGCTCGGTCGGTGGCCATCCTTCGTACAGTGCCCCAACTCTGGTTCATTCTTTGCATCTCAGCCTCCACAGTCCTCCTCGAATTGTGTCATCAGTAAATCGCTCTGCGATGAGCAGGAGTAAGAGGGATTCTGACTGCAGGACGTCGAGCAGCCAGTCCAAATTCATGTAAACGTCTGTGAATGGTGCTTTGACTGACATTAACGTTTACAGTTTGTCTCAGCTGATATCTTAGAGTGCAACAAGTCACTGTTCGATGGCGCAGGGCTGATAACAAGAGGTACTGGTCATCATATAGGGTGGTCCTTGACTTTTGACGAGTAGTATATATAGAAAGTGAGGGAAAAGCGATTATAAAAAAAAAAGGGGGGGGGGGGGGGGGATCGCATCAAAGTAGACAGTCATAATACAACTGGGACTCGATAGAGAAAGGCGTCTCAGACAAAAGAATGTTGGGTATTCAAACCGTGTGGTTTGAGGCAACCCATAAGATGGATGAGGCGTTGTTCCTGGCGAAACCGACTGTTGGCGTCCGAGGAACAGGATCTGATGGCTGTCACCTGGATGTCATTGGCACCGTGGTGGTCAGGGCCATTTTATTTTTATGTATTTATTTGTTTTAAATTTATTTATCATTATTATTTATTTATATTTTTATTTTATTTTATTTTATTTATTTATTTATTTTTTCATTTTATTTATTATTTATTGATTACTTTTTTCTCACTCTTTTTCAGTCCTTGTTTTCATTATTTCTTATTTTTTATTTTTAATGTACTATCGACTTCCTCTTTCCGGTGTAGTGGCAGCCATCTTGCTTCACATGTGACTGGACTTAATATTAAGGGAGTTTTTTTCTCTTATTGTTATAGTTTCATGTTCTCTACTTAATTCTTATTTTCTTTCCCTCCTGTCTCTTGTTTGTCTGTCCCTGACGAAGGCCTTGTGGCCGCAACGTAGGTTTTTCTTGTCCTTCTCCTTGTAAGACGTATTACTATTTGTGTGCGTGTGTGTGTGTGTTTTTTTAAAAACTGTTTTACCCCGTCTTACGGCAGTTCTCCTCATATACTTATAAGAAGTAAAAGGTACGATAGCTCTAGCAAAAAACAGCTGTCTTTAAAGTGAAAAGTATTTTATGCAATAACTCTTTGTTAATGGAAGTAAGAAAGACAGTTCTTCAGAGTTATATAGAACCAATCCTGCCATATGGGGGTAAGTAGTGGACAATTGATAAACAATTAAGAAAAGCACAGAGATGTGGTTTTAGAGAAGAGTTTAAAGAATATCACGGAAGCTAAACAGGTGTAAGAGGATGTTCTGAAAGAGGATAATGAGCGAAGGAAGCATATGTCACATGTTAGAAAGAGGCCAATGAGCGAAGGAAGCATATGTCACATGTTAGAAAGAGGCCAATGAGCGAAGGAAGCATATGTCACATGTTAGAAAGAGGCCAATGAGCGAAGGAAGCATATGTCACATGTTAGAAAGAGGCCAATGAGCGAAGGAAGCATATGTCACATGTTAGAAAGAGGCCAATGAGCGAAGGAAGCATATGTCACATGTTAGAAAGAGGCCAATGAGCGAAGGAAGCATATGTCACATGTTAGAAAGAAGCAATCAACATTCTTTAGGCACGTTATGAGAAGAGGAAAAGCTGGACTATATCATGACAATAGGAAAGATTAAAAGAAAAAGATAAGAGATTAGAAAACATAGTAACACATTTGATTATTACCAACACTTAAAATAATATAAATAACAAGAGACACCTGGTTTTGTTAAATATTGCCTATGATGACTTTATAACAAATTAAAAGTATAAAAACATGATATTAGAAAAGTAAACAGTTGCAAAGTAAGTAGGAAGGAAATATCATTCATTAGTTATAGACGTTTACCATCAAGGAGAGTGAAAATACGTATATACTATTACAGCCAGCCTTAAGTTAGAGTCAGATTTGGAGTGATGTGAATACAAAAGTAATAACGATCTTACTAAGGAACAAGCTAAGCATATGAAAAGTTGTTATTTTCATTCCCAAGACTAGAGCTTACCAGTAGTACACGTTATCCCTTGGTAACCGTCCTCACATCCAAACAAACAGGCACCGTTTCTATGGTCACAAGATCGTTCAGCGAAAGTATCAGATTTACAAGACTGACTACAGGTAGAGTTACATCCTGGACCATGGTTTTCTGGGGCACAAACTGTAAACGAAACACACAATAGACAATAAATTAAATGCATTATGGGATCGTTTAGCTATGACGTCACGCAATGGTTTTTTTTCGGGGGGGGGGAGAATCCAAAATGTTATGACGAAGTGTGATGACAGGAGGAGGTTTCTTTTTAATGAAATGTAACGTCACATTAAAAAATACGAGGGAAGAGCACTTCTTTCATAAATGATGTCTCCACAAATTAGATTTTGTAACCTCACGCCTCATAATCTACTTTTATCGGCAATAGTAGACATCTCCGTCGTGGATTATTGTTATGATTATTATTATAATTGCAGCTGAAATATCAGATAACTGTGATAATCTTTAACAGGTTTAAACTGATTATTAATTCATAATCATAACCCTCCACTCCCAAAGGAGCATAGGCCTTCAACAAACACATGCCAAGTCCTCCTGTCACGTGCCATCATCTCAAGTTCTTTCCATGTTCTCCTCATCATTTTCACCTCTGTTTCCAGCTCTCTTCTCCATGTGCTTCTTGGTCTACCTCTGCCTCTCTTGCCCTGGGGGTTCCAGAACAAGGACTGCCTTGTAATGCTATCAACAGGTTTCCTCAATGTGTGTCCTATCCATCGTCCTCTTCTCATCTCTTGTTCCACTGGCACTTGTCTAGTTCTTGTCATCAGTTCCACGTTGGTAACCTTGTCATACCATTTTAATCCCTCTATTCTACGCAAGGTCGGCGTCTGTGGCCTAATGGATATGAACGCAGTTTCATAATCCAGATATACCAGGTTCGAAACCTGCTGCAGGCAGTTTGGTAGCAGATCGCTTTGTGTGGATTTTTAACAATGGTATAAGCGCCGTACCGTTCAGAAAGCAATGGCAAACTACTGAATGAAAAAATTGCCTAGAAAAATCAAAAACAGCCAATAAAAGCTGGGGTTGATTGCCACGTCCTGTAAAGGATAAGCAACTAACTTAACTTTATTCTACGCAAGCACCCATTTATGAAAGTCTGTAGCTTTTTGGTTGTTGTCTTTGTTGTTCTCCATGTCTCAGAGCCATACAATAGGACTGACTTGACATTTGAGTTGAAGATTCTAATTTTCGTGTTGGATATGATTTCTCTTGATCTCCACATATTTCCCAATGCAATGAAAGCTCCTCTTGATTTTTGTATTCTTATTTTGATATCGCTATCTGTCCCTCCAATTTTGTCTATATTCATCATGTGACCTATTCTTTCCAGAACGTTGTCGCCATTACAGCTGCTCTGAACGCATCACGATTCTGGGCAAGTCGACCTGCATCAGCCAAAGACAAGTTCAGACTCTCTGTGATGTCCTGGGTCCACCGTCGTCTAGGTCGACCCCTTCCCCTTTTTCCAGGGACCATGTCTTCCATTACTATTTTTTTTCCAGACTATTATGTCTTTTTATATGACCGAAAAATTTCAGCTTCCTTATTGCGATGGTATTTAGGAGCCAATGTTCCTATACGTTTAGTGAGTGCAGTACTTCTCTGTTGGTCTTTTTTTCTGTCCAGGGTATTCTCAACATCCTTCTGTAGCATTTCATTTCGAATGTTCTTCGTTATCAATTTCAATTTCTGGAATATTTTGGTTTTTGATCTTCTGGGTTGGTCGATGGGAGGACTGTGACGTCAGCATATCTGATTTCCGGGATCTGGTACCCGCCGATGTTAAATGAGTCAAACTCTGTGTGTTCTTGGTCATCTCTTACGTTTCTCATGATATTTTCGGCATAAATGTTAAATGGGTAAGGGGAAAGGGTACATTGTCTATATTACTGCCAAGATATGAGTACGATTCTACATCTTGTATTGGTGTTTCTTCAAGTTCAACCCTGTTATCATTACCTGCATTTATTCTCATTATTTTTGTCTTTTCCCTGTGTATTTTCAGATCCAATTGCTGTGACCTCTCATCGAGTGTTTTTAATTTGTCCTGCATCTGATTACGGTTATGGGACAGAAGAGCCAAGTCATCAGCAAAATCCACGCCATCCAACTGCTTAGTCAGAGTCCACTGGATTCCATTTCTGTTGTGTGTTGTCGATGATCTCATAACCCAGTCTATTGCTAGTAAGAAAAGAAATGGAGACAAGAGACATCCCTGTCGCACTCCTGTTCTTATCCCAAACGGTTCTGTAAGCTGTCTGTCGTGAAGGACTCTGCATGTCATGTCTTCATATGTTTTCTTTATTAAATTAATGATCTTCAGGGGAACTCCATAATGCCTCATCAATTTCCAAAGTGATTCTCTGTCTACACTGTCAAATGCCTTTTCATAGTCCACAAATCCGATGTATAGTGGTGAATTCCATTCCAGACTTTAGATTATTAATTATATACCCACTGCCTTTCTTAACCTGGGGGGTTCCAGAATAATGACTGCCTTGTGATGCTAACAAAATGTTTCCTATAATGTAGTACACACCTTCAAACACAAATGTAGACTAAATAAGCTGTATAGTTGATTGAAAATAGTTTTGTTTAAAATAATGCAATAGCTGGTTAACGCCATACCGACAACACTCCGACTAGATAAAAAATGCAGACTTTGAGCAAGTTAAAAGTTTACGTTAAAAAGTTTTATTTAATATTATTATTTGTGGGTGTGTTTGGGGGGCGGATGATTGTAAAGCATTTAGCTGGGTAGGTCAAGGCTTAGGACCTGTCTCGTGTTGGGAGACGGCACATGAAGAAGAAACATATTTGGAAAGCCGGATTAATGAAACAGTATTTCTTTTAAAATAAGAGGGTTGGGGGAATAAGAATTTGTGACCTCGCACAAAGGGGATCTGCGATTTGGAAAGACGTGTGACAAAGGGCTGCAGAGATGTTTACAAATTGAAAAGAAGGTCGCTCTGGTGTAATGGTTACCACACTGCGCCGGCCATCAGGTGTTCAAGGTTCAAGCCCGGGCGCTAGCATTTGAAGGAGTGTCATCGACCGGGATTTTGACTGAATAACCTTAACGGCTACTGAGATAAACCCTCTGTGGATGGGAAGAAGCGAAGCTCCTGACCGGATTGGAAGGAGAATCCACAGTCTTCCCAGCCTCGTAATGACATGTCATTGGGCCGAAGGGCTGAAAACCTAAGTGCATCTTGTTAAAAAAAAAACCTACCTTCACCATTTACCCAACTCATCAATTTCTCAACAAATAAACACTTAACTTACCTTCCACACACAACGGTGGAATATAGCCACTTATACATCCATGAGAACAGTGCCCATTAACGTGGTCACATGATGTTACATTGGTGTCGTTCATCCTGGTACAGAGCTGACTGCAGGTAAAACTACAGCCCTTGCCGTATGTACCTGGGTCACATTCTGGAACGATACAATAATTTGCGAAAGAGGTAAGAACGAATAGTCTTTTTTCCATCCTTAAAAAAAAATTAAAAGTGAAGAAATATGCGGTGCTGCCTTTAAAAAATAAAAAAAGAACTATTCTATGCATAATTCAGTTTAGTGGAAGAGAATAGTGGACAGTTAATAAATAATTAAGAAAAGCGTTAGAGGCAACAAACATGTGGTTCTAGAGAATTTGACGGTCTTGTTTCTTCTGCTCAGTCGTTGGGGTCCATTACTGCCCAAACTTAGAGTATAAAAACGAGATTCTTCAAAGGTCATCAACCTTGAGATTATTCTTGGCAGAGATATAAATAAAAGAATGATGCTTCTATTTAACGGAGCCTCACAGGTTTTTAAGGAAAAGCAAGCATAACAACAAGGATCATTTAAGCTGTCATGAAATTATTATTCTACCTCCCCTAATGTTAGTAAATACTGACTCGTATTATCTCAGACCCCACCTGAAGGTGATTCAATAACTATTACTTTAATAGCTGTAAATTATCAGTTTGTCCCACACTTTTTCGAGTCACTGCCAGATTGCTTCTCACGGCATTTCCCCATCGTCCCCTCCTGCATTTCCACAGTACATAAACAATTATAAAGAACGAATGATAAAACCATCTGGTAATTCAAAACAGTGACAACTAATTGCTCTATTTATTACAATCTAATACAAAGCTACATATACGATTAGTAATTAATTTAATTTAAAAGGCAGTTGCAGATTTATTTCGTTTTACTTTGTGAATAAATATGACACCTATGCAATGTCATGCCTAATATTGTTTACATATGAGCGAAGTATGCGAGTCATTAAAACAATATACCACAGTTTCAGAAAGAGCATGAAAGCATCTGAAAACAATTTCCATTTGATAACCTTCTGACTTATTTCTACATCAGAAATCGTTTAAATTGTCCATCATTCTCTGTAAAAAGCTCTCGAAATAGTCGAGAGCTGAAAGCATGGGACTTAATTTTTTAATCGCGTGATAACGGTATTTACTGATTGTGAAGTCGATCACTTAAATATTTTGCGACAAAATGTCGTCTGTGAATTACACGATGTGTTGTAAATATCCCAGGTCCAGTTTATTTTACGAAAGCTATAAACCCGCGGTATCAACCTGTAATTGATAGTACTCCATCTGTTGCACAAGCAAAAATGTTAGTAAACGGAATGTCTTTCTCAACTACACGAAATATTGACTCCCCTTTCGTATCTGTTACTAGTTGCCTTGCAAATAACAACTCTTAAACAAAGTTTTCATCATTTTACGAAGCAACAATAAGCACGAAGCGAAGATTTGTGTCCCGGCAAAGTTGACTCATCCAACTGCAATGCAAATTCGGTTGTCATAAGTAAGCTGTACAATGTGTCTTCAACATTCTCAGTTACTTCGTCTATTCTTATTTGAACAGAGGTATTGCTGAGTGGAATCGCCTTAATTATTTCTTCAGGTGAGTTATGCATAACTGTACTCACACCCCTACTTAAAGCTGTCAGAAACAGTTTTTTCCGATTGTGTGCGGCTTTCCAGTGGTTAGTGCACTGGCTTCCTAGCTCGGTGGTCCATGGTTCAATCCCCAGTTGAGGCGGGAATTTTTAGACCGCAAACGGTTCCGGGGCCAACCCAGCCTCATGAATTGGGTCCCAGAGCAACTCTGGGAAGGTTAAGGCGGCCGGCGTGATGCTGACCACATTACCCCTAGTGTGCCGACGGTCAAGAAAATATGGGCCTAACACCATATTCCCAATATGCCTCAATGGACGTGTAACGGGATCCTTTACCTTTTTCCTTTTCCACATTTAGCTATCAGCAATGAAAAGTTGTTTGAAACTCGCAAACCATCACATTCTTGCTTTGAAGTGCTGGCAAACATGTTGCTAACAGTTTTACGTTTCTGGATGTTTTAACAAAGTAACTGAAAATATGACAAGCTTTTGTCTGCTTTATCAGAGTGCAATTCTGTAAATATTCAAGGAGTCTGGAAAGTTTCATCGCCTTATTTGAAAGGTCCTCTCACACAACAGAGACAATAGACACATTAGTATTGGAATAAATCGATATTTTAGATGTTCAACGCTGTATTGTCTGCACTTCTTTTTTGGTTTTTTTTCTACTTGTGCCACATTTGTTCTGGATTCTGGTACAAGGAATTGATTTTAAAATTGGGCAGAAAGAAAAATATGCGTCAAAAACACAACCAAAACTAATTTAAAAGTGGCTTTACATACATTTTGACACACATGTTCTTTTTTCTTAAAAAATACGATTTTGCCACGTTTTGGCGAGGCGCGTCCCGTTCATCCTAATCGGTTATATTAGTTATATTAAGGCGCAGATCCACATAGAAAAGACCTTGCGGCCTGTTTCGATTTCTTAAGCTTTAAAGAATGGGCGCCAGTGGGGTAACTATAATGTGAGGGGCTCCTGGGCACAAATTAAAAGGATGTAATATAATGGACTGAACAACAATGTTTAAAATACGGAAAATCTGCATCCAAATATATCTGCTTAATTAATTACTGTTAGTAAACCTGATGTTAGCTCTGTGATGAAAAAAAAATATAAATAAAATAGTAAAACTTGCCTAATCAACAAGATTCAATAGTTTGAGGCCTCCTTTTTTCTTATCACCCTTGGATTTACCTTACGCATCTGGGGGCGGTACCGCGCAGTTTGGAAACCACTGCTCTATTCATTCATAACCCTCCACTCCCAAAGGAGCATAGGCCTTCAACAAACACATGCCAAGTCCTCCTGTCACGTGCCATCATCTCAAGTTCTTTCCATGTTCTCCTCATCATTTTCACCTCTGTTTCCAACTCTCTTCTCCATGTACTTCTTGGTCTTCCTCTGCCTCTCTTGCCCTGGGGGTTCCAGAACAAGGACTGCCTTGTAATGCTATCAACAGGTTTCCTCAGTGTGTGTCCTATCCATCGCCATCGTCTTCTTCTCATCTCTTGTTCCACTGGCACTTGTCCAGTTCTTGTCATCAGTTCCACGTTGGTAACCTTGTCATACCATTTTAATCCCTCTATTCTACGCAAGCACCCATTTATGAAAGTCTGTAGCTTTTTGGTTGTTGTCTTTGTTGTTCTCCATGTCTCCGAGCCATACAATAGGACTGACTTCACATTTGAGTTGAAGATTCTTATTTTCGTGTTGGATCCTATTTCTCTTGATCTCCATATATTTCCCAATGCAATGAAAGCTCCTCTTGCTTTTGTATTCTTATTTTGATATCGCTGTCTGTCCCTCCAACTTTATCTATATTACTGCCAAGATATGTGTATGATTCTACATCTTGTATTGGCGTTTCTTCAAGTTCAACCCTGTTTTCATTACCTGCATTTATTCGCATTATTTTTGTCTTTTCCCTGTGTATTTTCAGACCCAATTGCTGTGACCTCTCATCGAGTGTTTTCAATTTGTCCTGCATCTGATTACGGTTATGGGACAGGAGAGCCAAATCATCAGCAAAATCCAGATCATCCAACTGCTTAGTCAGAGTCCACTGGATTCCATTTCTGTTGTGTGTTGTCGATAATCTCATAACCCAATCTATTGCCAGCAAGAAAAGAAATGGAGACAAGAGGCATCCCTGTCGCACTCCTGTTCTTATCCCAAATGGTTCTGTAAGCTGTCCTTCATGAAGAACTCTGCACGTCATGTCTTCATAGGTTTTCTTTATTAAATTAATGATCTTCAGGGGAACTCCATAATGCCTCATCAATTTCCAAAGTGATTCTCTGTCCACACTGTCAAATGCTTTTTCGTAGTCCACAAATCCGATGTATAGTGGTGAATTCCATTCCAGACTTTGTTCAACTATTATTCTCAAAGTGGCTATCTGGTCTGTACATGATCTGTTTTGTCGAAAACCTGCTTGTTCATCTCTCAATTTCTTGTCTATGGACTCCTTTAATCTCTCAAGGATAATCCTGTTCAATACCTTTCCTGGCACTGATAGTAACATTATTCCTCTATAATTTGTGCACTCTTGTAGATTTCCCTTCTTAGGCAACTTAACCAGATATCCTTCCTTCCATTCTGCTGGTATCTCTTCTTTTTCCCAGACTTTACCAAGTAATTTATATAACATCTCTGTAGCCGTGTCGATATCTGCTTTGATGGCCTCTGCTGGAATGCCATCAGGTCCAGACGCTTTTTCATCTCTTAGAAGCTTTATGGCTTTCTTTATTTCTTCCTTCGTTGGTCTTTCACCGTTAATTTGTAGCTCTTCTTCTGCTGGCTGGATGTCCGGCGGGTTTTGTGGAGCTGGTCTATTGAGAAGGTCCCCAAAATATTCTGTCCACCTCTTCATTTGCTCTTGTATATTGCTGAGCAGTTTCCCATTCTTATCTTTTATGAGGCAACTTGTTTGCTTGTATTTCCCTGTTAGCTTCTTTGTGCTGCTATACAGTTCTCTCATATTTCCTTTGGCTGCAGCATCTTCTGCCTCTCTTGCCAACTCCTCAATATACTTCCTCTTGTCTCTTTTGATACTTCTTTTTACTTCTTTGTTTGCTTCTGTGTACACTTCTTGAGCCTTGGCTTTGGAACTTCTGGTTTTGCTTGTGTTTAACTCTGCTTTCTTGTTTTTTCTATCTTTTATCTTATTGATGGTTTCTGTTGTTATCCATGCTTTTTGTTGTCTTTCCCTTTTCCCCAGTATTTCTTCACATGTCTCCTTCCATACCGTTTTGACCTGCTGCCAATAGTCTTCTGTATTCTCTACATCTTCCAACTGTTGGAGCACTTGGAATTTGTTGGATACTGTGACCGCAAATTTGTCTCTTGTTTCTTGATTTCTTAGCTGTCCTACATTAAACTGTTGTCTATAATTTTGCATTGTTGCATATCTCTTGAGTTTCATTTTTACTTTGGCTATCAGAAGATGGTGATCTGATGCCACATCTGCTCCTCTATATACCTTTACATCCTGCAATGATGATCTAAACTTCTTCTTTATGCATATATGATCGATCTGATTTTCTGTTCTATGGTCTGGTGATATCCATGTTGCCTTGTGTATTCTCTTATGTGGAAACATGCTTCCTCCTATAGCCAGTTGATTTGAAGCACAGAAGTTTGCGAATAGTTCTCCATTTTCATTCATTACTCCTAGCCCATGTTTTCCCATGACTTCTTCAAATCCGGTATTGACTGTACCTATCTTTGCATTCATGTCACCCATCAAAATTGTGATGTCTCTTCTTTTTTACTTTATCCATAATTTCCTGTAGTTTAGTATAAAATGCTTCTTTCACAGACTCTTCTTTGTCATTAGTTGGTGCATAACATTGGATGACATTGACATGAATTTTCTTTTTAGCTGTTTTGAAAATAGCTGTTATTATTCTGGGTCCCACAGCTTCCCATTCAATGAGTGCTTTCTGTGCTTCTTTAGATAACATAAGAGCTACCCCTTCACTGTGGTGTGAACTTTCGTCTTCGTGTCCTGAGGACAGCACCAATTCACCTGTGATGAGTTTCTTCCTGTCTACCCCCTTCCACTTTGTTTCACACATTCCCAGAACCTCGATTTTGTATTCCCTCATTTCTGCTGCTACTTGTGCCACTTTCCCTTGTTCGTTCAATGTCCGAACATTCCAGGTGCCAAATCTGGAAGTTCTCCTAGAAGAAAGAAGGTTAGTCAGCAACACAGACTCCTTTCGGCTTTCTCTGTGTTGCATCATACGCCTCCCCGCGAGAGGACCTTCCCCTGTCTTGGATGGCTGTGTTTTATTTTCTTTATTTGACTTGTCCATATTTGTTGAAGTTTTTTTGTGGTTTAAATTTTTTTATACAGGATGGGGTAACCGGCCCCATGCCCAACCCTCCTTAGTCGCCTTCTACGACATGCTTGGCAGGGGACAGTGTTACTATTCTTTGCTCCCCTTTCGGGCCCCGGTAACACACGGGTGACTGCTCTATATGGTTATGTATTTAAAATAATATGGGTCAATCGGGTGCAGGCACACAATTCACAAAATATTGATTAATCCAACTATAGATTTATAGTTACAGATAAAAATATTTAATAATCACTTATGGGTTAACAATGCAAAATAAATAAAGTTGTTTACAAAAAGAAGCAATGATATTTTTCATTATCGGATGATGTTAACTTTTGGTGGATAATAGGACAAGATTTGAAATGTCCATGGGCTATACTTGTATGTTACTGAACTAGCGGTGTGGGGTTAGGCAGGGTCTGCTTCAGTTGCTGTTGTTCCCACAGGTGCTTTGGACTGGTCATTCTCTTCAATACTTAAATTTTGTAGCTGTAGTACGTCCCATTCAGTAAGGGCTGGGTAACTACAATGGTTGTCAAGCGTCTTCAAGATCCTTCTGATGTTGGTGTCTATCGTCGACTGCTAGCAACTTGCGGAAGACGACAATTGAAATATAGATAAACATACATATTAAAGTAAAACTAATTAAATATAAAACTAATTAAATATAAAACTAATTAAAGTGTTGGTATAATAATTATATGCACCATGATATTATCATCCACTCTGTGATCTCTATGGAGCATGGGGCCACCTCTGCTGTTGAATACTTGTGAGGAAACCCGCACGAAGCAGTCATCAGCACTTACAGTAGTGGTTCATGTGTCAAAGTATTTGCAGTGATGAGGTTACCAGCCTTGTATGTAACCTTACGTCCACAAACAAATCATACATGTCAAAATGCAAATATAAATGTATAAAATGTACCTTTTACAACTTACCCCGATATTGGGTGAACACAGGCTTTTTGCGAAGGAAACTTCCGAATATTATCGGGCAACTGATTTAAGATACTATCTCTTCAGGTGGGTTAGCTGTCTAAATGAGCGAACGTGAAGCAGAATCTTAGAACTTAAGGTGCAACATTATTACTCTTCTAGTCTTACAATTCACTTCCAGTCCTATAGACTGTCTTGTATTAGGTTCTTAATATTCCATGTCCCTTGCTGTCTACCTTTCTTCTTGACGAAATTGGAAGTCAGTGAAGTAGTCTTACACAGCGGTATGTTATAAACGAAATTTTCTCCCATACACCATGTTGCTTCGTTGAGGAGACATCCAACCGGGAGTAGAGTATTTTAGCAACTCAAATGCTTAACCAATTGCAAATAAGTGTTTGATTTTGGTAGGGTCCCTCCTCCGCCACGACGCTCATGTAGGACATTACTGCAAAGCAACATAAGATATCGCCCTTTACATGGTATTTTCAAACTCCATGACCATATATAAGTGCTTGCCACTTCCATTGTTGCTTGTCATTTTTACCAACTTACTACTTCACAGATCTATCGCTTATAATCTCGTCCAAGATGATACTTTCTCGTAGTTGATTATTACGTCAAAGTCAATGTGCAAGAAGTGTTACATCACTTGCCGTGTCTTAATTATTCTTTAACAAGATTGATATCTTCCGATATCCAAGTTAATTCGGCCGTGTATTTGGGCACATCATGTTTGCGAACAGTTACATGTCTCAAAATATTATCTATTTTCCATATTAGAACACTGAGGCAACATGATTAGTGGTAATTATCTGCAACCCATGTGCAAGTATCAAAGGATTTTATCTACCTTCGCCATCTTGTGCAAAGGTAATCCCAGCTTATCTTTCACTTCTCCATCTAGTATTGAAAATTCGAATACAGCCGTAATCTAACAAACACGTCGAACGGTCAGGTAAAAACCGGGATAGTGAGTGACGAAGGAGAAGGTGATAACCGTGAACGATAAAAGCGTAAACAATAACAAGTGAAGAATTAGCAAATACAAGGAATGGTCGAGTAACACAGCCGGAGAGGAGTGAAGACCAGAAAAGAGAAGATATTATTTTGTCACAGAGAAGAACGATTACAATGATACTGCATATAGCTAAAAACGAGTAAAGATGATGTCCTGATAGAGGCCAACGAGGAAAAGAAGCTTATTACACGAGTTAGAAAAAAGTAATCTACTTACTTTAGATATGTTATGTTACTTTAGACATGTTATGTTACTTTAGACATGTTATGTTACTTTAGACATGTTATGTTACTTTAGACATGTTATGTTACTTTAGACATGTCATTTTACTTTAGACATGTCATTTTACTTTAGACATGTTATGTTACTTTAGACATGTTATGTTACTTTAGACATGTTATGTTACTTTAGACATGTTATGTTACTTTAGACATGTTATGTTACTTTACACATGTTATGTTACTTTAGACATGTTATGTTACTTTAGACATGTCATTTTACTTTAGACATGTTATGTTACTTTAGACATGTTATTTTACTTTAGACATGTTATGTTACTTTACACATGTTATGTTACTTTAGACATGTTATGTTACTTTAGACATGTTATGTTACTTTACACATGTTATGTTACTTTAGACATGTTATGTTACTTTAGACATGTTATGTTACTTTACACATGTTATGTTACTTTAGACATGTTATGTTACTTTAGACATGTTATGAGAAGAGGAAAGCTGTAATATATCGTGACAACCGGAAAGATTAAAGGAACAAGAGATAGAAGAAGACAAAGAAATAAGATATTAAACAGTTTGGCTTCACTGTACGGAAACACGTCAACATAATTTATAAATAGCACTAGAGACAGGAAGTTGTGGAGAGGCATGATCACCCATGCCCCAAGCATGGTACTTGAAAAAGAAGACAATAAAGTTTAAGTAGAATAGTAAACACATAACGTATATCGTTGTTACCAACACTGTTAACATAATGCATATCGTTGTTACCAACACTGTTAACATAACGCATATCGTTGTTACCAACACTGTTAACATAACATATATCGTTGTTACCAACACTGTTAACATAACGTATATCGTTGTTACCAACACTGTTAACATAACGTACGATCGTTGTTACCAACACTGTTAACATAACGTACGATCGTTGTTACCAACACTGTTAACATAACGTACGATCGTTGTTACCAACACTGTTAACATAACGTACGATCGTTGTTACCAACACTGTTAACATTAGATGACAATAGGAAACACATAACGTATATCGTTGTTACCAACACTGTTAACATTAGATGACAATAGGAAACACATAACGTATATCGTTGTTACCAACAATGTTAATATTAGATGACAATAGGAAACACATAACGTATATCGTTGTTACCAACAATCTTAACATTAGATGACAATAGGAAACACATAACGTATATCGTTGTTACCAACAATGTTAACATTAGATGACAATAGGAAACATATAACGTATATCGTTGTTACCAACAATGTTAACATTAAATGACAATAGGAAACATATAATGTATATCGTTGTTACCAACAATGTTAACATTAAATGACAATAGTAAACATGTCAATGATAAATTTATAACAAATTGAAATTATAAAAACATGATATCAGAAAAGTAAACACCAGCAATGTAGGCGTGAATAAAATATATGTCGTTAGTTTTCGAAGTTTACCATCAAGGAAAAAGTGACAATATCTACAGTTCATTTTTGCCAGGTTTTAGTTAGAGACAAACTAGGTATGATGTGAATATAAAGGGAATAACGTTCTCACTAAGGAACTGCCAAGTGCATAGAACGTTTTTAATTTTTAACCTCAAGACTAGAGCTTACCAGTGGTACAAGTTAACTCTTGGTAACCGTCCTCACATCCAGACAAACAGGTACCGTTTCTATGGTCACAAGATCGTTCAGCAAGTATATCAGCTTTACAGGACTGACTACAGGTAGAGTTGCATCCTGGGCCATATTTTTCTGGGGCACACGCTGTAAATAAAACACACCATAGACAATAAATATTATGTATTATGAGGTCGTCCGTGAATGACGTCACGAAGTTAGTGTGGAGGAAGTGATAATTAAATGTGACGTCACATACAAAATACGATGCAAGAGCGTTCTTTAATAAATGATGTCTCTACAAAATAGATTGTGTAACCTCACGCCTCATAGTCTACATTGATCCGTAGTAGACAACTCCCTCGTGGACGACTTTCATTATCATTATAACCCCAGCTAAAATATCAGATAATTGTGATAAAATTTAACTGGTTTCATTTGATATTTAATTAATTATATATAACAGCCGTACACGATAAACGTTTACTGTGAAGCATTAGCTTTGTGACGTAATTTGGTTGTTTCCTTTTACTCCCCTTATTTCTCTCCTATTTTCACCATTTATTTCTTCATTTTACGCACATAAACCTACCCTATCGCCGCGCCTTGGATTTATTGACCTCTGTTCATACTGCGGTAGCATTATTTCACGGCTAATTGACCACCTTTTGTTGACCCAGATTAATTTCCTACGGTAAACGGAAAAGTGATTGTTGAATTTTATGTAATCCTTTTCCGCCAAGACCAGCATGTCCGTCTAGGCGCATTGTTCACTACAAAGGAGTTCAGACACTTGGACGGATAATACAAAAGGAAGACCAGATGTTGTCTGGGAAAATGTCTGGGAGCAGCGATATGTTTTACAGAGAAACCCGTCGGAGAAGACAAATTAGCGAGAACACTATCTACACGTGAGGTTAAAAATCTTAATTGAAAGGTTACCTCAGAGTGAAGGAAGACGCCGGGCCATATATGGGAGATGAGGTCACGTGTTTAAATTGTAAAATGATATTTTATTTCAGGTACGCAGATGACACAGTTATTCTTTCAAACAGTGCTAAGGGACTAGAACAGTTAATCCTGTCTGTCAAAAGACACAGTGAGGATCAGAACCTTTTTTTGAACACAAAAAGCAAAGATAATGACCACAGATAAAACAAGATGCCAACCAAAAATTACCATCAGTGATGAGGAAAATGAAAATGTCACAAATTTTGAATATCTTGGCTCCATAATTAACAACAATGGAGACTGCTCAAAAGAGGTCAGAAGGAGACTGGCCATAACAATGCAGAGGTTAAATAAAATGAAGAACCTATGGCATAAAACCTGCAAATTAATAAAAGTAAAACTTCTGAGAACGTGCATCTTTCCGGCAGCAACGTACAAATGTGAATCATGGACCATTACTCAAACATTTAAAAAACATATCGAATCTTTCGAAGCAAAGTGTTACATAAAAATTCTCAGAATATCTTGGACCAAGAAGAAGAAAAATATAGACATCTTACACGACCTGAACAGCGAGGAAAACTGGCTCATAAACCATATCATGTCCCGGAAACTGAAATATTTTGGCCACATTAAACGTCATAGTGGCTTAGAGAGAGCAGTGATGGAGGGTATGGTACCTGGAAGGCGAGGTAGGGGCCGACCAAGACGATGGTGGACACAAGACATTGAAGACACCTTGAACATGACAATGGAGGAGGCAGGAGGGCTGGCTAGAGATCGAGAGTCTTTCAGGCGGGCTGTGATGAGAGCGACGTTCTTCAAAGGACATGCTACATGATGATGATGATATTTTAAAACACGTGGGGGAAAGTAAATAACTGAAACCCCCGGCTCATTACATTCTTGCGCATAGATTGGATCACATGAGAGTGAAAAAACAAACATTTTTTTTATTAGAAGTTTTATCGGAAACGCCAGGTCAAAGCGTGGGCAGGAAAACTGCAATATAAATTAGCAAATTTGTAGGCAAAGACACACTGCAATCCAGAATCGTCAAAGTAGACAACTCGGACTGAAATGCGGAAAGAATAAAGTTAGGATTCTGACCTTATAGGACCGGACAAAACAAGTATCGGAACTCCATCTGAACACTACA
This sequence comes from Oreohelix idahoensis, assembly GCA_024509875.1. Classification (NCBI taxonomy): domain Eukaryota; kingdom Metazoa; phylum Mollusca; class Gastropoda; order Stylommatophora; family Oreohelicidae; genus Oreohelix; species Oreohelix idahoensis. The sequence continues at coordinate 111,620 of JAMPIV010005815.1, forward strand.
GCAAGGAAGATCTACCTTTTAATACGAAAACCGGACTCATACAGGACCTACTCATAATGTCACAGAGTGATTATAACTAGAAATAATACTCCTGACGCGTGTTCGAGGCATCTTTGCCAAGTTGCCAAGACTATTCAACTGAGCTAGAAATCTATCTTCCCTATTGGGTTGAGTTGTAACATATTTTATATACTTTGAATTTGACATGGTTGAACTTGATGATGGTTTTACAGTTCCATACGAGGTTGGGAACCTCAGCATGCAAAAATGATATATTCAAGAACTACCACAGCAAAGCGCTGGTGATTGCTTCATGCGGGTTCCCACAGGGAATCAAAAGCAAATGTAACCCAAGACTCCAAGTGGAGCAGGGAGTGGATGATAAAGACATCATATGTATATTTACTATCACTTGAAATAAGTTGTATGTGTACTAAAACATGTTTGCCCAGGCACACGCTATTGCAGTTGCCGTTGTCCAGTTGCGATTGTGCAATTAAATTAACTAAAAGAATGGTGATTTTTCATCATATCCCTTGAGTTTTAAGATGTACGCTCAGGGCGAGTTAAAATTCCGAGAAAAGAATAGGTTGACGGACAGAGGGATAGGCGCCTGATTAATATCAGCAAAGCAAAGACTTAGCAGAGGTTTGTTCTTTTATTCCTTAAAAGTTTGTGGAACGAATCGAACAGACCATTTAAGATACTTCTCTGCGATACTAGTTGAACTACTATTCTGTGGTTCAAAGCTTGTGATCGGCACTAGAAACCTACGTTCCACGGGTCCACGGGTTGTGAAGATACCTGCCTTGACCAGAAGAGGTTGCCTCTTGAAAGGATCTGGAGACGTACCCTTGCCTCAAAGACGAATTGACGGAAACATCAACATCAACACTTCAGTGTTTTGGCAGCTAAGTTTCATTTCTAGCAGGCCAAATATAGAAGAACTTTGTTTTTTTTCTTTTCAACCTTAAGCTTTCTACAGCCGACATCTTGTGTATGAAGACACCTGCATTTTATTAATCATCAGCTCCTTTTTATGTACATTTGTTTAAAAGTAATTGATAATTAAATTTGTTATATGTGTTTACAAATTCATAGTTTATTTAGTTATTAAAGAGATAAGTGCAAACGTATGAATCAATATTTTAAATATAAATCCATACAGAGCCAAAAAGAATAATTTTACTGTTAATTCAATTGGGGGCTTGTACGAGAAAAGTTAAATTATATAATACCTCTTAAGAAAAGGCGGCGGGCAGATAAAAGTTAATATTACTAAGACACATTCAGCATTGTTCTTGACTTGTGATGTATCTTGTGAACACTCCCTCAAGGTAGAAACATCATCATCCCTCTATCTGCATCTCTGCCAAGAGTAATCTTTTGCGAAGGTAGACACCTTTCAACACCTACATTAGATACTCTAGGTTTTGACCATTGTGAGACCATCACTGCACAGAAAAGGGGAGGCAACCAGGGACAAGCTTTCAAGATCTATTTTGTTGAGACATCATTTATGACAGAAGCGCTTTTCTCTCTCTCTCTCTCTCTCTCTCTCTCTCTCTCTCTCTCTCTCTCTCTCTCTCTCTCTCTCTATATATATATATATATATATATATATATATATATATATATATATATATAAAATGTCGGGAACACATCAATCAAAACCCTTTAGCTCCCAAATAAGCATAGGCTTTCAACAACCACATGCCCCAAGTCCTCCTGTCACGTGTCATCAGCTCAACAAACACATGCCCCCAAGTCCTCCTGTCACGTGTCGTCAGCTCAACAAACACATGCCCCAAGTCTTCCTGTCACGTGTCATCAGCTCAACAAACACATGCTCCAAGTCCTCCTGTCACGTGTCATCAGCTCAATAAACACATGCCCCCAAGTCCTCCTGTCACGTGTCATCAGCTCAACAAACACATGCCCCAAGTCCTCCTGTCACGTGTCATCAGCTCAACAAACACATGCCCCAAGTCCTCCTGTCACGTGTCATCAGCTCAACAAACACATGCTCCAAGTCCTCCTGTCACGTGTCGTCAGCTCAACAAACACATGCCTCAAGTCCTCCTGTCACGTGTCATCAGCTCAACAAACACATGCCCCAAGTCCTCCTGTCACGTGTCATCAGCTCAACAAACACATGCCCCCAAGTCCTCCTGTCACGTGTCGTCAGCTCAACAAACACATGCCTCAAGTCCTCCTGTCACGTGTCGTCAGCTCAGCAAACACATGCCCCAAGTCCTCCCGTCACGTGTCGTCAGCTCAACAAACACATGCTTCAAGTCCTCCTGTCACGTGTCGTCAGCTCAACAAACACATGCCCCAAGTCCTCCTGTCACGTGTCATCAGCTCAACAAACACATGCCCCAAGTCCTCCTGTCACGTGTCGTCAGCTCAACAAACACATGCCCCAAGTCCTCCTGTCACGTGTCGTCAGCTCAACAAACACATGCCCCAAGTCCTATTGCTCAAATTCTTTCCACATATTCTTCATTATTGTCCATTCTGTTTCCTGTTCTCGTCACCACGTGTTTTTGGTCTGCCTTTCTTACCCTGATGGTTCCAGAACAATGGCTGCCTTGTGATACTATCAACAGTTTTCCTGAAATGTAGTACGCACCTTTAAAAAATGCAGACTAAATAAACTGTACTGATGATTAAAATTAAATTTAATTTAAAAAAAAGCAATAGCAAATTACCAGCATCACGACAACATTCCGAATAGATCAAAGATACAGACGTTTTTAGCAAGGTGAAAGTATTAGGGCTGAACTGAACGTCCAAATGTTTTATTTATTTTATTGTTATTATTAATTTTTTTACAATATTTTGTTGGAGAAATGTTAAAGAATTATGCTTGGTAAGAAGAAAAGATATGCTTGAAAAGATATTTGCAAAAGCTGGATTAATAACACATTTTAAAACAAAAAAAAGAGGGGGGGGGGGCGAATTGCGAAATTTGTGACTTCACAGAAAAGAGGGATGGTCTCGTTTGGGGCCGACGTGTGACAAAGGGTTGGGGAAAGGGGTTTTAAAAATGACAAACATTGGGTGACGACATTTGTGAACAACCCTTACTAAAATATCGCGTCATGCTCTCTCTATATTTTTAACCATACTGTGACCATTTCTCTAACTCATCAATTTCTCAACAAAGAAACATAGAACTGACCTTCCACACACAACGGTGGTGTATATCCACTCAAACATCCAAGATAACAATGTCCGTTAACATGGTCACATGATGTTACATTGGTGCCGTTCATCCTGGTACAGAACTCACTGCACGTAAAATTGCAGTCTTTGCCGTATGTACCTGGGTCACATTCTGGAACGGTACAAGATGTCTAAGCACTTTTCTCTCATGAATAAGGACACCCGGACATGTGAGATATGAAATGATTTATTCTTCCTGCTGTCATACAAGAAGGCTCACAAGTGACACAGATCTTCATTGGCAAACAGGGAAGAAGGAAGAGAATTTTTTTCCCCTTCAAAAAGGGTGAAGAAATAAGCGTTGCTACCTATATAAAAAGTTACGTATTCTATGCAAAAGTCAGTTTAGGGAATGTTAAACAATAATTGAAAACAAATAAGGAAGGCAGTTCTTAAGTGTTATATAGAACCAATCCTGCCATACGGGAGTCAACAGTTGACAATACATAATTAGGAAAAACACTAGAGGCCACAAAGTTGAGGTTTTAGAGAATAGTGTAAAGAATACCATGGACAGCAAAAAAAGAATGAAAGGATATCATGAAAGATGACAATAAACAAAGGAACCATATTTGACATGATTGAAAGAAGCAATCCACTTTCTTTGGACATGTTATGAGAAGATGGATGCTGGAATATATCGTGACAACAGGAAAGATTAACGAAAAAAGAGATAGATTAGAAAACATTGTAACACATATCATTATTACCAACACTTAAAATAATTTAAATGACAATAGAAAAACTCTTGTTGTTAAACATCGTCTGTGATGACTTTATAGCATATTAAAAGTATATGAGCATGATATCAGAAAAGTAAACAACAACAAAGTAAGCGGAAAGAAAATTTCAGTCGTTAGTTTTAGAAGTTCGCCATCAAGGAAAGCAACAATATCTACAGGTCATCATAGCCAGCCTTTAGTTAGAGATATTTGGAGTGATGTCACAATAAAGGGAATAACGAGATTACGAAGCAACTGCTAAGCACATGAACAGTTTCTAATTTTATTCATAATAACAGACCTTACCAGTGGTACAGCTTAACCCTTGGTAACCGTCCTCACATCCAAGCAAACACGCACCGTTTCTATGGTCGCACGATCGTTCATCGAGTGTACCAGATTTACAGAACTAACTACAGGTAGAGTTACATCCTGGATGATATTTTTCTGGGGCACACGCTGTACACAAAACGAACTATACATAATAAATTAAATGCATTATGGTGTCGTCCACAAATGACGTCACTTAAGTGAGTGGGAATGGAGGGGTACAATTTTGTGACGAAATTTGATAATAGGAGGAGAAGGTTTTTAATGAAATGTAACGTCACATCAAAAATACGATGGCGGAGCGCTTTTTACAGAAAGTAATGTCTCCACAAAATATATTTCGTAACCTCACGCCACGTAGTCGACTTTTATCCGCAGTAGTAGACACCTCCCCCAAGGACAACTTTTATTATCAATATAATCCCAGATTAAATATCACACAATTATGATAACTTTTAACTGGTTTAATCGATATTTAATTATATATACGTTCGTATATACATAAAGTTAGTTGCTTATCCTTTACAGGACGTGGCAATCACTCCCAGCTTTTATTGGCTGTTTGTGATTTTTCTAGGCAATTTTTTCATTCAGTAGTTTGCCATTGCTTTCTGAACGGTACGGCGCTTATACCATTGTTAAAAATCCACACAAAGCGATCTGCTACCAAACCGCCTGCAGCTGGTTTCGAACCTGGTATATCTGGATTATGAAACTGCGTTCATATCCATTAGGCCACATTATATACATACTAGAGGACTTATTCGTTCTTTGCACGGCGAATCTGTAAATAAGTTCTTGCTGTTTACAAACATAAAAGTAAATAAAAGAAAAACATAACCAAAGCTGACATAAATTCTTGTTTAAATATTAATCTGATATATATTTAAACTGTGTGACACACTTTTATATAAACGAGCTTCCTATCTACAGTACTACTGATCTAATCTGTTGTTGACTTCATTCCATGCCATGATTTCAAACTGTCCAGAATCTTCTCTATTTGTCATCCTTTATCTTTTTTACACGCTTTTATTTAATCTTCACTTGTATGTCACTTTCATGTCACTTTCAAATCTTGCAATCGATTTTTCAATCACTTCCAGATGAGCAATAGCTCTGAAACTTGGCATAGTTGTGTATTCCCGACGACAAAACAATAATCAGTCAATTATTTAATAATTTAGTATTGTAATTATGACATTATGAGTAATTAAAGTTTTTCGTAAAGAAATGTAAACAAATCAAGGGCCATAATGAAGTTAATTAAAAATTCAAGAGTACGTGGTGTGCTTTATTTTTTTCTATGCATAAAACAGGGCGGTACGCAAACAGGTGTCTAGCTAAATCCCAGGAAACAATCCAAATTATAAAATTATGAATCAAGGGAAAGTTGAGTTCGATCTCTAGATGGCCTTCAAATTGAAGACATTGATTGCACCAAATTAACAGGCAAGTAATATTGACGCTCTAAAAGAAATGAATCGCTTAAGAAATTTTAGACCAGATTTACAATAAGTAAAAATATTGTTTATGTTTTAGTATGCCATAATTTTTATAACACTAAAAAGAAGAAAATACAAAATAAAAATAAATATTTTAAACACACGCTTTTAATGCACTAAAAACCGAAAAATAATTTTTCAAGGAGTTTATAGCTTGCAATTAAAAAAATGTAACATCAAATTGACAAAAAGCATGGGGCGCTTAAGTATATGCGTATATTCATACACACACAATGTCTTCACTCAATCAGTTAATCAGTCAATCAGTCAATACCCTTAAGCTCCCAAATAAGCATAGGCTCTCAACAAACATATGCCCCAAGGTGTCCTGTCACTTGTCATCAGCTCACGTTCTTTCCACGTGTTCTTCATCAGATTCACTTCCGTGTCATATTTTCTGCTCTGTCTTTTTGGTCTGCCTTTCTTACCCTTAGGGTTCCAGAATAATGACTGCCTTGTAATGCTATCAAAAGGTTTCCTATAATGTAGTAAACACAGTGAAACTAAAATGCTGACCAAATACACTGTACTGCTAATTAAAATTAATATTAAAAAAAATAAAGCAAAAGCAACCATCCCGACAACAGTCCGACAACAACAGTCCGACTTGATCAAAGATGCAGCCGTTTAGTGAAGTGATAGTATTAGGGTTGACCTGAACGTACAAATGTTTTATTTATTAATATTATTGGTTTTTTTTTGTGTGTGTAGGGAAAATGCTAAAGCACGTAACTAAGTAGGACAAGGGTTAGGCACTGTCTCGTGTTGGGAGGCTGCATATGAAGAGGAAAGATAGTTGCGAAAAAAAATTGATTAATTAAACTATAGTTCTTTTAAAATAACAAAGGGGGGGGGGGGGGGAAAGAAATTATGCGATTTGTGACGCCACACGAAGAGTGGTCTGGTCTTTTGGACGAAGTGTGACAAAGAGAGCGGGGTTTAAAATTCAAAGAAATTGCGTGACATCACTTGTGGGCGACACCTTTAAATGAAAATCACTCCGAGTTCTTTCTCTATTTTTAACCATAACGTCACCATTTATTTAATTCATCAATTTCTCACCAAGAAACATAGAACTGACCTTCTACACACAACGGTGAAATATATCCACTCAAACATCCAAGATAACAGTGTCCATTAACGTGGTCACATGATGTTACATTGAAGTCGTTCATCATGGTACAGAACTCACTGCAGGTAAAATTGCAGTCCTTGCCGTAGGTATCTGGGTCACATTCTGGAAAGGCACAAGATTTGTAAGCACTTTTCTCTCATGAATAACTTCACTTTGTAAAAAGGTGACGTATTCTATGCATAAATCAGTTTAGGCAATTTTAAACAATACTTGAAAATAACAAATCGTAAAATTAAGATCCACCGGATGGAAGATGCATCTCAAAAGTGAAGGGTAAAAACAGCTTTTTATAAAATGAAAAGTATTTTATGCAACAACTCTTTGTCAATGGACATGAGAAAGGCAGTTCTTCAGTGTTATATAGAACCAATCCTGCCATACGGGAGTTAACAGTTGACAATACATAATTAGGAAAAACACTAGAGGCCACAAAGATGAGGTTTTAGACAAGACTGTAAAGAATACCATGGACAGCAAAAAAAGAATGAAAGGATATCATGAAAGATGACAATAAACGAAGGAACCATATTTGACATGATTGAAAGAAGAAATTCACTTTCTTTGGACATGTTATGAGAAGATGGATGCTGGAATATATCGTGACAACTGAAAAGATTAAAGGAAAAAGAGATAGAAGAAGACAAAGAAATACGATACTAGACAGTTTTACATCGATGTTCGGACACAAGTCAACATAATTGATCAATGGTACTGGAAACGAAAGTTTAAAGATGTGTGCTAGAGAGTTATCAGGGCACTGGACATAAATCCAGCAATCTCGGAGGATGAAGCTGTAGATCACACCAAGAGGCGATGCTCTCTAATGCGCCACCTCAGATTGGGTGAAAAGAAGCTCTCCCAACAAGCAGAAGGGAGGAGAAAACGTTGAAAGAAACACCAGAAAAAAAGCACCTGAGGGATGTCACCTTAGGGGCGCATTCTCACAGTCATCCATGACTGAAGGGTTATTAATATTGTTATAACTGGAGACCGGTAGTTGTGGAGAAACATGATCACCCACGCCAGCAAGCATGTACTTGAAGAAGAAGAGAAAAATAAAGTTTAAGAATAATGTAAAAAATAGTAACACATTTGAATATTACCAACAATGATGAGATAATTTAAGCAACAATTGTAAACATGTTTTTTCAATACCGTCCCTGATGAATTTATAACAAATTAAAAGTTTACAAACATGATATCAGAAACGTAAACTACAGCAATGTAAGCGGGAAGGAAAAAATCAGTATTAGTTTTAGAAGTTAACCATCTGGGAAAGTGACAATATCTACAAGGTCATTATAACCATCTTTTACTTAGAGACAGACTTGGTATGATGTGAAAAACTACGAAAGATCGATCTTACTAAGCAAATCAAATCAATCAATCACCAGGGAACACACCCTTTAGCTGCCATCCCAGGTCTTTCCATGTTCTCCTCATCACACATGTATCCAGCTCTCTTCTCTTCTCTGCCTCTCACGTGATTCCCATCCGCTTCAACAGGTTTTTCCATGTGTTCTTTTCCGCCATCACTTTCTTCCTCTTGAGTTTTGTATTCGTATTTTGATATCACTGTCTGTCCCTCCAACATTGTCTATATTGCTAAGATTTGTATACGATTCTACATCTTTTAGTGGTGTTTCTTCAAGTTCAACCTTGTTATGATTTCTTGCATTTATTTTCATTATCTTGGTCTTTTCCTGGTGTATTTCTGATCCACTTGTTGTGACCTCTCATCGAGTATTTTCATTTTCTCTTGCATATGAATATGGTTATGAGACAGAAGACTCAGGTCATCTGAAAAATCGAGATCATCAAGCTGTTTAGTCAGATTCCATTTCTGTTGTGTGATGTCGATGTTTTCATAACCCAATCTATTGCTAGTAAGAAAAGAAATGGAGACAAGAGGCGTTCCTGTCGCACTCCTGTTCTAATCCCAAACGATTCTGTAAGTTGCCCTTCATGAAGAACTCTGCACGTCATATTGTCATAAGTCTTCTTGATTAAGTTAATGATCTTCATGGGAACTCCATAATGCCTCATGAATTTCCAAAGGGATTCTCTGTCTAAAATGTCAAATGCCTTTTCATAGTCCACAAATCCGACATATAACGGTGAATTCCATTCCAGACTTTGTTCAACTATTATTCTCAATGTGGCTGTCTGGCCTGTACAGCATTTGTTTTGTCGAAAACCTGCATGTTCATCAGTTCATCGGCTGCTTGTCTATGGACTCTTTTAATCTCTCATTGATGATTCTGTTTAATACTTTTCCTGGCACTGATAGTAACATTATTCCTCTATAATTTGTGCACTCTTGTAAATTTCCCATCTTAGGCAACTTGACCAGATAACATCTTTTCCATTCTGCTGGTATTTCCTCTCTCTCTCCCAGATTTTGCCAAGTAGTTTGTATAATATCTCTGTAGAGGTATCAATATCTGTTACGATGGCCTCTGCTCGAATGCCATTTGGACTAGTTGCTTTTCCATCTCTCAGAAGCTTTATGGCTTTCTTTATTTCTTCCCTACTTGGTCGTTCACAGCCGGTGTGTAGCTATTATTCTACTGGCCTGAGTTGATGTATATTCCAAATTTGAGTTATCCATAGTGTTTGTTGGAGTTTTTGTGGTTAAAAGTCTTTTTACAGGTTACGATAACCAGTTTTTTACGACATGCATGGTAGGGTACAGTGTTACTATTCTTTGCTCCCCTTCCGGACCCCAGTAACATACGGGTGACTAAGGAATCGCTAAGCACATATGTAGTTTCCACTTTTATTCACACGACTAGAGCTTACCAGTGGTACAAGTTAACCCTTGGTAACCGTCCTCACATCCAAGCAAACATTCACCATTTCTATGGTCACACAATCGTTCAGCAAGTGTACCAGATTTACAGAACTGACTACAGGTAGAGTTACATCCTGGACCATATTGTACTGGGGCACACGCTGTAAACATAACACACCATAGACAATGAATTATGCGCATTATGGGGTTGTCCATATATGAGGTCAAGCAGTGAGGGGGTTCTAAAATTGTGTGACGAAATGTGATGATATAAGATGGGTGAGGGGATAATGAAATATGACGTCAGACCCAACATGTGTGGGGAGAGCGCTTTAAAAGAAAATGATGTCTCCACAAAATTGATTTTGTAAACTGCCGCCTCATAGTCAACTTTTATCCGCAGTAGTAGACATCTCTCTCGTGGACGACTGTTATTATTATTACTATAATCCCAGCCAATCCATCAATTAATACCCTTTAGCTGTCCAATGAGAATTGACTTTCAATAAACACATGCCCCAAGTCCTCCTGTCACGTGTCATCAGCTCATGTTCTTTCTACGTCATCTTCACTTCTGTCTCCTGTTCTCTTCTCCATTTGCTTTTGGCCGGCCTTTCGTACTCTGAGGGTTCCAGAACAAGGATTGCCTTGTCATGCTGTCAACAGGTCTACTATAATGTAGTACACACCGTCAAAACCAAAATGTCTCCTATAATGTAGTACACACCGTCAAAACAAAATGTCTCCTATAATGTAGTACACACCGTCAAAACAAAATGTCTCCTATAATGTAGTACACACCGTCAAAACAAAATGTCTCATATAATGTAGTACACACCGTCAAAACAAAATGTCTCCTATAATGTAGTACACACCGTCAAAACAAAATGTCTCCTATAATGTAGTACACACCGTCAAAACAAAATGTCTCCTATAATGTAGTACACATCGTCGTGTAGGTGGTAAAGAGATTTGTGACATCACACAAAGAGGTCTGGGTTTTTGTGACGAATGTGTGACAAAGGGTAGGGCGGGGGAAAGGGAGGTTTTAAAATGACAAAAATAGCGTGACTTCACAAAGTGGACGAGCCCTATAATTAAATATCACTCCGAGTTTTTTAATTTTTTTAACCCGTACTTTTATCATTTCTCCAGCTCATTAATTTCTCAACAGTTAAACATAGAACTGACCTTCTACACACAATGGTGGAGTATATCCACTCAAACATCCAAGATAACAGTGTCCGTTAACGTGGTCACATGATGTTACATTGGTATCGTTCATACTAGTACAGAATTCACTGCAGGTATAATTACAGTCCTTGCCGTATGTGCCTGGGTCACATTCTGGAACGATAACAGATTTCAAAGCACTTTTGTATAATGAATTCGGACACTCAGACATGTGAGATATGAACTGATTCATTTTTCTGGCTATCATACAAGACGATTCACAAGTGACACAGATCTTTATTTACAAGACTGGCAAGAACGAAGGATTCTAAATTGTTGTTAAATATAAGGGTAAAGAAATAGACGTTGCTGCCTTTATAAAAAGGAAGAACTATTCTATGCATAATTCAGTTTAGTGAATTATAAATAGCACTTGAAAATTACAAACGGTCAAATTACGTTCCACAAGGATTGAAGATACATCTCAGACATGAAGGGCAAAATAGTCCTGGCAAAAAAACAGCTGTCTATGAAATAGAAAGAATTTTATGCACTAACTCTTTGTTAATGGAAGTAAGAAAGACAGCTCTTCAGTGTTGTATATAACCAATCCTTACATACGGAAGTCAGTAGTGGACAGTTAATAAATAATTAAGCAGAGCACTAGAGGCAATAGACGTGGTTGTATAGAATGTGAGGGTATTGTCTCCTCTGCTCCGCCGTACGGGTCTAACACTGCCCAAACTTAGAGCATAAAAATTAGGGTCTTCAAAGGTATCAACCTTTATATTATTCTTGGTAGAGATATAAAAAAGATGGGTTTTTTAAGGGTACTTCACAGGATTTTAAAGAAAAGCAAGCATAACAATAGGGATCATTTAAGCTGTCATGAACTTGTTATTCTCCCGCCCCTTCTGTGAGGAAATATTGACTCATTTTTTCTGGGCCCAAGCTGAAGATGATTTAGCAACTACTAATTTTCTAGCTATATATTGTTCTGCATTTAAATCAATATATGTGATACAAGTGCAGGCATGCAATAAACTCAGAAGTCATTAATCCAACTAAATATTTATTGTTACAGATAAGCAGATTTAATAATCACTAATGGGTTAACAGTGTAAAATAAAAAAAAGTTGTTTACAAAAAAAGAAGCTTTGATATTTGTCATCATCGGATGATGTTAAATTTTGATGGATAATAGGAAAAGTTTTGAAATGTCCACAGCAGCCGGTGTGTGGTCAGTTGGCGTCTGCTTCAGTCGCTGTTGGTTTATGGAGCCCGGGGCCATCTCTGCTGTTGGTTCCTTGTGAACTGCTGGAAGCAGTCACTAGCTCTTGCAGTGTTCGTTTATGTGTCAAGTTTTTTGCAATGATGTAGTTGCCAGCCACATATGCAACCTTACATCCACAAACAAGTTATGCATGTCAAAATGCTAATATAAAATGATGAAATGTACCTATTACAACTTACCCCGATATCGGGTGAACACAAAATGTTGCACAGAAAACGTCCGAATATCTATCGGTAAACTGATTTAAGATGTCATCTCTTCAGGTGGGTAAGCTGTCTAACTGAATGCATTTGAAGTAGACTCCTAGAACCTAATGTGCAAAGTGATGACTCTTCTACTCTTAGAATTCACTTCAAGTCCTATGGTCTATCCTAAATTGGGGTCCTGATATTCCGTGTTCCTGTCTGTCTATGATTCCTCCTTGACGAAATAGGAAGTCAGTGAAGTTGTCTTACAAAGCGATATGTTATAAATAAAATTTTTGCCTCCATACCAATGTGCGTCATTGAGGAGAGATGCGATCTGGTGCAGTCTATATTAGCACCTCAAATACTAAACCAATTGCAAATACTTGTTTGATTTTGGTAGGGTCCCCCCTCCTCCCCCTCCCCGCCACGACCTTCATGAAGAAATTACCACATGACAACATAAGATGTTGCCCTTTCCGTGGTATTTTAAAACTCCATGACCACATAAGGTCTTGCCACTTCCATTGTTGCCTGACATGTTTACCAACTAATTACTTCGCAGATCTATTGCTGATAATCGTCTCTAAGATGGTACTTTCTCGTAGCTGATTATTACGACAAAGTCAATCTGCTAGAAGTGTTACATTAATTTTCGTGCCTTAATCTTTAACAAGATTGATGCCTTCCGACATCCAAGTGAAATCGGCAGTGTATTTGGGCACATCATGTTTGTGAACTGACACCTTTATCCAAATACCATGTGTAACCCATATAAGACAACTGAGGCAACATGGTTAGTGGCAATTATCTGCAACCTATCGCCACGTATAGCAGGTTGTTATCTACCTTCGACGACAACATCTTTGTTTTCGCCTAATCATCTTGGGCAAAGGCAATCCAAACTTATCTTTCACTCCTCTATCTAGCGTTGATAATATGAATATCGTCGTCTGTCTAACAAACACGTCGAGTGTAGCGAAAGGTTTTTATAAGTGTGTAGTGTCAGTAGTATTACTAAAGAAACAGAAATATAATTCTGTCTTGAATGAGTAAAGTCACAGTACTGGAGAGGACATTGGTATCACAGGATAGTCACGGCTGTGAAGGTATCTGATTAAGAAAATAATCAGAGTATAGTCAAATCCTACAGTGCCACCTTTGCTATGTAACTATCTATGATAATCAAACAATTCAATAAAACTCAAACTTCAACAATATACAATTAATAAGCCAGAGTTTTACAATTTTGAATTATTTATATTTACACCGTCTTTCTTCCTTGTGCTGAATGGTGAATGTTGGATGATGGAACTCAATGGATAAGTATATTACAAAATTTGGATGATGTTGAAGTTCTTCTCTAAGAATTAAACTTAAAAAAAGTTCGGCCTTGAGTCTTCAAAGTAAATTTTGAAATATTCTGCAAAGGTTCATTTCACTTTAGTCTCTCGGCTATGCTAATGCACTACACTGTTCATCATTAACTGTCGTTGACTGGTCTCACACGTGGTGGCATGAATTAGCTACAGAAATACGTAAGGGATATTGTGGTGGCTGTGTCTAAAAATAACTTTTAACGACAAAATTTTGGAGGGGAGAGAAAGGTTGGTTCAAAAATCAAGTACATTTTGTAGAAACACAAGTAGAGACGGACAGACTAACAGATAAACATCCATACTTGACTGAAGCATGACTGAAATGACTTTAGTGTAGGAAATTTGAAATTCAAATAAACCTAGGCAGTGATTGGCCACAGACAAGCATATTGTCGGCGCTTAGACGCGGATTTGGGGTCATTTCTCAATAGTTGTTCAGTGATAGACACAGATTTTAAAGTGTGGTGATTTCCATATGAAAGAAAGTGTAAGAAGTTTAGGGACGCCATACTATAGCCAGCAGCTCAGCTGAGTTTTGCTAGCAATTCTGTGTTATTTATTCATAATCTGGTAAGATTGAAATTATTTCCTTATATATTTTGAATATTGTTTCATGTTCGAGTGATTTGATACTGCCATATCGAAATCTAGCCTTACAAACAAGTAGGGATTTGCTCTAGACCCCCCGCCCAAGTCAGGGTCTAGGGACCAACAATGTACATAAACTCCAGCAAGGGTTAGGCAAGACAGATCAAGTGTTGAGAATAATGAAACATATTACCTATCCTCTTTTAGGGCAGACAACTAATAAATATTTTTCAGAATCTATAGTCTGGGAGGATCTATCTGATGTAAACCCACCATGGTAAATGTGCTGTTTGGTCAGAGAGATCTGACCTGTCTGTATGATGTGGTTGTTGTGTCAGTGTTGTGTCCAGACGTGGGTAGAGAATAGATTTTGACACATGGCCCATACTTTGATTGCAGAGCTGTGAGTTTCTGTTGTCAACCAAGCAGTGTCTATTCAGTTGGTGACTTTACTCGAGTGTATCTGTGCAGTACTTGTGACAGAGACCACCATTATTGCCCGCCAGCACGGAGAGGTGGGACCACAAGATTTCAGCACCAGAGCTACAACTACAAGATGAGTGAGCCTCTGGTCTGCTGGACATTCACCAACACCGTTTAGTTACTAATACCCCATAAAAATTCCCACCATTTTCTGGACACTGTGTAGTCAATATAGACAGGTGTGATGAGGCCACCCCAACAGCACAAACATTAACTATCCTCCCAAGTAGATGACTACTAGAACATTTTAATAAAACTAACTAGTATAGTACATATATATGTACACTATTGCATTTATGATATAATATTCCATGCATTTCTTTTCATAATCTCTAAATCCTTTTAAGTTCTGGTCAACCTAAAAAATTGACACAGAACAAAATAAATGTAATATAATTCTATCAAAAAATTTTACACTATTGAGTTAGTTCAGTGTGTTGTAATATTTGTTAAATATTATTAGTTTTGTTAAATATCTGTGGGTATATCTATAACCTATTACACCACACTACATATCATAACCCTAGACACTTTACGTAGCCACATTCATTAAAAAAAAAAATTAAGTGTGAGGTCGTAGTGGTAGCAAGAAAGGCCTTCTGACAATTCTCAACTACATTTTATCTCAGGAGCCTTCACAGCTGGCCTCATACATTACATTTAGTAATATCACCATCATACAATACCATCAAACACCACTACATATATTGGGGTCTTGTCCAGGGATAATTAGCCCAACAGTAATATTAGGATCTCCTGGTGGGAGAAATAAAAGTAGGGAAATAAATTGTAAAATTCCCTTTAACATTAAAAGTGTCCCTGCAGATAAAAGTTGGTGAATCTTCACAGCCAGTAATAATTAATTAGTTAACTGGTTAGTTAGAATTAGTTAGACTATAGTCATAAGAAGTACTTAGTGTATTTACGGGTTAGAGATTTAGCTTGTATATTATTATATTGTCTAAAAAGTATGGCGGAGCTGGCAAAATTTAGATCAGCTGCTGTGCTCACCGCGAAGGAGATGGGAATGGATGGTCAAATTTTAATTCAATACGTAACGGCTGAATGTGATAAATATATTGAACGGGAAGAAAGGAGGTTAGCTGAAGAGAAGAGGTTAGAGGCTGATAGAGAAATTAAGAGGCTGCAGATTGAGGCAGAAGAAAAACGACAGCAAAGGGAGGCAGAAGAAAAAAGATTGACTGCCGAAAGGGAGGCAGAAGATAGAAGGTTGCAAAGGGAGCACGAATTACGACTAAGGGAGCTGGAATTACAAGGCCCGGCTCCTGAAAATGGTGCCAGCCCTTTTGCCTCAGATGCTACGCCTAGTCTGGGAGCCTCAAACTCAGCTATGGGGTTTCATTTAGACCATTTTGTTGAAAAAGACGATGACATAGAGGGGTACCTAGGACGTTTTGAGTTATTAGCTACTACATATGGGTTAGAGAGAGAGAGGTGGAGCTTAAAGCTATCACAGGGATTGAGAGGTACTTCTTATGAAGTATTTGCCAAAATGAACAGGGAAGACCAAGACAATTATGACATGTTAAAGCAGGCTTTGTTATTAAGGTACGAGAAGAATGGTGAATTTTATCGTAAGAAATTTAGAAATGCCAAACTGTTGTCTGGGGAGACATACCACCAATTCTCTGCTAGACTAGAAACCTATTTGGAGAAATGGACGGCTCTGGGGAAGACCCAAGATCTTAAAGAAATGATCATGATTGAGCAATTGAGAGAGTCCATGGCTCCAGACATGAGAAAATTTCTCATGGAACAAGGTGCAGAGAAGTTGGGGGAAATTTTAAATGTTGCTGAGAGGTATCAGGCAGCCCAGGCAGAGGTAAGTGGTGCTAAGAAGAAGCACATAGACAATTTTAAAGCTCCACAGCAATTTAATAAATTTGATAATAGAGAGCAGGGAAATAAAGGTAGGACAAACTTTGAGCGGCCAAGAAATGACTATCGCGACAGAAACTCACAGTTCAATGACCAAAAGTTCAATGAAAGAAAACCGTTGAACCAAGGAAAAAGATGGTGTAAATGGTGCAAGAAGGATAACCATAACACCGAATTTTGTAGAAGGAAACCTTCAAACATTGCTGCAATGAAGTCGGGGACGCGAAGATTAAAGGGTAATCCTAATGGACAACGGGAACCTTATCACCCCCCAGTTTGTGAGGATGTTATTTGTAATGGGGTCACCATAAGGTGCCTTTATGATACAGGTTTGGATTATGATTCAGTTGTGAAGTCTAGCCTAGTGGACCCAAGTCAGTATACCACAGAAACAGTGGAAATACAAGGGGCGACTAAGGACATACCACTCATGACACTTCCCATCGCAAGGATAACGGTGAAAACTCGCTATGTGGAAGGAGAAATCAGAGCAGCAGTGATAGATGAACCAATCTACCCTCTGATATTGGGGTGTAGATACGTCTTCTTGGGGAATCCCGAGAAACCTGTGATCATGGCGACAGTGCAGACCAGGTCACAGAAGAAGGAGGAAGAAGGTGAACCTATAAATGCTCATCCAGAGGAGATGAGGAAGGCGCAGGCTGAGGATAGGACACTCAAGCCCTGTTTTAAAAAATTGCCCAAATGCCACACACCTCCGAGCAAGGGGGAATATTTCATGAAGAACAAACTCTTATACAGGAAGGCCGGAACTGGAACAAATGGTCACAACCAGCTGGTTCTTCCCACTTCATATAGAGATAAAGTGATGGAACTCGGGCATGCGATTCCCTTCAGTGGTCACATGGGGATCAGCGCCACAGGACAGCGTATAGCTTGTCATTACTTCTGGCCAGGGATAACGGAGGATATAAAAAGATATGTCAAATCCTGCCCAGAATGTCAAAGGGTAGCTCCAAAGCACTGGACTGCTCCTGCAACTCTAGGGGAAATGCCCATAGTGGGAACACCTTTTGAGAGGGTTGCAGTGGATATTGTAGGACCTCTCACTCGGACCAAGAGGAGGAACAGTTACATCCTTACTCTGGTGGACACTTGTTCTATGTGGGGAGAGGCGGTAGCCCTGCCATCAATTGATTCAAAACATGTAGCAGAGGCACTACTTACAATATTTACCCGATTAGGATTCCCGCATCAAATCTTGACGGATAATGGTTCTCAGTTCAAGGGGAAACTAACGGAAGAAGTTTTTAAGCTATTTCAAGCCAGGCACTTTCATTGTAGTCCGTACCATCCACAAGGGAACGGCCAGGTAGAGAGGTTCAATGGGACTCTCATTTCTATCCTGAGAAAGCTGGCACACGAAAAACCGGATCTGTGGGATCAATTCCTGCCCGCCGCATTGTTTGCGTATCGGGAGGTACCACATAGTTCAACCGGGATGGCTCCCGCAACTCTGCTATTTGGGAGGCCAATAAAAGGTCCATTAGAGGCTTTATTAAGGACCTGGACAGATGAGAAGGCGGAAGAGACTGTTACCTCATCTTATCAATATGTGAACGAACTGACCAATCGTTTGAAAGCTGGATGGAAACTGGCAAATGATAATTTGAAACAAGCCAGGAAGAAACATGCAGCATATTTTAATAGGAAGGCAAAGGACAGGGAACTGGCAGTCGGAGAGAAGGTGCTGCTTCTACTACCGGGAAGCCAGAATAAATTACAAATTGGTTGGCAAGGTCCATATACGGTTCTAGAGAAGGTGTCTAGAACAAACTATAAAATTGACAAAAAGGGGAAGGAAAAAGTTTATCATGTAAACCTGTTAAAGAAGTATCTGGACAGACCACTCCAGGAAAGCACCCCCTTATTGACCTTGGCTATTGCAACCCAGATGCAAAAAGAACCACTCACCTCACATGAATACCCATTACATCCTTGTGAAACAGCAGCACAGGTAAAAGTCAGTAAGCACCTGACTAAAAACCAGAGGGAGAGAGTTCAACAGGTTCTGGAGGAACATACAGATGTATTAACAGATAAACCAGGCCATACAAATTTGCTACAGTATGACATGAAACTGGTAGACTCAAACCCAATCTGTATGAGAGCCTATTCTATTCTGTTCGCGAAGGAGAAGGCATTGAAGGAAGAAATAGAGTATTTGTTGAAGGAGGGGATTATTTCGCACAGTGAATCATCTTTTAGTTCTAGTGTCGTTTTGTTGAGAAAACCGTCTGGGGAACACAGATTGTGCATAGATTACAGGAAACTGAATGCTGTCACAGAAGGACAAGTGGATCCATTACCAGACACAAAACAGTTATTTGCCAGACTGAACAAGGCAAAATACTTTTCAAAGGTGGATCTTAGTAAAGGCTATTACCAGATCCCAGTGAAGCCTGAAGTGAGACCTTATTTGGCTTTTAGCACTTCGGATGGACATTATGAATTCAATATGCTACCATTCGGACTGAAAAATGCTCCGAGTGTGTTTTCAAGGATGATGCGCAAATTGTTGGATCCCCTGAATAACCCATGTATCACAAATTTCATGGATGATATTCTCGTCGCCACCGAGACATTTGAAGAACACATTGAAGCTCTGGAGATGTTGTTTGATAGACTTCGGGAGGCGAACTTAACTGCTAGGCCAACAAAATGTTGTATTGGATGCAAAGAGTTGGAATTCTTGGGACACACTGTATATCAGGGTAATATGACCCCTGATCCTAAGAACTTGGAAAAACTGCAGAGAGCACCTAGGCCACAAACAAAAAAGGACGTGCGATCATTCGTGTCGTTATGCGGATTTTATCAGAAATACATCAAAAATTTTAACGCTATTTGTGCTCCTCTGACTGATCTGACTCGCATGGGACTTCCAGATAAAATTATTTGGACTGCACAATGTGAACTAGCGTTCCAAGAGTTAAAGGAAAAACTCACTAGCAAGCCTATTCTCAAACTGCCTGATTTGACACAGGACTTTGTCTTAAGAACCGATGCAAGTAATGTAGGACTCGGAGGGGCTTTGTTGCAAAGATCAGCTTCACCTGATGGGGAACTTAAACCAGTCGCTTATGCAAGCCGCAAATTGAATAAGGCGGAACAAGGATACTCCACAAGCGAAAAAGAATGTTTAGCATTAATCTGGGCAATAAAGAAGTTTCAAATCTATCTGTATGGTAGGACTTTTGTGGTGGAGACGGACCATCAGCCTCTCGTGTTCTTGTCTCAGGCTAAGCATGAAAACGCAAGATTGCTGAGGTGGTCTTTGTTGCTTCAACCTTATCAGTTTAGTATCCAATATATCCCAGGCAAATTGAATGTCGGTGCAGATTTCCTCAGTCGGCACCCCTGTGATCAAAATTAGAGTAGTGGCAGACGTGAGGAGTAATTTTACCTATGTGTATCGCTGGTTTTGGAACTTGCCATAGGCATGTTTTCAAGTGGGGAGATGTGTAGTGAAATTGACAGAGATACAACGGTAAAATACCTCCAAGGATAACATATAAGGATAAAAAACATAATGCGTAGGCTGCGAATAGTACATGATCGCCTAGACCGCGGGTCATCACCCTCCATAAAAATTGACTTGCTAGACAGGAGGGGAACGGCGGATCAAAAAGGAAAAAAATATGACTGGAAAGATTGCGTGAGACTAGAAAGGCTAAGGAGACGCAATTGGGGGGGGAAACGGAGAAAAGTCACGTTTCCCAAGTTGACATAAAAAGTAAGCAACTCGACAGAAGGGACCATAGATATGTTACGCCACAGTCATTTATTGGACGCTTTTGCGATACCAAGCCCTTGATTTGAATTCAGCGGCTAAACGCAGATGTTAGGAATATTACAAAAATTAAAAAGTACTTTTTTTCTTAATATTAATGTTAGGAATATAAAAATTAGTTGGCCGGATGGCCTATTCTGAGCAGTGAACTAATATGTTCTTAATTTTACAGACGGATAGATAATATTGAAGATAATGACAAAAGACAGTGTAGTTTACATCATCGACAGACTGTATTGAATCTAAAAGTGTCGCTATTTTGCACAAAAAAACACGACCTCGAGACGCAGGTGTTCAAATCTACTTGGTATGGAGGAGAGGGGATATTGTGGTGGCTGTGTCTAAAAATAACTTTTAACGACAAAATTTTGGAGGGGAGAGAAAGGTTGGTTCAAAAATCAAGTACATTTTGTAGAAACACAAGTAGAGACGGACAGACTAACAGATAAACATCCATACTTGACTGAAGCATGACTGAAATGACTTTAGTGTAGGAAATTTGAAATTCAAATAAACCTAGGCAGTGATTGGCCACAGACAAGCATATTGTCGGCGCTTAGACGCGGATTTGGGGTCATTTCTCAATAGTTGTTCAGTGATAGACACAGATTTTAAAGTGTGGTGATTTCCATATGAAAGAAAGTGTAAGAAGTTTAGGGACGCCATACTATAGCCAGCAGCTCAGCTGAGTTTTGCTAGCAATTCTGTGTTATTTATTCATAATCTGGTAAGATTGAAATTATTTCCTTATATATTTTGAATATTGTTTCATGTTCGAGTGATTTGATACTGCCATATCGAAATCTAGCCTTACAAACAAGTAGGGATTTGCTCTAGACCCCCCGCCCAAGTCAGGGTCTAGGGACCAACAATGTACATAAACTCCAGCAAGGGTTAGGCAAGACAGATCAAGTGTTGAGAATAATGAAACATATTACCTATCCTCTTTTAGGGCAGACAACTAATAAATATTTTTCAGAATCTATAGTCTGGGAGGATCTATCTGATGTAAACCCACCATGGTAAATGTGCTGTTTGGTCAGAGAGATCTGACCTGTCTGTATGATGTGGTTGTTGTGTCAGTGTTGTGTCCAGACGTGGGTAGAGAATAGATTTTGACACATGGCCCATACTTTGATTGCAGAGCTGTGAGTTTCTGTTGTCAACCAAGCAGTGTCTATTCAGTTGGTGACTTTACTCGAGTGTATCTGTGCAGTACTTGTGACAGAGACCACCATTATTGCCCGCCAGCACGGAGAGGTGGGACCACAAGATTTCAGCACCAGAGCTACAACTACAAGATGAGTGAGCCTCTGGTCTGCTGGACATTCACCAACACCGTTTAGTTACTAATACCCCATAAAAATTCCCACCATTTTCTGGACACTGTGTAGTCAATATAGACAGGTGTGATGAGGCCACCCCAACAGCACAAACATTAACTATCCTCCCAAGTAGATGACTACTAGAACATTTTAATAAAACTAACTAGTATAGTACATATATATGTACACTATTGCATTTATGATATAATATTCCATGCATTTCTTTTCATAATCTCTAAATCCTTTTAAGTTCTGGTCAACCTAAAAAATTGACACAGAACAAAATAAATGTAATATAATTCTATCAAAAAATTTTACACTATTGAGTTAGTTCAGTGTGTTGTAATATTTGTTAAATATTATTAGTTTTGTTAAATATCTGTGGGTATATCTATAACCTATTACACCACACTACATATCATAACCCTAGACACTTTACGTAGCCACATTCAAAAAAAAAAATTAAGTGTGAGGTCGTAGTGGTAGCAAGAAAGGCCTTCTGACAATTCTCAACTACATTTTATCTCAGGAGCCTTCACAGCTGGCCTCATACATTACATTTAGTAATATCACCATCATACAATACCATCAAACACCACTACAAAGAGAGAGCGCCAGACTATCCTATCGGCTGTCTTCCTCCTGGCCTGGTTCCATTCTAGTCCTCGGTCCTTCAAAGATTGTCTAATGTTGTCCTCCCAGCGGACTCTGGGTCGTCCTCGGGGTCTGGATCCTTGGCTCTTTGTTTCCCATGCTTGTCGTGGTATCCGATCTTCTCCCATTCTGCAGACATGGCCAAACCATCTTAATTGGGACTGTTCTACTTCAGTATGAATGTACGCAATGTTAATTGAAGGCTTGCTCCGGTCCCCCAAACACTGTTGTGGACTATGGCTGAATTCCAGAAGACAATATATGATGCTGCTGGGTTTCTTCTGGATGTAATGATTGATCTGGAGTCT
This sequence comes from Oreohelix idahoensis, assembly GCA_024509875.1. Lineage (NCBI taxonomy): Eukaryota > Metazoa > Mollusca > Gastropoda > Stylommatophora > Oreohelicidae > Oreohelix > Oreohelix idahoensis. The sequence continues at coordinate 134,439 of JAMPIV010005815.1, forward strand.
TATACCTTTGTTTTGTGATGACACATATATTAGGATAATTATAAGGTGCAGAAACGACTGGGTTTGTTGGAGATTGCGCTGCCCTGCATCAGATGGTACATGTTTTAGCCTTGACAAGCTTCTATCAAGGTTCGGTCCTTCTGTCTTTATGATGTGCATGTGTAGTTTGAAATCTTCGCGGTCTCTTTTTATAAGCCATCATCCTACGTCTTGGAGAGCAAGGTTTGGTAACTCTGTTGCAGTCTCTGGTTTTAGCCTTTCCGAGTGAAACTGTGTGCATGGTATTCCAAACCTCTAATTCGAGCAGCTCACCATTTTTATCCAGGACTTTTTGAGTTATATTCTTCCATTCTTCGTAAGTTCTGCTTTCTTTCCATGTGTCGTTTTCCGTATCTGATATTGATTGTATATCAAATTTTAATCAGGAAAAACACAGCATCTTTACTAGCATATTTCTTCAAAAGTACTTATTCCTTCCATGTTTCCTTTGGCAAGCATAGACTTGGAGTTAACTTTGGTAAAATGAGATCATTTTCATCCATTTCTGACATTGCATACACTTATACGGTCACTAAGTCTAACCTGTACTTCGTACGGTTTTATCCTATACAGTAAAGTGCTGTAGCATTTTCGATCCGTTTTCTACAAGCTCCTATTTTTTGACTGGTTGACCGGTATTGTCTTGCAAGAATAGTCAAGCATCGGGCCTGAAACAAATGCCATACTTCTCTTTCTTTCATTCATTTACTAGGCAATGGTTATTATGCTACATCAAGCAGTCAGATAAAACGGGAATGGTGAGCGACGAAGTAGGACAAGATATGATAAAATAACCGTGAACGATGACGACGAAAGCTTAAACAATAAACAAGTGAAAAATTAGCAAGTACAAAGAATGGTCGAGTAATACTGTCGGAGAGGAGTGAAGAAAAGAAAAAGAGAACACGCGTTTTGTGTCACAGAGAAGAAAGTTAAGAATACTACGGACAGCTGAAAACGAGTAAAGAGGATGTTCTGAAAGAAGCTAATGAGCAAAATAAGCTTTTTTCACAAGACAGAAAGAAGCAATCCACTATCCTTGGACATGAGAATAGGAAAAGTTTTAATACATCGTTACAACAGTAAAGATTAAAGGACAAAGAGATGAAGGAACACAAAGAAATCAGATATTAGACAGTTTCTGTATAGACACAAGTCAACAAAATTGATATCAAGTACCAGAGACAGGAAGCTGTGGAGAGGAATGAAGAAGAAGAAAATAAAGTTAAAGAAGAATGGACAACAAAATGACATATATCCTCATTACCAACACTGTTCAAGTAATTTAAATGACATATATCCTTATTACCAGCACTGTTCAAATAATTTAAATGACATATATCCTTATTACCAACACTGTTCAAATAATTTAAATGACATATATCCTTATTACCAACACTGTTCAAATAATTTAAATGACATATATCCTCATTACCAACACTGTTCAAATAATTTAAATGACATATATCCTTATTACCAGCACTGTTCAAATAATTTAAATGACATATATCCTTATTACCAACACTGTTCAAATAATTTAAATGACATATATCCTCATTACCAACACTGTTCAAATAATTTAAATGACATATATCCTTATTACCAGCACTGTTCAAATAATTTAAATGACATATATCCTTATTACCAACACTGTTCAAATAATTTAAATGACATATATCCTTATTACCAGCACTGTTCAAATAATTTAAATGACATATATCCTTATTACCAACACTGTTCAAATAATTTAAATGACATATATCCTTATTACCAGCACTGTTCAAGTAATTTAAATGACATATATCCTTATTACCAGCACTGTTCAAATAATTTAAATGACATATATCCTTATTACCAGCACTGTTCAAATAATTTAAATGACATATATCCTTATTACCAGCACTGTTCAAGTAATTTAAATGACATATATCCTTATTACCAGCACTGTTCAAGTAATTTAAATGACATATATCCTTATTACCAGCACTGTTCAAGTAATTTAAATGACATATATCCTTATTACCAGCACTGTTCAAGTAATTTAAATGACATATATCCTTATTACCAGCACTGTTCAAGTAATTTAAATGACATATATCCTTATTACCAGCACTGTTCAAATAATTTAAATGACATATATCCTTATTACCAGCACTGTTCAAGTAATTTAAATGACATATATCCTTATTACCAGCACTGTTCAAGTAATTTAAATGACATATATCCTTATTACCAGCACTGTTCAAGTAATTTAAATGACATATATCCTTATTACCAGCACTGTTCAAGTAATTTAAATGACATATATCCTTATTACCAGCACTTTTCAAGTAATTTAAATGACATATATCCTTATTACCAGCACTGTTCAAGTAATTTAAATGACATATATCCTTATTACCAGCACTGTTCAAATAATTTAAATGACATATATCCTTATTACCAGCACTGTTCAAGTAATTTAAATGACATATATCCTTATTACCAACACTGTTCAAATAATTTAAATGGCATATATCCTTATTACCAGCACTGTTCAAATAATTTAAATGACATATATCCTTATTACCAGCACTGTTCAAATAATTTAAATGACATATATCCTTATTACCAGCACTGTTCAAGTAATTTAAATGACATATATCCTTATTACCAACACTGTTCAAATAATTTAAATGACATATATCCTTATTACCAGCACTGTTCAAATAATTTAAATGACATATATCCTTATTACCAGCACTGTTCAAATAATTTAAATGACATATATCCTTATTACCAACACTGTTCAAATAATTTAAATGACATATATCCTTATTACTAGCACTGTTCAAATAATTTAAATGGCATATATCCTTATTACCAGCACTGTTCAAATAATTTAAATGACATATATCCTTATTACCAGCACTGTTCAAATAATTTAAATGACATATATCCTTATTACCAGCACTGTTCAAATAATTTAAATGACATATATCCTTATTACTAGCACTGTTCAAATAATTTAAATGATATATATCCTTATTACCAACACTGTTCAAATAATTTAAATGACATATATCCTTATTACTAGCACTGTTCAAATAATTTAAATGACATATATCCTTATTACCAACACTGTTCAAATAATTTAAATGACATATATCCTTATTACTAGCACTGTTCAAATAATTTAAATGGCATATATCCTTATTACCAACACTGTTCAAATAATTTAAATGACATATATCCTTATTACCAACACTGTTCAAATAATTTAAATGACATATATCCTTATTACCAGCACTGTTCAAATAATTTAAATGACATATATCCTTATTACCAGCACTGTTCAAATAATTTAAATGACATATATCCTTATTACCAGCACTGTTCAAATAATTTAAATGACATATATCCTTATTACCAGCACTGTTCAAATAATTTAAATGACATATATCCTTATTACTAGCACTGTTCAAATAATTTAAATGACATATATCCTTATTACCAACACTGTTCAAATAATTTAAATGACATATATCCTTATTACTAGCACTGTTCAAATAATTTAAATGACATATATCCTTATTACCAACACTGTTCAAATAATTTAAATGACAAAAGTAGACATGTCTACATTATAACAAACTGAAAGTTCAAAAACATGATATCAGAAAAGTAAATAACAGCAATGTAAGCGGGAAGGAAACATCAGTAGTTAGTTTTAGAAGTTCACCATCAGGGAAAAAGACAATATCTACAGGTCATTAAAGACAGCTTTTAGTTACAGACAGACTAAGTATGATGTTAATATAAAGGGAATAACGATCTTATTAAGCAACTGCCAAGCACATAAACAGTTTTTAATTTTTAAGCACAATAACAGAGCTTACCCGTCGTACAAGTTAACCCTTGGTAACCGTCCTCACATCCAGACAAACAGGTACCGTTTCTATGGTCACAAGATCGTCCACCGGTTGTACCAGATTTACAGAACTGACTACAGGTAGAGTTACATCCTGGGCCATATTTTTCTGGGGCACAAACTGTAAACATAACACACCGTAGAAAATAAAGTATATGCATTAAAAATAAATATCGCTCTGAGTGTTTCTTTGTTCAAAACTAACCAACCCCATTTCTATAACTTAACCCTTTTTCTTTGTTCAAAACAACACCACACAATTTATGTAACTCAATCATTTTTTGTGTGTGACCATTTTGGATATTCCCCACCATTATCCCAATAAACAGTTTGTTTTGATTTTTTTTAGTTTTTATGTTTCTCATTCTCTGTTTCTTTGCTTTCTATTTTTGTTTGTCGATCCCTGTTGAAGGTATGGTGGCCGTACATAAGGCAATTTGTCTATTGTCCGTTGTCCTAGTCATTTTTTTCTCTAAATCAACAATTTCTCAACAATTAAACTGTCACATAATGAATTCGCCTTCTACACGCAACGGCGTGGTGTATCCACTCAGTCACCTAAGTGTGACAATGTCCATTAATGTGGTCATAAAATGTGACACTGCAGTCGTGCATGTGGTGACAGAACTTACTGCCTGTTGTGTAGTTTTGTGACAATAAAGTGATAGAGTTCGCCAAATGTCTTATGGAGATAATGCAATACCATAATACCCGCTGTAAGTACTTCGGTAGGTCGGTCGGTCAGTCACATTTTGCACACCGTCATTTGCGCACTGTTTCTATTTTCGAGAGAGTACATTAACTTTCAACCACAGATAAGGGGGTGCAACTGTGGTTGAAAGTTAGAATATAATTGTCTTGTTTCCCCTTATATGTACTCTCCCGAAAATAGAAAAAGTGTGCAAATGAAGGTGTGCATGAACAGTTTGATTATGAAAAGAAGCCAACAACACAATTGATAAACAGTACATGAACTGGAGTTTCGTCAAACTTCAAACGTTGTTCTCAGAGGCAGTAAGTCGACCATGGCTTCTCAGAGGCAGTAAGTCGATCAGAGCAAGATTTTAAAAGATGCACGAACAATTACGTTACATGTTGTCATACAAGAAATGTTATTTGTTTAGTCAATTTACACTCCATTAGATCATTATCACTGCTCCACATTGTGGCAGTGGATCGTGATCGTATAGTGGGAGAAACTGATGGCCGTTAGTTAACTTAAGCTTTCATCAAAACTGCAGCTGTCTTACTTTTGTTTTTCGCTTCCAGTATTGATTTGAATTCAGTCAAAATCTTTCATATAAAAGAAGTTTATTCCAGTTGAAGATTTGTTAAAAAGCAATACAAATTGGAACATTCAATATGCTCTCTGGGTCCAATATAAAATCTACTTCTGTTCGTCTACTTCTTGGGTCTAAGCTTGGGCGGATGTTATTCTTTTAATCGTTGACCGGAAACTAACTAATGATTGGTCTTTTGGTCAACAGTCAGTTAATTTAATCTCAAAACTAACTAACTACAAAATCTCTCTACCAAATTTATTATTACCAAGAGACGTTAACCAATCATAGTCCCAGTTTATGAACTTTCCGGTATATCTTGTATGAAAATCCATACAAGATTTAATGACATCATGGACTCATGAGTACCATGACAAATGATGTCATTGGTTTATGACTAGTGTGTGTGTGCTAACTAGTCTATACAAGTACTTAGTGTATCAGACTTGCTGAAGTACTTTCTATTCTAAGGGTGGAGTAGTAAGCCACACGGCCACAACATGTCATTTAGGTAAGGTTACTCCATGTCTTCATATTTAATACATCCATATAATTTTCACCACAAATATCTAATGACGGTCGCCTGCAATGAAATGACCACAGTAGTGATAGTACCGTCTGTAATACATGTAACAGAAACAACACACTATAGTTAATAACCTGGCAATGTTGGCGGGTTATTGCTAGTTAATTATAATTTTATTAATTTTTATCACATTAGATGTAAGAGGTCAGAGGCTACATAAGAAAAACAAGACGAAGTTAAAACCTTTATAAAAATGGCATACAGAGAATTAGAAAGTAAAGCACAACATACATTTTCTTTTCGTTGTCAGCTAAAATTGAGAACTTGATACATGTTATTTAGCGTCACCATCTATAATGAGTGTGTAACAAATTGAAGTTATTCGATCGTGATTTCAGACAGTAAACAACAGTAATGTCAGTGGAAAGGAAATATCAGTAGTTAGTATTTGAAGTCCACCATCACAGAAAATGACAGTATCCGCAGTAAATTACACCATCATTCAGCGTTTGACCGACATAAACGATATGCACGTAAAGAGAAAAATTTTCAATCACAGTATCCAACAAATACCAAGTACTCCAACAGCTGGAAGATGAAACAGAAACGGAAGACCACTGGCAACAAGTAAAAAATATGTTGGACGAGACATGTGAAGAAGTACTGAGAAAAAAAGAACATCGGCACAAAGAATGATAACAACAGAAACCATAAACAAGATAGAAGACAGGAAAAAATAAGAAAGCAGATTTTAGCAGAAGCAACACCAGAAGCTCCAAACCCAAGGCTCATGAAGTGTACATCAAATAGAGAAAAAAAGAAAACCATAAAGCTTCTGAAAGATGGAAAAACAGCTGGTCAAGATGGCATTCCAGCAGAGGCAATCATAACAGATATTGATACCTCTACAGAGATATTATAAAAACTACTTGGCAAAATCTGGGAGAGTGAGGAAATACCAGCAGAATGGAAGGAAGGTTACCTGGTCAAGTTGCCTAAGAAGGGAAATTTATAAGAGTGCACAAATTATAGTAGAATACTGTTACTATCAGCGCCGGGAAAAGTATTATTTAGAATCATCCTGGAGAAATTAAAAGTGTCCATAGACAAGCAACTGAGAGATGAACAAGCAGGTTTTCGACAAAACAGATCCTGTACAGACCAGATAGCCACATTGAGAATAATAGTTGAACAAAGTCTGGAATGGAATTGACCGTTATATGTCGGATTTGTGGACTATGAAAAGGCATTTGACAGTGTAAATAGAGAATCACTTTGGAAGTTGATGGGGCATTATGGAGTTCCCATGAAGATCATTAACTTAATAAAGAAGACCTATGAAGATATGACATGCAGAGTTTTTCATGAAGGACAACTTACAGAACCGTTTAGGATTAGAACGGGAGTGAGACAGGGATGCCACTTGTCTCAATTTCTTTTCTTTCTAGCAATAGATTGGGTTATGAAAATATCGACACCACACAACAGAAATGGAATTCAATGGAATCTGATTAAACATCTTGATGACCTGGATTTTGCAGATGACATGGCTCTTCTGTCCAATCATAATCAGATGCAAGACAAAATAAAAATAATTGATGTGAGGTCACAACAAGTGGGTCTGAAAATACACAGGGAAGAAAAAAGCAAATGAGAATTAATTCAAGAATAATAACAAGGTCGAGCTTGCAGAAACACCACTAAAAGATAAAGAATCGTAAACGTATCTTGGCAATAATATAGACAAAGTTGGAGGGATAGACAATGATATCAAAATAAGAATACAAAAAGCAAGAGGAGCTTTCATTGCATTGGGAAACATATGGAGATCAAGAGAAATCAAGTCCAACACGAAAATAAGAATCTTCAACTCAAATGTCAAGTCAGTCCTATTGTATGGCTCTGAGACACGGAGAACAACAAAAACAACAACCAAAAAGCTACAGACTTTTATAAACGGGTGCTTGCGTAGAATAGAAGGACTGAAATGGTATGACAAAGTCACAAATGACAAGAACCAGACAAGTGCCAGTGGAACAAGAGTTGAGAAGAAGACGCTGGCGATGGATAGGACACACATTGAGGAAACCTGTTGAAAGCATTACAAGGCAGTCCTTGTTCTGGAATCCACAGGGAAAGAGAGGCAGAGGTAGACCAAAAAACACATGGAGAAGAGAACTGGAAACAGAGGTGAAAATGATAAGGAAGACATGGAAAGAACTTGAGCGGATGGCACGGGACATGAAGACTTGGCATGTGTTTTTGAAGGCCTATGCTCCTTGAGGAGCTAAAGGGTATTGATTGATTGATTGGTGTAAAGGGAAGTAAAGTTCTTATCAACGGACACGAAACTGTTACAAACATAAATCGATTTTACTTTTATTCACAAGAACAGAACTTACAACATAAAAGTATAGATGAACTATAATAAACATGAACGTGACATAAAAGTATAGATGAACTATAATAAACATGAACGTGACATAAAAGTATAGATGAACTATAATAAACATGAACGTGACATAAAAGTATAGATGAACTATAATAAACATGAACGTGACATAAAAGTATAGATGAACTATAATAAACATGAACGTGACATAAAAGTATAGATGAACTATAATAAACATGAACGTGACATAAAAGTATAGATGAACTATAATAAACATGAACGTGACATAAAAGTATAGATGAACTATAATAAACATGAACGTGACATAAAGTGACATAAAAGTATAGATGAACTATAATAAACATGAACGTGACATAAAAGTATAGATGAACTATAATAAACATGAACGTGACATAAAAGTATAGATGAACTATAATAAACATGAACGTGACATAAAAGTATAGATGAACTATAATAAACATGAACGTGACATAAAAAGTATAGATGAACTATAATAAACATGACTAAACGTGACATAAAAGTATAGATGAACTATAATAAACATGAACGTGACATAAAAGTATAGATGAACTATAATAAACATGAACGTGACATAAAAGTATAGATGAACTATAATAAACATGAACGTGACATAAAAGTATAGATGAACTATAATAAACATGAACGTGACATAAAAAGTATAGATGAACTATAATAAACATGAACGTGACATAAAAGTATAGATGAACTATAATAAACATGAACGTGACATAAAAGTATAGATGAACTATAATAAACATGAACGTGACATAAAAGTATAGATGAACTATAATAAACATGAACGTGACATAAAAGTATAGATGAACTATAATAAACATGAACGTGACATAAAAGTATAGATGAACTATAATAAACATGAACGTGACATAAAAGTATAGATGAACTATAATAAACATGAACGTGACATAAAAGTATAGATGAACTATAATAAACATGAACGTGACATAAAGTATAGATGAACTATAATAAACATGAACGTGACATAAAAGTATAGATGAACTATAATAAACATGAACGTGACATAAAAGTATAGATGAACTATAATAAACATGAACGTGACATAAAAGTATAGATGAACTATAATAAACATGAACGTGACATAAAAGTATAGATGAACTATAATAAACATGAACGTGACATAAAAGTATAGATGAACTATAATAAACATGAACGTGACATAAAAAGTATAGACGAAATATAATAAACATGAACGTGACATAAAAGTATAGATGAACTATAATAAACATGAACGTGACATAAAAGTATAGATGAACTATAATAAACATGAACGTGACATAAAAGTATAGATGAACTATAATAAACATGAACGTGACATAAAAGTATAGATGAACTATAATAAACATGAACGTGACATAAAAGTATAGATGAACTATAATAAACATGAAAGGGACATAAAAGTATAGATGAACTATAATAAACATGAACGTGACATAAAAGTATAGATGAACTATAATAAACATGAACGTGACATAAAAGTATAGATGAACTATAATAAACATGAACGTGACATAAAAGTATAGATGAACTATAAATAAACATGAACGTGACATAAAAGTATAGATGAACTAAATAATTAACATGACGGTGAAATAAAAGTATAGATGAACTATAATAAACATGAACGTGACATAAAAGTATAGATGAACTATAATAAACATGAACGTGACATAAAAGTATAGATGAACTATAATAAACATGAACGTGACATAAAAGTATAGATGAACTATAAGACTTTGAGATAGAAGATTTAAAAAAATATTTTAAATAAACAGAGAAGAAAAAAGAAACAGAATATGGTCATGAAAGAATAGGAAAAGTAATCATATTGATCATCAAAAAAATAATGATGTTGATAATTGCTTTAATAATATTGAACACGAAAGAGGGTAAAGAATAAGAAAAAACAACAAGAAAAAGTAGACATATGTTTTTAAGACAAACTACATTTCAACAAAGAAACATAGAACTGACCTTGTACACACAACGGTGGATTATATCCACTCAAACATCCAAGATTACAGTGTCCATTAATGTGGTCACATGATGTTACATTTGTGTCGTTCATCCTGGTACAGAACTGACTGCAGGTAAAACTACAGCCCTTGCCGTATGTACCTGGGCCACATTCTGGAACGATACAAGATTTCTAGTAAACTTTTTCTCGACTACATGCAGATACTTAAGACAAAAAAGTAGATAAAATGATTTACTTTACAGGTTATATTACAAAGATCCACATGTACCCTTCACCGTTTTTTTTCTAAGACAGACAAGAACGAACCACAAAATCTGCATTTAATAAGGATGAACAAAGAGGTATTATCACCTTTCTTTTATTAATATGGGGATGCTTTGTTTGATTAAATTTAGGTTGCATAAGAGGTGACTTGAGAAAATAGTGTTAGAAGCAGTAGTTAAAACACAAAGAACAAATGAAAACCGAACAATTAGATGCGTCAACATCAGCATCGATTCTGATCATGATGTTTAAACTTTGTGATGTGTGAGAGTGTGACAAGTCAAATCTTTGATTGTTATATTTTCCTGTGACCTCCTTCAACTCTCTCGTGTGCATTCCTTTCCTTTTTTATTACCCGTTTCTTATCGCAATTTTTCGTTCTCATCGATTAAGGTTGTCTCATCATATCTTGTCATAGTATGCCACACACTTCTTATTCCTAGCTTGGAACCAGATATGACCATCCTTTAAATGCAAGCCAAGCTGGAGAAACTGGAGCTCATGACTTCAACTTAACACGATTCGGAATGGCAGAAAAGCCACAGGAAAGCCTAGATCTGCAAGTAGATAATACCAAGGAGTCTTCAATTTGGTATTGGCTGATACAGAGCGAGAAGCTCAGCAGCTCTAGTTAAACAACAACAACAACAACAACACTCCCTACAGAAAGCTGACCGCTTTACCTGTTTTGCAGCCACGACGACTTAGTTGTTTATTTAAACTTTAACCAGACGGATTAGTAGTCTACGTCCATCGACATTATTATTGAAAACCCAGAAGTTTGTCGGGGAAGGTAGATAAAAACCGTTGATAAGTGGCTGATTTTACTGGGATGTTGGAAGATGACAATCTTGTTAATGATTAGGGCACCGAAAGTGGTGTAACAATTCTGGCAGATTGAGTGCGTTGTAATAATCAACTATAATGAAAGAACAATGGGGAAGTTTCTGTAGCATTAACAACCTGGTCATTGGAGGAACACTTTTCCCACATAAGGAAATTCACAAGTTAACATGGGAATCCCCAAATGGTCGGGACAGAAACCAGATAGACCACATCATGGTTAACGGTAGATGGAGACATGCATTACAGATGTGAAGGTAAGAAGAGGTGCAGATGTGGGAAGCGATCACCATTTAGTAGTTGCAAAACTGAAAGTGAAACTAAGAAGGGCTGGACCAACTGTAACTACACAGAAAAGGTTTGACATCAGCAAATTGAAGGACCCCCTTACCAGAAAAGCTTTTGCGGCCGACATTAAGAAACGATATCAATTTGCCAAAAGCCAGGAAAAGACATTGACTGATGATATAGACCAGAATTTTAACACCATTTCAACAATATATAAGGAAAGTAGCAAATCATGCTTAGGATTCCAGGAAAGGAAGAAGCAAGACTGGATAACACCAGAAACACTAAACACCATAAAGATGAGAAAGGAAATGAAAAGAAAGAAAACAGAAGCGAAGTCCCCCAGGTTAAAGCAACTATATAGCGAACAGTACAGTCAACTGGACAGGGAAGTTAAACGCCAAACCCGAGCCAACAAAAGGAATTTCCTAGACGATCTTGCAAAACAGGCAGAAGAGGCAGCACTGAGAAATGAACAAAGCACAGTATACAAAATAACTAAATTCATCAGCGGAAAACAAGGTGCAAACAATATTACATTAGTAAGAGATAAGCAAGGAAATCTCATCAAGACAGCAGAGGGACAGGAAACAAGATGGGCAGAGCACTTCAGAGAAACTCTGAACAAGGAAATACCAGAGACACAATTGAATGTTCCTGAGGCTGAAAACGATCTAGATGTAAATACAGACATTCCACGAAAAGAAGAAATCATCACAGCAATCAAAGGGTTAAAGAACGGTAAAGCTCCGGGCCATGATAACTTAAATGCAGAGCTATTTAAGACAGACCCTGAGCTAGCAGCAGAACTATTAGAACCACTATTTGCACAAGTGTGGAAAACGGGGACAACACCATCAGAGTGGAACAAAGGAATAATTGTCAAATTGCCCAAGAAGGGAGATCTTTCAGACTGCAATAATTGGAGAGGAATCACTCTTCTCTCAGTTCCCAGCAAAATACTAGGCAGGATAATTATACAGAGAATTTCAAAGGCAGTAGACTACAAACTGAGGAAAGAACAAGCAGGATTTAGAAAGAACAGAAGATGTGTAGACCATATATTCACTCTCAGGAACATTATACAGCAGTGCTCAGAATGGCAAAGACAGCTGTACATAAATTTTGTTGATTTTGAAAAGGCTTTTGACAGCATACATAGGGACAGTTTATGGAAAATACTGAGGGCTTATGGAATTCCAAGCTGCATAGTGTCAATCATAAAAAGCCTCTATGCCAACTTTACGTGTAGTGTTGGGCAGAGCAACCTAACCTTCGAGGTGAAGACAGGAGTACGACAGGGATGCCCCTTATCAACCACTCTATTTTTAACAGTCATAGACTGGGTGATGCGCCAGACAACAGAGGGCAGTCCAAGAGGAATAAGATGGACTACATTTTCAACATTGGAAGATCTGGAATATGCAGATGACATCGCACTGCTGGCACATTCACATCAACACATCCAGGAAAAAACGGATAGACTTAATAAGTATAGCCAGCAGGTGGGCTTGAACATCAATTTAAAGAAGTCTGAGGTCATGACGCTCAATGTGAGCAACCCTGAGGCCATATCAGTAAGGAATCAGCAACTGGCACAGACAGATACCTTCACATACCTAGGAAGCATAGTAACACCAGACGGTGGGGCAGGCAAAGACATCAACATCAGAATGAATAAGGCAAGAACAGCCTTCTTTAGCCTAAATAACATCTGGAAGTCCTCCCAATACAGCACAAGCACAAAATTAAGATTATACCAGAGTTGCGTGATTTCTGTGCTTCTCTATGGTGCGGAATGCTGGAGAGTCACAGAGAAGGAAATGTCAAAATTGTCCTTTTTTCACACAACATGCCTAAGAAAAATTCACCGAATCTTTTGGCCGAATACCATCACCAACCAAGATCTGCTTACTCGTAGCAAGCAAGAGGACATGCATACCATCATAGCTGGCAGACGCTGGAGCTGGGTTGGTCATGTCCTCAGAAGAGACCCCGATGCCATCACAAGAACAGCTATGCTTTGGACCCCTGAAGGAAAGCGAAAGAGAGGCCGACCAAAAACAACTTGGCGGAGGACTGTGGAGGCTGAGATGCAAAGAATGAACCAGAGTTGGGGCACTGTACGAAGGATGGCCACCGACCGTGCAAAGTGGAATCAATTTGCTGTTGCCCTACAAGACGCCACTAGGCGTGATGGCCACTGACTGCTTTGACGGTCGGTGGTTAAGGATCGAAGAACGAAGAAGAAGAATAATCAAATACGAGAAAGTTATATCTTGGAGGAGATTATCAGCGATAAATCTGTGATATAATGAGTTATTAAACACGATAAGCAACAACGGAAGTGACAAAACATTATACGAGTATGGTCATTGTGACGTATAATGTGAATATAGCTTAAGTAATCCTACAGTAATCCGACCACGTTTACTTTATCAGTTAGTGTTATAATTTTGCTACGCAAACACCACGTATTTCGCTGTCTTTCTGACTCATATTTTGAAGCCACGCCTATTTTTCTTGTTTTACAAGTGCTGAGGAGTGTTTACCAACTTTCGCACCTGGAAGTCTTAACAAGGGGAGCGAACCTGGTTTGTTTACCTGAGTTCTCACGCGAGCTGATCTGTTAATCATTGGTCATTAGACAGACGCACGTAGATCCTTAAAGAGATACAAGGGCGATAATAATACTTCTCGACCACCTTTGATCTCCGTGCATTTCAGGGGACGTAAAGCTGTGATTGGGGGAAACAAACGGAAATTTAAAACGGGCCCATTCGAACGGCCCATGTCTTTTGATGTCGTTCGGCATCGCGAGTAGAGCGAAGGGTAAAATCCTTTCTCTCGGAAACGAAGTTCCTTGATTTTTCCTGCTATGCCTAAGGTGTGAATTGTCACATCCTTTAGAGATAATAACGCTATATACACACACACACACACACACACACACACACACACACACACACACACACACACACACACACACACACACACACACACACACACACACACACACATATACATACATCAGAATCTTTATTATCCAAAAAAATACATTAACATGTACTTGATATAGTATAAAAACACCATATCATATCGGATAATCATTTAGAGTCCGTAAGTGTGCCAAACTCCGCCCAGGATACAATCGGGAAACATTCATAATCCGTTGAATTCAATTCATACACAGTTTACAAGCTGACATCAAAAGTCTCCAGCCTTCAGTTACCGTCACCGTCTTTTGGGACATGAGCAAAAACCAAACATTCACGATTCTACTGGACATACAATATGACACATGTCCGCGCCGAGGTCTTTCAGCAACGCACGCCATGGTAAGGGGTCAGAGGATCTTTCCATTTTCGATGAGGGGTGACAGGATCCGTTCGCCATTGATAACGAAGCTATAGTTTCTTTCCGGTGGCTTCATAAACCAATATATATTCTTTACAAATAAAAATGTCAATTTTAAAGACTTGTTTAATTTTCGTCTTTCACTGATATCCTTAATTTCTGTAGCCATCTTTTCGGGTGATGTTATAGTCGATGTTGAGAATTTCCACTTACTAACGTGAGAGCTTCAAGTTGACACACCTCTCAAAGCCGTGGAGAAGTCTCTTCTCTGCTACAAATCTTGTTTCAGCATTGTACAAAATTAAAAGTCAGTGGATCCTTCCATTCACAATGAGGGGTGACAGTATCCAGTTAGAAATTGCTAACGAAAACATTGTTTCTTTCCAGTGGCTTCACAAATGAATATATATTTTTTTAGATGAAAAGTTCAGTTTCAAAGACCTTTTCGTTTTTTAATATCACAAATATCCCTTGTTTATGTAACAATCTCTTCGAGTGTTGTTATAATAGGTGTTAAGAATATCCACTTACTGCTGTGGGTGCCTCAACGCTCACTATCAGGTCGAGCTGGCTTGACATGTTTCTATTGTCATAGATCGAATAACTTAAAGTTGAACCAATACATGGCTATCTCATTGGGCATGTATGATTATAATAAGGCATTGCTTCAACTTGCGATATTAATATGGCCTCTCGAAATTTGATAACAGCAGTAACAATAGCCTTCAATAAATTTGTGATGTTTTGAAACGCTGTCCGGTTGACACATCACAAAACCGCCATCTTGGCTACTTGGTACCAACACAAACAGCGAACTCACATGATAGGCAAACTTGATGTTTTCATCTTTAAAACACTTAGCAACATAATCCAGAACATGAGCCTAACACACTACAAACTCATACAGCGTTAATGAGGGCTGTTACCACAGATGCAGACTCCAAAACAACGATATGAAATGCACAACACAAAAGTGCGGCCTACCACGCCGCCATCTTGGAAACAAACACACACACACGCACACGCACGCGCACGCGCACGCGCACGCACACGCACACGCACACGCACACGCACACACACACACACACATATATATATATATATATATATATATATATATATATATATATATATATATATATATATATATGTATATATGTATATATATATGTATGTATATACGGCGTTCTCTCCAAGTCAGTTATCAGGTCTCTCAGAACATTTTGGATAATCTAAACGCGTACGCTAGAACCTATGTGAAATAGTGCGTTAATAGCCTTTGTGGGGATTTATTCTGTTTTCTGGTAATAATAAAAAGTTGTGCTTAAGCGTAAAAATATGTTAAAGTCTTACCATTTTTATTCACTGTGATTCCCTAGCGTTAAGACTAGTGAAATAGCAAACGCGTAGATATTTTCTTACCAGTTGTTCAGTTTAAAGTAAAATCCCCCAACCATTTTTTACACCAGAAAATACGGTTTAGCTGACTAAGTATAATACTATGAGTGACGGATAAAGTGACAAGTAGAATTCGCATTATATTTCATTGTGTGTAATTTTCTAAATGACTAGTGTTTAATATCATGTGTCAAAACAATAGACGCCGACAATCAAATAGCTAGTAATGACTGGCGATATTTGTTAAGGGCGCGTAGTTATAATTAAATTATAACTGACATTGTGCGCTGACTGTTTTACCGGGGCGGGGGAGGAAGGAAGCGGCATGCCTAAAACCCAACCCGTACTCGCTAAGCGAAGCGGGATAAGATAGCCTAAGACCCGTGTGCCTTTTAATTTAATTAGGTGACGGAGAGGATAAGAGATCATACCCCTACGCGTGATAGTGTAGGATATTGGCATTTTTTGTTAAATGTTCTTTTTCTTCCTAATATAGTACTGGATCAAATCAAGCGGCCAGCGGTTTTCTATTGTGGTCCTTTTCTCAATTACCGAAGGAGTAATAGTTGTCGTTTTCCTTGGCGTTCGTCCCCAGTACCGGTGTGAACAGGAATTGCCAAGGCGACAAACTAACATTTTAACTGTAAATTTGAGTTAACTGGACTTCAAAAATACCAGATTTTTCATTCAATTTAAGCAGCCCGCTGTGGCAATATACTTAACATTTATTTCCCGACTTCTGACAGTCGTTTTCCCAAGTGGATTTTATCCAGGAGAATACGCTGTTATATGATCGGCACTCACCCCAGAGCAAACCGATATGATTTATCATCATCATCTTAATTAACAGTTTTAGCAACCAGATGTTTTCTTTAGCGATTGAAAGTACTGTCTACTGTGAACAAAAGATCGCGGTTTTTTTGCTACATGAACTAGTTGATGTGACATTGCATATCCAAGAATCAACCACCAAATTAGGCGTTCTCCATTATACAAATTAACTATTATTGGAGGGACTGGGGCCCACTTCGGAGGATAAAGCTACTGGATCATGATACATCTGCATGGATGTTTACGTTCAAGAGTGTTACACCAAGTTTAGGTAAGGCGTGATTGACGTGGCCACGAATGACAGAGTGAGGTGAATATTTTCTAGTTACGGAAACTGTACCATCCTTTATTTCCTTTGCAAATACTGTTATTTTACTGGATAGCTTAAGTAGGAACTTTGTTCTTTTCTTTACTCTCTATTCTATAACCTAGTGTTAAATCTTTGACCTTTTGGGTTATTAACTTCTTTTGGGATCCTTTTTCTCAACAAGGGGGAAGGGCACATATTGGGTTATTTTTCTATGTCTGTAAACATGATTATATTGTTTTCTATATGTTTGATGTTGTAAAGTTTAAGTGATAATAAATTAACAAAAAATTAACTTGTGTGTTGATCAGACCCATATCCATTTTCCATAGTTTTCACGTGTGTGTGTCTTGTTGTCACATAATTGTGTGTGTGTGTGAGTAGTTAACCTTATAATTATACTTATAGGGAGGTTTGATAGATCGTCTAATACTAAAGATAGTCGTATAGATAGGCTGGACTAGAGAAATCACTCATTCCAGAGACTGATCGTCACCTTAATCTATTCACTCGTGGAATCTATTCTAACACCTTTCTTTCTCATATACTCCCACTTTCTGCTCTACTCAGACCGGACCAAATATCTCTTTAGCCTATTTAAAAAAAATGTATGACAGTCATGGAGTTTGAAAATACAACGTAAAGGTTATATTTTATGTTATCAGGTAATAATGTTCTACATGAGTGTCGTTGGAAAGGGGGGGGGGGGGGGGGGGAGGGGACTACAAATACGCAATCACTTTTTTGCAATTGGTTTGACTTTTGAGATGCTAAGATAGACACGGCTTCTTATTGGATCTCTCCTCAATGAAGCAACATGAGTATGTGAGCGAAAATTTCATTTATAACATACTGCTTTGTAAGACTATTTCACTGACCTCCAGTTTCGTCAAAGAGAAATCATAGACAGCCAGGAACACGGAATATTAAGACCCAAATATAGGACAGGCCATTGGACTGGACGTGAATTCTAAGATTAGAAGAGAGTAACCCCAGAGTAATCACTTGGCGCCTTAAATACTATAATACTACTTCGAGTGAACCCATTTAGACACCTGACACACCTAAAAGTATACGGTATCTTAAACAGTTGCCTGACAAAATTCCGACGTTTTCTGTGCAAAACGTTTTTGTTTGTTTATATCGGGTTTGTGGTAAAAGTATCCAGCTGTCGACCCTAGACACCAAAATCAGACGGGTCTTGAAGACGCTTGACAACCTGTGTAGCAGCCCCAGCCTTACTTCAAATGATGTGTTACAGTGACCAGATTTTACTACTAGAGGGACAGACCAGTTCAAAGCACCTGCAGGAACCAACAGCGACTGAAACAGACGCCAATTGACTTTACAGTGGCAGCTAAGTACCATTGTATTGCAGCCAATGGACACTTACAATTTTGTTTCTTAACAAATATCCACTTAAAATTTAGATCATCTAATGAGGAAAATCTCTTCATTTTTTTAAATAAACTACTCTATATATTTTACATTGTTAAACGATAAATTGTTTTAAGCCTGTCTTTCTATAACTATAAATCTATCGTTGGATAAATCTCTATTGAGTGAATTGTAAGTCTTCACCAGTATCACTTATATTGTTCTAAATACATAACCATATAGAGCTATTACATTAATAGTTGCGGAATCATCTTTAGCTGAGAGCTCAGAAAATACGAATCAATACTTCCTCACAGAACGAGCTGGAGAATAATAAGTTAATGACAGCTTAGATGATAACTGTTGTTATGCTTGCTTTTCTATGAAATCCTGTGAGGCTCCCTAAAGTAGAAACATCATTCTTCTATGTATATCTCTGCCAAGAATAATCTTGAGGGAAGGTTAATGACCTTTAAAGACCCTCATAAGTTTATAGAATATGCTGCTTTTTTTTTTTTTTTAACAAGAAAACATTGACTGAAGTTAGTGCCTTTTTCAATCAAGAGAAAATGTTTAAAATTCCACATTCGTTGATTTTCTGTGGTCTGATTAAACAAATTAAAATACTTGACTTTTCTGTGTATAACATAATGCAGAATGATACCAACAACAGAAAAGTAACTTTAATAATAAAATTCAAACAATTTAAATGTGTGAGAAAAAAAGGCACAAAAAAGGTATGTTTTCCTTATCAGTTTAAACTTAGAATTTAACATTTCTGTACATAAGAAAATACAGAAGACAGCAAACTGGGTAACCTGAAAATAAAACAGAAAATATGGTACTATAAAACAAGCTCACGGACTATGATGAATTTGTAACGAACAGAAATGGATTCAAACATAACATCAGAAGAGTCGACAACATCAATGCCAGTAGAAAGGGAATGGTGTTAGTTCGTTTTCGAAGTTCAACATCAAGAGAAGTGACAATATCTGAAGTCATTGTTACAAACATGAACATCTTTCACTTCCATTCACAAGAATTCACTTACCAGTGGTACACGTTAACCCTTGGTAACCGTCCTCACATCCAGACAAACAGGTACCGTTTCTATGGTCACAAGATCGGTCAGCGAGAGGATCAGCTTTACAATATTGGCTACATGTAGAGTTGCAGCCTAGGCCATATTTTGCTGGGGTACAAACTGTAATCATGACACATTATCAATTATTAAACTGTATGTTATTGAGGTTTATGATCGACATCACTGCACTCTGAAATATATGTATTATACCAGAGGTTTTCAAACTGTGCGTCGCGGCTTCCAGGGGCGTCGCGGCCCTCGGCTAAGGGCGTCGCGTTGGCTTGGTAAAAGTGTTGGGCTCGATATTATGACAATTGCTTATATATAATATATAATATAGAGAAGAGCCGCGGTGATTTATGCACAGGTCAAGGGAGCCGCGTACCAAAAAAGTTTGAAAACCTCTGTATTATACATTAATATCGCTCCGAGTTCTTTTTTTCCAAACACACGTTTACCTTTTCTCTAGCTCTCTATCTCGTTTCCAATCACCCCCTCTCCATTTCACTAACTCTCTATTTGTATCGTTTTTCACCATCCCCTCTGCATTTTTTTTTCTTCTTCTTTGATCCTTAGCCGCCGACCGTCAAAGAAGTCAGTGGCCATCACGCCTGGTGGCGTCTTGTAGGTGTGATGGCATGACACTAATGATACTGTTTTTTGGTTATTGTTACTCTTCATTTGTCGGTGGCTATCATGAAAAGAAAGTATAACATTTATGATTCCCATGTCATTCAATAATAACACAATAAGTACAAGCCCGAGCTGAAAAATGAATAAAGAATTACTCAAATAAAACACATTATTGTCATGAAACACAATCAGTCAGTGAACAAACAAATTACTTCTCCAGTAAAGTCTATGTTTCTTGAAGGAGACAACTACTATCAACATTTATTCTACATTCACGATTCCTTTCACTGAACTCTTTTAACATGAAACGTAAAACCCGTACAGCACAAGCATTACTTACTGTCGGTACATGTTGGTCCTTCATATCCACTTTCACAACCATAGTAACAAGTTCCATCAAACCGGTTACAGTAAACCTGCTGAGCTCCATATTGTCTGACACAGAACTGGCTGCAGGATAATTTGCAGGCCGGGCCATATTTTCCAGCGCTACAGGCTTAATATAATTGTGTGAGATTAATGTATAGTTTGTCCACTTATCTCTAATTAACATTGATATAATGGTTTGCCCTGAAAACATAAGTGGGACTAAGATAATAGCAACAATATAATTAATATTAAAATTGAGATGTTTGGTCACAACATATTTGATTATAGTGAAGAGTTTACCATGTCTTGATTTTCGATTTTTCTGCACTGAAATATTGTGATCTAAAAAACAGCAGTAAACGATGTTAAGTGGTTGTTCGTCCATCACGGGTGATGAAGACCACTCTTTTCATCCAATTATTTAAGAATATGTTAGGTTAGTCTATGGGTACGAAGGTGACTGAAGAGCCCGATGCGGGCCTGGAAAGATCTTGGACAGTGTGGGCAGGGAATGTTTGCTTCATGTGAAGGTTTTATTTATTTATTTAACGATGTTAAGTAGGAGACTGGCCAATCACGTGAGGTAAGGTATGGGTTATCTCAAGCGCCTTATAGAGTGCCCATAACGGCTATATTAAAAAAAAAACTATGTAATTAGGAGACATAGATGAAGTTGCGAAGAAGGGTCCCAATAACCTTCAGTAGATTTTATATTACTCATAGAGGAAATAAAACACAAGAAACAAACATTTTTTTAAAAGTAATATACACAATCCATCATCACCAAGTGCACAAGATTCAGTTACATCTTTATGCAGGTCTAATGTCACGTAGGTCTTTATGTCATTAAATTACCTACATCTTCTTCCTATTCTCTCACCTTAATCCTTTCATTTATAATCTTTCCATACTTGTTTTTCCTGTATTTTTCGCATCACTCGATTGCGAAAAATATTTTCTTCAGTATTTTTAAACTGTACCTGTTTCTTTCTCAACACTGAGAATCGCGCTAGGACGATATTACGTAGATGTCAGGGCTGCAGGGCGTCAGAAGGCGTGATAAGTCGGTTCGCTGAACATAGGACGTAGACAATCGTCTACATTCTCACCGAGCGCGCGAGCTTCTTCTCGGCATAAGTCCCGGTGAGGTGTGATACTTTACATCTGCACCGGTCAGTATTCAGACATTTGTCTGAAAAATCCCAAACTGACACGGCGCTCACTGTGGGCCATGGTCAGCTGTAGTGTGAAAACTGCCCTGCATTGGAGACAGGTTGTCTGAGATTTCGCAACTGACACGAAAAAAGTGGCAGTTTACGACAGCCTCTTCTAGTTACGTAGTTGTTATGAGAAAGGGGAAATTATTTCGTTTTTTGCGAAATAAACGTTCATCTCTTTGTCTGGGTTTTCATATATGCTAGAATGAGCTAGATTTCATTATCACTCAGTAACTTCGCAGTCAAGACTAGAACAAGCCTCGTTCGATTTCTAAAAATCTCTGTTAAAAGAGATGGCCTTTAGTTTGATCGAAGTGGTTTAGTTCTTAGGAATTCTGTGTTTGAGAGATTTCTGTGGTAACCTAACTATACCAGCGTTACGTACTGATGGACCTATCCTGTGAAGACTAAAAAAACTTTTCCCTTTGTGACGTACGTCTAAGTATGACAAATGAATTTCCCTGACTCGATGGATGATAACAGCATATTAGCCTCTCATAACTTTAGAACCCCTGATCATCTGTTGTAACTTTTACCGGCATGCAGCTTTTCCACGAGAACAGCGGTACCATCAAAGAACAGGCTGATCTTCAGAATTCAACGTGGAGCGGCCGCGATCTAAAGAATCAGGAACTTTCAGCTCACAGAGTTAGCTTCTCGGGAAATTTTCGCACTCTTATGCGAGCAGCCTGAGACGGAAGGAAATCGGTAGACCGGGGGAAACGAAGGAATCGCCACGGTTAACACCACGGCGAGGTATCTCGAATTTTGCTCAAGTTCAAGAAAGGTGCGAAAATCTAACACGCCCCATTCAAGTTACATTCGAGAAGTATAAATAGAGAACTCCGATAAACTGCATTTTATCGTTCGCTCTGACAGAATCCTAGTTGCACTAGCATAGTCGGATTCCTGCTGGATTTCATCTACTTTCGTGACTATTGGAGTGTATTCTTTCTGTGCAGACGAACGATCATTCAACCTGCATCCCAGCAATTATTAATTATATACAGAGTTCTGCCAAACTCAATTCGATAACTCCAGTAACATATGAACTTTTTAAAGCTAAACTTGTGGCGACCTGTAATGGGCCCCGCTCCTCTGAACGTAACTGAGAATAAAGCCATTCAAGAAACACTTTAAAAATACTAGTTCATATAGAGTCCTTAAAGAAAACTGGAAGCAGAACATATTTTATTCACTGCCCCTATTTGTGAAGAGAAAAAACATCGATCTACTTGAACACTGTCTGTCACGTATATTCAGTGGATTTTACCCCCCCTCCCCCCCCCGCCCCCCCCCCGAAGAAGAACTTACCTCAGTGTTTTTCTTAACTTGTGACATTACGGAACAAGGAAGTTATCTCCACCAGCTGTGCCAATTTTAGGAACCACACCATACCTCACGCCTAGCCAAGTGCCTGTGCCTTTCTTTAGGAACTTTATCTAATAAACAAACAGTACCGTTAAACTTCAACGTCCAGCGATTTCGGGACACTTTGTTAACTTCAACAACCCGCAAAATCTGGGGCTGTACACGGAAGAAAAATACTTTTACCTAAGCCAAGGTTTAGTGCTGTTTTTTGATGTATTTCCTATGAAGTGCCAGAATTCACCTTTCGGTAAGTCTGCGTGTGTGTTTGTGGGGATGGCCAGCCCTAGTGTGTTTTTTTGAATGAAAGGAGATTTATCTTTTCTTTACCCTTTTAATTAGTTCGACCTTGTACTAAGGTGCAATATATTCCTTGTACGGGATCTCTCCTAGCGGGATTGGGTAACTGTGTTCATTCCCCCCTCCCGTAAAATTTGTTGATTTAAAGGGAGACAATTGAGAACCCTAGCTTTTCCTCTACCCCCCCCCCCCCCTTTTTCTGTAACCCCTTGCCTCAGAGTAATAAATTTACCAGTGGGTTAAATTGCCTATCTCTGATCACCCCCCCCCCCCTTTCTTGTCTTTGGGACCGGGTTTTGTCTGTTAGTAAATATAAACGGGAAACGGTGGATGGGATATTTCTCCTCAAAAACCCCTCTTCCCTAGTTATATTTGTATTCTGTAACCTTTGATTTTTTGACTGTAAATGTACAATTATGTGTGAGTCCTTTATGATAATAAAGGTATTAATCATTAATTGTGTTGGTTGTCGGTTGGCCTAAAACTCCAAACATTTCCATCTGTGTAGGATGTATTCATGTACGTTGAGCGACAGAATCACCAAATCTATGAGCGCCTGAGCGACTGGAACTGACAAACAATTGTTTGTTCAGAAGAGAGATAGGAATAGTCTTTGAGCAAATAGATATTGTCGTAATAAGAGACTGTCCTTGCTCCTTCCCAGCGCTTGTGAATCTACTACCTCATTCTCCCAAATCCTTATTCTCACAGAGCCTTCAATATCACTTTACACTCTAAAGGGACCAATATTCATCAGCACCCTCTCAGATAAAAATTACGACACCCTTAAAGACTTGGTCGTAAGCTTTTCAAGAACTTTAACGTGAACTGAAATAACGGGCCCAGTGTGCCTGAATTAGTCCTTCCAGAAACGATATTCTAAAGTACAGCCTTTGTGGCAAGTAACATTATTCATAGCATTAAACTTGCCGACATTTTTTTTGACCAAATGTGTGGTGAACCCTGATTATCTGTTGAGAGAAGCTGTCCACCGGTCATTTTCCTAATTTAGGGAAACCTCGTGTTCTGACATTGTGTGCTCGCTTAACCCTAATTCTTACTTCGTGAGTCAAGATACACTAACTTTAGTCTGAAATAGCTGACGCTTGAAGCTGATGCTCCCCCGGAGAAATTTCTGAGAAAAAAAAAAAAAAAAAAAAAAAAAAAAAAACCACTCTGTAGAGCTGGGATCCGCTTCAGTGAACGACAGAACAGACAAAGGGTGTGAATGTTACCAAGGTTGCGCCAGACGGCAAGCTACATCACGTATGTAATTAGTACAGGGCCCTGATGAAAGAACCGAGTGAAAGTAGACGGTGTGAGGTATGTGAATTTCACCCATGTTTGTAATTCCATTTATGAAACTTGTTGTCAATGCAAGAATATTTTTGACTTCCCTCAGGTTAAAACCTACTACATCTAAGTCGGTTCATATTTGTTTACGAGGAAAGAAAGAAAAATTATTAGACAAACTCATATGTATCATTGAATCTCCTGGCTTTCACTTTACTCATAACGGGACTGTGGGCTTACCTTGAGGGGATGAGATCATATCGGGGTCTATCATTTCTTGTAGCAATTTCATTGATTATTGTTTTGACCACGCGTATATGTTTATTTTCTTTTCTTGATGAATTTTATGTGTTGTGAGGAAATTTTTAGCTGATAAATAAAAACTTCCCTTTGAAACTAAAAGCAGCGTGTTGGTCAGCTCGTTCAGAATATATATATATGTAATCATTTTGATAGTCTTTCCCACGTCTGTGTGTCTACCTGTTGTCACTGGTGTGTGTGCACGTGAGTGGTATGTTCATTACATATTAGCATATGTTGTCAATAGTCTGTCCGACTCTTACATAAGTGTCGTAGAAGATAGGCCTGAGAGAGAGAGAGAAGAATCTTGTCTTTTTCCAGGGGACCGTTCTATTGATTCGCTACCACTGCACTCGTGGAAAGATCTATTTCTGTATTAACTCTCACTGCAGCTATCACTGATTCTATCTATTCAGAAGGGACCAACCAAAGTCTTAATTTCCTATCAAAAAATCTACGACAAATGGGTTCTCGTCCGTAGGATTTTTGAACTTAGAATATGAAGACGAGTACGACAAATGGTCGCTCGTTACCGGGAATTGAACCCAAAATCCTAAGGCGATACGACAAATGGGGTCTCGCCCGACGGATTTTTGAACTTAGAATAGGAAGACGAGACGACTAATATCAGCTCGTCTTTAAAGATTTTTATTCTGTAATAGAGTAAGAGTGTGATGTCTTGTGAGTTGTTATATCTTTAAATAATTTATCCCCTAGACTAACGATCTGTGTACGAGCGTGCTGACCACACAAACTGATAAGTTTTTTTCCACAGCATTAAGAAGCATTATACATTTGGTTTACAGGTTGATTTTGTCGGAATACATGTTAATTAATGTTGATTGTAATACTAAACGCTGGTAAAGTTTTGTGAGTGTATAACATTCACAAGGGTTCTGAAGCAGGAAGGTGTTTGAACTAAAGTTAAGGAGTGCGTTTCGGACTATTCGTCCAGATTAATTGCCTCCCTCACCCTAACTGTCTTCAGGGGTAAACTTATAGTGGATTTAAAAATTAAGGGATTATTTTTCTCTTTAATTTTTGCTATAATCATTGTGTTTTCCACTGTAGCAACTTATTTTTCAGGGATTAATCCTAACTACCATTTAGTTGGCGTAGTCGTGTTTAAGTGCTTTATTGCCGATAATAGCAGCGATAGTTAGATTTTATTTTGGAGGAGGTATCCCAGGGTTAAGGATATCATCTTTTTTATTTTTGGAAATTTTTTCTCGTAAGTGTTAGGAACCAGGTTATTCTCTTTCCTATTTTCTATCTCCACGTGTCTCAGTCACTGACATAATATGGCCGAGAGGGCAAAGCTTAGACAACTCCTCAGGGACGAAGCGAGAGAGGAGGGACTGGAAGGAGAGGAAGCGAAAGCATTTGTCAGAGACGAACTCGAGAGATATGACGCGGAGAGAAAAGCAGCTGAAGCTAAAAAAAGAAAAAGAAGAACTAAGGAGGAAAGAAGAAGCAGCCGAAGCTTTGCAGCAGAAGAAGATGGACGAGGAAATGGAAATTCGCAGGATGCAGCACGAGGAAAGAGAAAATGAGCAACGACGACAGCATGAGCTGGCGCTTAAAGCTCTAGAACTCCAAAGTCGTGGTGCTGCCTCTACCTCCAGCAATGGAGAATCTTCTCCTCATTCCTCCTTAACTGATCCTTCTAACACTCAATCTCTTCAACTAAACGCCATGTCTTTCACTCTAGAATCTTTTCCTTGTCCAAATGAGAAGATTGACACATGGTTAGAAAAATTTGAGAAAATTGCAACTCTGTACGGGTTAGAGAGGTCGCGTTGGAATATGAAACTTTCCCGGGCCCTAAAAGGTTCTGCTTATGATGTTTATTCTAAGCTGGAAAGTAGCCAACAAGACGATTATGATGTGTTGAAGAAAGCGTTACTGGAGCGCTTTGAAATGAACGCTCGCAAATTTTTGCAACTGTTTCGCAACAGCAGAAAGGAGAATTCTGAATCTTTTCACCAGTTCTTTTCCCGGCTAAAGGGATATTTGACAAAGTGCCTTGAGCTCTCGCAGCTCCCCTCTACCTATGAAGGTCTTGAGGAATTTGTTTTAACAGAACAAATAAAGAACACTTTGTCTGCTGATACCCGGAGATTTCTAGCTGAGCAGGGGGCAGAAAAACTTGAAGACATTTTGGAAAAGTCTGAGCGTTATCACAATGCGCTGGCTGAACTACCGGCCACAAAGCGGAAACCGACAGAGGAGCATTTTCGAAAACCTAACCTAGAGCAATCTTCTCAGGCTTCTAACCAAAATAACCACAGAGAAACTGGACCTCAAAACCCCCCTCCTGAAAAAATCCAAGTTCTACAAGAACAAGTACCCCAACCACCCCAAACAGTCTGATCAACCCGACCGCCCTACATGGCAGCGTAGCCAGAAAGGACAAGGTGGCAAAGGGAGAACCCCGGAGCACGGGACATATGATCAGACCGAGCACACCGAGCCGAAACGCATCGGATGCTTATTGACAGTCTCGCAAGGCGGAATTATTGACAGTGATTCCCAACCTGTTGGGGATAGACCCTCAACGCGAGGTATTGTTACATAGAACGGTTCTCAAACGTCTTGTTTATTTGACACGGGGCTTTCTTATGATTGCATTGTTGCCAGAAACCTGGTCAAACCCGGTCAAGAGACAGCAGAGACCGTCCAATTTTGTGGAGTTCGTAAGAGTGATGCACCTACAGCGCTTCCCATCGCATTGGTGGAGATCCACTCTGACTTTGTCAGAGGTGTGATCAAAGCGGCTGTTATGGATGATCCCATCTACCCAGTCATACTTGGCGGGAGATACGTGTGTATTGGGAAACCGGAAGAGCCGATTGTGGCAGCAGTAACTACAAGAGGGCAAACCAAGAAGGAACGGGAGCCTGCGCCTAATTTGTTACCTATGGAACTTAAAGAAGCGCAATACAAGGATCCTACTTTGGCACCCTGCTTTAGGAAACTGCCCATGGCTAAGGAACCCAAACAGCACGGGGACATTTTTTCTAAGGATGGCGTACTTTATCGGAGAACGGGCAAGCCTGACCAAGGTTACAACCAGCTCCTAGTACCGAAACAGTACAGAAGCCAAATCCTAGAAATGGGGCACTCTCTTCCCTTCAGCGGACATATGGGACAGAACGCCACAAACCAACGTATAACCACTCATTATTGGTGGCCAGGAGTAAATACTGATATTATCAGATATGTCAAATCCTGTGCCCAGTGTCAACGTGTGCCACCCAAGCAACGGGCACCCCCAGTCTCTTTGGGAGAAATGCCAATAGTGGGAACACCATTCGAACGGGTTGTGATCGACATTTTAGGGCCTTTCGAAAGGACTAAAAGAAGGAACAGGTTTATCCTGACCTTAGTCGATACATGCACTTTATGGGCAGAAGCTATACCGCTAACATGCGCAGATGCCAAGCATGTCGCAGAAGCCCTAGTGCAGATTTTCACTCGGTTGGGATTCCCGCAGCAAGTGTTGACGGATAATGGATCTCCATACCGAAACCTGTTGATGGATGAGATCGTTAAGATCTTGAGGACCCAACACATCCACACTAAGCCATATACTCCGACCGGAAATGGGCTCGTGGAAAGTGCTAATGGAAACCTCAACATGCTGCTAAGTAAACTGGCACAAGTGAAACCTGAAGATTGGGACCTTTGTATTCCTGGAGCTTTATTTGGCTACAGAGAATCTCCTCATACTTCCACAGGATTTCCGCCAGCGACACTCTTATTCGGCAGACCCATTAAGGGCCCGCTTGAAGCCTTACTTCAGTCTCTGACAGACGAGAAGGCTGATGAGACAGTTGTCTCAGCAAGTAAATATGTGTCGGTTTTAAAGAAAAGGTTGAAACTAGGGTGGGACCTAGCAACGACTAACTTTAAGCGAGCACGCACCAAGCACGCTAACCGATACAGGAAAGTCGCGAAAGAGAGAGAACTGGAAGCAGGAGAGAAAGTTTTGGTGTTACTCCCTACCGAGAACAACCAACTGAAGATCGGATGGCAAGGGCCGTTTACCGTCCTGAAAAAGATTTCTAAGGCTAACTACCAGATCTCTATTCAAGGAAAGGAGAAGGTTTTCCATTTAAATCTCTTAAAGAGATACTTGGAAAGACCAGTGCCAACCTCCGACCATCTCCTGACGATCGCCAGAGCTGACGAAGGTGATGATAGTGGCAGGGATATTCCACCGCTATCACAAGAAATCTTTCAAAAATGTCAGAAGCGGCGACGCTCTTTCAAGCGCGCATGGGAGACATTCCAGAGGAAGGAAACTTTGGGGAGTAGACTCGAGTAGGAATTGGAGAGAGATGGAGGGGGAAGATGAGAGGGAAGAAGACAGACACCCCGAAGCTACGGTTATAGGAAATTTAATTCCATAACGTAGACATGGAGTGCTTCCATATCTTAAGGGGGGACGTCCTGTCACGTAGGTCTTTATGTCATTAAATTACCTACATCTTCTTCCTATTCTCTCACCTTAATCCTTTCATTTATATTCTTTCCATACTTGTTTTTCCTGTATTTTTCGCATCACTCGGTTGCGAAAAAATATTTTCTTCAGTATTTTTAAACTTTACCTGTTTCTTTCTCAACACTGAGAATCGCGCTAGGACGATATTACGTAGATGTCAGGGCTGCAGGGCGTCAGAAGGCGTGATAAGTCGGTTCGCTGAACATAGGACGTAGACAATCGTCTACATTCTCACCGAGCGCGCGAGCTTCTTCTCGGCATAAGTCCCGGTGAGGTGTGATACTTTACATCTGCACCGGTCAGTATTCAGACATTTGTCTGAAAAATCCCAAACTGACACGGCGCTCACTGTGGGCCATGGTCAGCTGTAGTGTGAAAACTGCCCTGCATTGGAGACAGGTTGTCTGAGATTTCGCAACTGACACGCAGAAAGTGGCAGTTTACGACAGCCTCTTCTAGTTACGTAGTTGTTATGAGAAAGGGGAAATTATTTCGTTTTTTTGCGAAATAAACGTTCATCTCTTTGTCTGGGTTTTCATATATGCTAGAATGAGCTAGATTTCATTATCACTCAGTAACTTCGCAGTCAAGACTAGAACAAGCCTCGTTCGATTTCTAAAAATCTCTGTTAAAAGAGATGGCCTTTAGTTTGATCGAAGTGGTTTAGTTCTTAGGAATTCTGTGTTTGAGAGATTTCTGTGGTAACCTAACTATACCAGCGTTACGTACTGATGAACCTATCCTGTGAAGACTAAAAAAAAAAACTTTTCCCTTAAAGACTTGGTCGTAAGCTTTTCAAGAACTTTAACGTGAACTGAAATAACGGGCCCAGTGTGCCTGAATTAGTCCTTCCAGAAACGATATTCTAAAGTACAGCCTTTGTGGCAAGTAACATTATTCATAGCATTAAACTTGCCGACATTTTTTTGACCAAATGTGTGGTGAACCCTGATTATCTGTTGAGAGAAGCTGTCCACCGGTCATTTTCCTAATTTAGGGAAACCTCGTGTTCTGACATTGTGTGCTCGCTTAACCCTAATTCTTACTTCGTGAGTCAAGATACACTAACTTTAGTCTGAAATAGCTGACGCCTGAAGCTGATGCTCCCCGGAGAAATTTCTGAAAAAAAAAAAAACCCAGCAAACCACTCTGTAGAGCTGGGATCCGCTTCAGTGAACGACAGAACAGACAAAGGGTGTGAATGTTACCAAGGTTGCGCCAGACGGCAAGCTACATCACGTATGTAATTAGTACAGGGCCCTGATGAAAGAACCGAGTGAAAGTAGACGGTGTGAGGTATGTGAATTTCACCCATGTTTGTAATTCCATTTATGAAACTTGTTGTCAATGCAAGAATATTTTTTGACTTCCCTCAGGTTAAAACCTACTACATCTAAGTCGGTTCATATTTGTTTACGAGGAAAGAAAGAAAAATTATTAGACAAACTCATATGTATCATTGAATCTCCTGGCTTTCACTTTACTCATAACGGGACTGTGGGCTTACCTTGAGGGGATGAGATCATATTGGGGTCTATCATTTCTTGTAGCAATTTCATTGATTATTGTTTTGACCACGTGTATATGTTTATTTTCTTTTCTTGATGAATTTTATGTGTTGTGAGGAAATTTTTAGCTGATAAATAAAAACTTCCCTTTGAAACTAAAAGCAGCGTGTTGGTCAGCTCGTTCAGAATATATATATGTAATCATTTTGATAGTCTTCCCACGTCTGTGTGTCTACCTGTTGTCACTGGTGTGTGTGCACGTGAGTGGTATGTTCATTACATATTAGCATATGTTGTCAATAGTCTGTCCGACTCTTACATAAGTGTCGTAGAAGATAGGCCTGAGAGAGAGAGAGAAGAATCTTGTCTTTTTCCAGGGGACCGTTCTATTGATTCGCTACCACTGCACTCGTGGAAAGATCTATTTCTGTATTAACTCTCACTGCAGCTATCACTGATTCTATCTATTCAGAAGGGACCAACCAAAGTCTTAATTTCCTATCAAAAAATCTACGACAAATGGGGGCTCGTTTCCGGTCTTTGAACTTAGAATAGGAAGACGAGTACGACAAATGGTCGCTCGTTACCGGGAATTGAACCCAAAATCCTAAGGCGATACGACAAATGGGGTCTCGCCCGACGGATTTTTGAACTTAGAATAGGAAGACGAGACGACTAATATCAGCTCGTCTTTAAAGATTTTTATTCTGTAATAGAGTAAGAGTGTGATGTCTTGTGAGTTGTTATATCTTTAAATAATTTATCCCCTAGACTAACGATCTGTGTACGAGCGTGCTGACCACACAAACTGATAAGTTTTTTTCCACAGCATTAAGAAGCATTATACATTTGGTTTACAGGTTGATTTTGTCGGAATACATGTTAATTAATGTTGATTGTAATACTAAACGCTGGTAAAGTTTTGTGAGTGTATAACATTCACAAGGGTTCTGAAGCAGGAAGGTGTTTGAACTAAAGTTAAGGAGTGCGTTTCGGACTATTCGTCCAGATTAATTGCCTCCCTCACCCTAACTGTCTTCAGGGGTAAACTTATAGTGGATTTAAAAATTAAGGGATTATTTTTCTCTTTAATTTTTGCTATAATCATTGTGTTTTCCACTGTAGCAACTTATTTTTCAGGGATTAATCCTAACTACCATTTAGTTGGCGTAGTCGTGTTTTGCATTAAGTGCTTTATTGCCGATCAATAGCAGCGATAGTTAGATTTTTATTTTGGAGGAGGTATCCCAGGGTTAAGAATATCATCTTTTTTTTTATTTTTGAAATTTCTCGTAAGTGGTAGGAACCAGGTTATCCTTTCCTTTTTCTTCTCCACTAGTCTCAGTCACTGATTTAATATGGCCGAGAGGGCAAAGCTTAGACAACTCCTCAGGGACGAAGCGAGAGAGGAGGGACTGGAAGGAGAGGAAGCGAAAGCATTTGTCAGAGACGAACTCGAGAGATATGACGCGGAGAGAAAAGCAGCTGAAGCTAAAGAGGAAAAAGAAGAACTAAGGAGGAAAGAAGAAGCAGCCGAAGCTTTGCAGCAGAAGAAGATGGACGAGGAAATGGAAATTCGCAGGATGCAGCACGAGGAAAGAGAAAATGAGCAACGACGACAGCATGAGCTGGCGCTTAAAGCTCTAGAACTCCAAAGTCGTGGTGCTGCCTCTACCTCCAGCAATGGAGAATCTTCTCCTCATTCCTCCTTAACTGATCCTTCTAACACTCAATCTCTTCAACTAAACGCCATGTCTTTCACTCTAGAATCTTTTCCTTGTCCAAATGAGAAGATTGACACATGGTTAGAAAAATTTGAGAAAATTGCAACTCTGTACGGGTTAGAGAGGTCGCGTTGGAATATGAAACTTTCCCAGGCCCTAAAAGGTTCTGCTTATGATGTTTATTCTAAGCTGGAAAGTAGCCAACAAGACGATTATGATGTGTTGAAGAAAGCGTTACTGGAGCGCTTTGAAATGAACGCTCGCAAATTTTTGCAACTGTTTCGCAACAGCAGAAAGGAGAATTCTGAATCTTTTCACCAGTTCTCTTCCCGGCTAAAGGGATATTTGACAAAGTGCCTTGAGCTCTCGCAGCTCCCCTCTACCTATGAAGGTCTTGAGGAATTTGTTTTAACAGAACAAATAAAGAACACTTTGTCTGCTGATACCCGGAGATTTCTAGCTGAGCAGGGGCAGAAAAACTTGAAGACATTTTGGAAAAGTCTGAGCGTTATCACAATGCGCTGGCTGAACTACCGGCCACAAAGCGGAAACCGACAGAGGAGCATTTTCGAAAACCTAACCTAGAGCAATCTTCTCAGGCTTCTAACCAAAATAACCACAGAGAAACTGGACCTCAAAACCCCCCTCCTGAAAAATCCAAGTTCTACAAGAACAAGTACCCCAACCACCCCAAACAGTCTGATCAACCCGACCGCCCTACATGGCAGCGTAGCCAGAAAGGACAAGGTGGCAAAGGGAGAACCCCGGAGCACGGGACATATGATCAGACCGAGCACACCGAGCCGAAACGCATCGGATGCTTATTGACAGTCTCGCAAGGCGGAATTATTGACAGTGATTCCCAACCTGTTGGGGATAGACCCTCAACGCGAGGTATTGTTACATTGAACGGTTCTCAAACGTCTTGTTTATTTGACACGGGGCTTTCTTATGATTGCATTGTTGCCAGAAACCTGGTCAAACCCGGTCAAGAGACAGCAGAGACCGTCCAATTTTGTGGAGTTCGTAAGAGTGATGCACCTACAGCGCTTCCCATCGCATTGGTGGAGATCCACTCTGACTTTGTCAGAGGTGTGATCAAAGCGGCTGTTATGGATGATCCCATCTACCCAGTCATACTTGGCGGGAGATACGTGTGTATTGGGAAACTGGAAGAGCCGATTGTGGCAGCAGTAACTACAAGAGGGCAAACCAAGAAGGAACGGGAGCCTGCGCCTAATTTGTTACCTATGGAACTTAAAGAAGCGCAATACAAGGATCCTACTTTGGCACCCTGCTTTAGGAAACTGCCCATGGCTAAGGAACCCAAACAGCACGGGGACATTTTTTCTAAGGATGGCGTACTTTATCGGAGAACGGGCAAGCCTGACCAAGGTTACAACCAGCTCCTAGTACCGAAACAGTACAGAAGCCAAATCCTAGAAATGGGGCACTCTCTTCCCTTCAGCGGACATATGGGACAGAACGCCACAAACCAACGTATAACCACTCATTATTGGTGGCCAGGAGTAAATACTGATATTATCAGATATGTCAAATCCTGTGCCCAGTGCCAACGTGTGCCACCCAAGCAACGGGCACCCCCAGTCTCTTTGGGAGAAATGCCAATAGTGGGAACACCATTCGAACGGGTTGTGATCGACATTTTAGGGCCTTTCGAAAGGACTAAAAGAAGGAACAGGTTTATCCTGACCTTAGTCGATACATGCACTTTATGGGCAGAAGCTATACCGCTAACATGCGCAGATGCCAAGCATGTCGCAGAAGCCCTAGTGCAGATTTTCACTCGGTTGGGATTCCCGCAGCAAGTGTTGACGGATAATGGATCTCCATACCGAAACCTGTTGATGGATGAGATCGTTAAGATCTTGAGGACCCAACACATCCACACTAAGCCATATACTCCGACCGGAAATGGGCTCGTGGAAAGTGCTAATGGAAACCTCAACATGCTGCTAAGTAAACTGGCACAAGTGAAACCTGAAGATTGGGACCTTTGTATTCCTGGAGCTTTATTTGGCTACAGAGAATCTCCTCATACTTCCACAGGATTTCCGCCAGCGACACTCTTATTCGGCAGACCCATTAAGGGCCCGCTTGAAGCCTTACTTCAGTCTCTGACAGACGAGAAGGCTGATGAGACAGTTGTCTCAGCAAGTAAATATGTGTCGGTTTTAAAGGAAAGGTTGAAACTAGGGTGGGACCTAGCAACGACTAACTTTAAGCGAGCACGCACCAAGCACGCTAACCGATACAGGAAAGTCGCGAAAGAGAGAGAACTGGAAGCAGGAGAGAAAGTTTTGGTGTTACTCCCTACCGAGAACAACCAACTGAAGATCGGATGGCAAGGGCCGTTTACCGTCCTGAAAAAGATTTCTAAGGCTAACTACCAGATCTCTATTCAAGGAAAGGAGAAGGTTTTCCATTTAAATCTCTTAAAGAGATACTTGGAAAGACCAGTGCCAACCTCCGACCATCTCCTGACGATCGCCAGAGCTGACGAAGGTGATGATAGTGGCAGGGATATTCCACCGCTATCACAAGAAATCTTTCAAAAATGTCAGAAGCGGCGACGCTCTTTCAAGCGCGCATGGGAGACATTCCAGAGGAAGGAAACTTTGGGGAGTAGACTCGAGTAGGAATTGGAGAGAGATGGAGGGGGAAGATGAGAGGGAAGAAGACAGACACCCCGAAGCTACGGTTATAGGAAATTTAATTCCATAACGTAGACATGGAGTGCTTCCATATCTTAAGGGGGGACGTCCTGTCACGTAGGTCTTTATGTCATTAAATTACCTACATCTTCTTCCTATTCTCTCACCTTAATCCTTTCATTTATATTCTTTCCATACTTGTTTTTCCTGTATTTTTCGCATCAC
Source organism: Oreohelix idahoensis (assembly GCA_024509875.1). NCBI lineage: Eukaryota > Metazoa > Mollusca > Gastropoda > Stylommatophora > Oreohelicidae > Oreohelix > Oreohelix idahoensis. The sequence continues at coordinate 170,513 of JAMPIV010005815.1, forward strand.
TCGGTTGCGAAAAATATTTTCTTCAGTATTTTTAAACTTTACCTGTTTCTTTCTCAACACTGAGAATCGCGCTAGGACGATATTACGTAGATGTCAGGGCTGCAGGGCGTCAGAAGGCGTGATAAGTCGGTTCGCTGAACATAGGACGTAGACAATCGTCTACATTCTCACCGAGCGCGCGAGCTTCTTCTCGGCATAAGTCCCGGTGAGGTGTGATACTTTACATCTGCACCGGTCAGTATTCAGACATTTGTCTGAAAAATCCCAAACTGACACGGCGCTCACTGTGGGCCATGGTCAGCTGTAGTGTGAAAACTGCCCTGCATTGGAGACAGGTTGTCTGAGATTTCGCAACTGACACGCAGAAAGTGGCAGTTTACGACAGCCTCTTCTAGTTACGTAGTTGTTATGAGAAAGGGGAAATTATTTCGTTTTTGCGAAATAAACGTTCATCTCTTTGTCTGGGTTTTCATATATGCTAGAATGAGCTAGATTTCATTATCACTCAGTAACTTCGCAGTCAAGACTAGAACAAGCCTCGTTCGATTTCTAAAAATCTCTGTTAAAAGAGATGGCCTTTAGTTTGATCGAAGTGGTTTAGTTCTTAGGAATTCTGTGTTTGAGAGATTTCTGTGGTAACCTAACTATACCAGCGTTACGTACTGATGGACCTATCCTGTGAAGACTAAAAAAACTTTTCCCTTAAAGACTTGGTCGTAAGCTTTTCAAGAACTTTAACGTGAACTGAAATAACGGGCCCAGTGTGCCTGAATTAGTCCTTCCAGAAACGATATTCTAAAGTACAGCCTTTGTGGCAAGTAACATTATTCATAGCATTAAACTTGCCGACATATTTTTTGACCAAATGTGTGGTGAACCCTGATTATCTGTTGAGAGAAGCTGTCCACCGGTCATTTTCCTAATTTAGGGAAACCTCGTGTTCTGACATTGTGTGCTCGCTTAACCCTAATTCTTACTTCGTGAGTCAAGATACACTAACTTTAGTCTGAAATAGCTGACGCCTGAAGCTGATGCTCCCCCGGAGAAATTTCTGAGAAAAAAAAAAAAAAAAACCAGCAAACCACTCTGTAGAGCTGGGATCCGCTTCAGTGAACGACAGAACAGACAAAGGGTGTGAATGTTACCAAGGTTGCGCCAGACGGCAAGCTACATCACGTATGTAATTAGTACAGGGCCCTGATGAAAGAACCGAGTGAAAGTAGACGGTGTGAGGTATGTGAATTTCACCCATGTTTGTAATTCCATTTATGAAACTTGTTGTCAATGCAAGAATATTTTTGACTTCCCTCAGGTTAAAACCTACTACATCTAAGTCGGTTCATATTTGTTTACGAGGAAAGAAAGAAAAATTATTAGACAAACTCATATGTATCATTGAATCTCCTGGCTTTCACTTTACTCATAACGGGACTGTGGGTTTACCTTGAGGGGATGAGATCATATCGGGGTCTATCATTTCTTGTAGCAATTTCATTGATTATTGTTTTGACCACGCGTATATGTTTATTTTCTTTTCTTGATGAATTTTATGTGTTGTGAGGAAATTTTTAGCTGATAAATAAAAACTTCCCTTTGAAACTAAAAGCAGCGTGTTGGTCAGCTCGTTCAGAATATATATATGTAATCATTTTGATAGTCTTCCCACGTCTGTGTGTCTACCTGTTGTCACTGGTGTGTGTGCACGTGAGTGGTATGTTCATTACATATTAGCATATGTTGTCAATAGTCTGTCCGACTCTTACATAAGTGTCGTAGACGATAGGCCTGAGAGAGAGAGAGAAGAATCTTGTCTTTTTCCAGGGGACCGTTCTATTGATTCGCTACCACTGCACTCGTGGAAAGATCTATTTCTGTATTAACTCTCACTGCAGCTATCACTGATTCTATCTATTCAGAAGGGACCAACCAAAGTCTTAATTTCCTATCAAAAAATCTACGACATCTAAATTATCCTGTTGTGCATGCAGGTCTAGATTATCCTGTTGTCCATGCAGGTCTAAATTATCCTGTTGTGCATGCAGGACTAGATTATCCTGTTGTCCATGCAGATCTAAATTATCCTGTTGTCCATGCAGGTGTTGTTATCTTCCAGTGCTGTAGGGTTCAGTTATCTGTTTGTTTGTTTGTTCTTCTACATCGTTTTACACTTTGTTTGCTGGCTTTTAATACATTTTTGCTGAGGGAGATTGAGCACCTTAGGGTTTACCCGGGTGCAGCGAAGTTGATTCTGATCAACAACAATAGATTTGGATAGGCTACTTTTCTCATCACGCACACAACGAAAGCTGGCTACTTTTCTCATCACGCACACAACGAAAGCTGGCTACTTTTCTCATCACGCACACAACGAAAGCTGGCTACTTTTCTCATCACGCACACAACGAAAGCTGGCTACTTTTCTCATCACGCACACAACGAAAGCTGGCTACTTTTCTCATCACACACACACACACACACACACACACACACACACACACACACACACACACACACACACACACACACACACACACACACACACACACACACACACAACGAAAGTCGGAAATTCGTAATCACACACTGTCATGCGTTGCCTTCCCTGCTTTGCAGAAGTAGTCCAACAGTGGCCAAAACTCAAGAGTATCTAATATGGGCCTTGACAGGAGTCTAAATTCGCACAGGATTACCCTTTGCAGAGTTGTAGATAGAAGGATAATGACGCTTCTATCTCAAGGAAGATTTTATAAAATATTTCAGAAGTCAAGAATAATGCTGCACGGGCAGGGTAATTGTTGACTTTATTTCAGTTCGCCGCCTTTTATGAAGAATTAAACAATTACTATTTTAGCTCGTCAAGCCCCCACCTTGATTTACTCAGTGGAATTATTATTATTAAGATATAGCTCTGTTCAGAGTGTATTTAGTAAATTGACTGAGACGAACATGCAGTACATTTAAAATGATTAAATAGAAGTTAAATTTGTATAATTACAAATTACAAGTTTAATAATCATTTAAGTTTAACAAGGTTTTAGAAAATTTGAATAATGATTTAACAGAAGATTTTCATCACTGTTGTGATGGCATGAAAGTTTATACAGGAGTTCACGTGACAGATTTAACATTTAACGCATCTGCCACTGGTAGGTTCTGCTCGCGCTGATGGTTTTGTTCTGGGTAGACTGATCAAGCTCGTCGCTGGTCAAGATTGTTAGGGCGCAGCACGTTGCTAGAAATGTCAGGGAGTGTCTACAAAGTTGATCCTTTGTCCTAAAGCTCTGGCCACTGTCCCCTTCTTGTTCCAGCAATAGTACCCTCAACTGGTACCACTAACTACTATAGTAAAAGAATGGAAACCAAACGCTCTCCTGGGTATTGCGTTTTCCAGCCTATAGTTATGGGTCTCCTTCTCTCTATCCCACCATCCCATCTACCTTAGAATTTACTCTCGATGAGAATAAAACTTTCTTTACATTTAATTTGACAAGCTTTATCGTTATTTTACGTTTAAATTAAAAGGTTATTAGTACAAATAGAATATGTTTACATACACATCTAAACTGATTGAAAAGTGTTCACAATATAAATTGAATACGTTTTCATTTATATATACACTTGTTGAAAAGTTTGAAACTTTCATTAATTTTAAAGTGAATATGTTTACATAGACATTTACACTGGTTTGAAAATGTAAATATTATACTTAGAATGTACCTCATTACTTTCACCTTTCCCTCCCTGCTCCAAATGGCACTTGGGGCTACTTATGCTTTTAGCTCTCTTTAAGAAACTAGCGATAAAGCAGTCACCAGACCTTGCAGTGGTGGTTCATGAAATCATCATTCTATAAGCTGAGGTTGCCAGCCTCAAATGACTTGGACATCAAGCAGCGATTTTCACATTTTAATATAAAATGTAAAATGCACAACTTACGCCAATCCTGGCTCACAGACGTTTTGCTCAGATGAATAAAGGCACTTGATTAGGCCTCTTACACGTGGGGTCGTAAACGTAGCGATACGTCCCCACTTTGACTCCGTGTGTTTCAGTTTCCTCATATTCCGGATCCTTATTAAAATGGTAGAGTTTTCCTGGGCTATGTAAGTCCTTCCACAATACTCCAATAAAAGGCCGGTCTAGTAAAATGGAATTCAAAATATCTGCTACATAGCAAAGAAAGAAAGAGGTGCCGCCCCTAGAAAAGCACGTAAATAGTCAGTACAACAGAAGTAACAGATTACTGCCGTAGTAAAAGAGAGATCGAGAAGGGGTCGTATTAAATCCATCTCGTGATACACACACAACGAAAGTCGGCAACTTTTCTCATAACACACACAGCGAAAGCCGGCTACTTTTCTCATCACATACATAACAAAAGTCTGCTACTTTTCTCATCACACACACAACAGAAGCTGGCTACTTTTCTCACCACACACACAACGAAAGCCGTCAACTTTATTATTAAGTTCTTTTCAATTATTCTTCATAAGTTAAATGAACCATTCAATGGACTCTTAACAGTTGTGTGTGTGTGTGAAAACGTAAATTATACATTATGATACTCCATGTCAGATAATCAACCACGCATTCTATTCGGTTCATTTAATTTGGTTCAAAAAACATAAAAAAATATGACCTACTTTTATTACAATCCTCCCCACGGAAACCATTAGCACAACCAGATGGACATCCTCCAGTGCTAACAAAACATGTCTCGTTGACATGACAGTGACATGTACCCTCACACTCTCGTCCGTAATGTCCATATTCACAGGTGGAATCTGTCAGAAGACAGGTATAACGATGATACAATAATACAATTGGAGGCAGTAGAAACATTAATAGTAGTAATTATCGTTCTTATTCATCTTCCTTCTTCTTCATCTTCATCTTCAAGTACCATACAAGCTGGCATGGATGATCAAATCTGTTAAAATCTTCCTGTTCCCGGGACTGTGGTTTATCAATAGTCTTATTGATTTCTTTTCATGTATTTATGTCTAACTGATTACATAAACCCGATGACAGTCGGGTGTCACATGCGGCATATGAACAATAACATTTATAGTTACGTATGTTGGTCCAAGGTGGTTAATATCGTGAGCTTTCAGTAAACGAAGAGGTGCCACTCTGCATTAAACAGTGCAACCAGCTGCTGTGTAAAACCTGTCCATGTGCTATCCAAAGATATTGAAGTATCACTGTCTAAAGTCATGTTCACTATCACATAGTTTTACTCATGTGTTATTCAACCTGATGTACACAATCAAATGTAAATGCTGCAGCAAAACAGTGGCAGTAAGGGAAGGAAGAGTGAAAAGTCTAACCTGAGTTGGTATAGAGGGGGTAGAAAAAGGGGATGCACAAAAAGAGGGTTGCGCATAAGAAAGGTCAAAACAGAACACAGGTTGGGCATGTATTTCTCAGCATGAGGCAGAAGCGTGATCCAGGCCAAGCAAGACAGATACTCAAGTAGGAGAGGCAGCAATGTTGAAGTCTATAGTGAAGTAGACAAGGTGCTGTGTAATTTCTCAAATGCACGGAGACAAGATTAGGTAGCAATAACCCAACATATTGACATTATAAATTCTTGACAAGACTGAAGAACGAAGAAGCGAGTTAGGCTCCACTGAGAAAAGGGTACGTAGAGTGAATTAGTTACGTTCATAGCGTAGCCCGGTTAATCGGTTGAGATAGTGGCCAACTAGAACCAGGGAAAAGAACAGCCCCGGAGGAGTCCGGTTATCACTTCAATTACCTGAAGCTAAATCGATAGTTTCAATGGACAAGGATTTGCTTAGACGGAGCAACGGATGTAGATACTAGTAACATCTGAACAATAGCAGATGAAAGACATTACAATATTGAATATAATTCTTAATGGTGAGTGAGTGTTAAAGAGGAAGTGTGCCGGACCACGATTGTTGGAGGTCCGGTTAACAGCAGTGGTCCAAATTGTAAATAAATAGTTTTCCAGTATTCCAGTTGACTGTAACGTTCCCTATTTATATAGAAGATCTGCTTAGCGTTATGTCGTCACTCACTGTGTGTGTTGTAACCATTCATTAATCATAAAGTTGATCGCTACCTTCTAAGGTAAAGAAATCCCAGGTAAGCAACGGCCACACAATAAGAAATGGTGCAGTGACTGCGCTGTAACGCAATATGAAATGGTGCCGAGACCAACCTCAGGGAGCATCGACTTCATCAAACTACAGAGACCAACACAAAGTACAACACACAAACTGGTCCGTGACAGGCTTCAGGAACCACAGACGGCAGAACTACACAGACAGAAGGCATAATTGCAGTTACACAACATGCGAAAAAGCAGAGCGGAAACAGTGAAAGTGTAAACAGAAGAAGTGAACAGGTTAGGAACCAGTCAATCAGAAACGCCAGCTCAGAAACCAAGTCAAGATTTTTGTTTCTTCAAACCTTGGTGCATGGGAAGAGTCGCCATATTAAAGCAAGGTAACGCCAGCTCGAGAACAGAAGCGGAATTGATTTTCTTAAAACATTACAGCACGGGAGTGAGTCAGGACAATAAACGCAGTGTTTACAATCATCGTTCAATAAAATAGTGGTACGATAGTTCATACAGTGCCCAAGAGTAACATAGCCGCGGAAAGAAGCTCGTGTGTAGTAAATAATACTGTGTAGTCCAGATTGTGCGATAGATACGAAAATATAAAAATATAACAAGTAGCATTAAAAAGTCGGTCGCGTGCGCAACAGCAGGACAATTGAGTACTCCAACGCAGACGTCTTAATTAATTAGTTTAATTAGACATTATAAGAATATTAGTGCTATTACTATTAGTATTGTTGCTGTTATATTTTTTTCTTATTATTATTGTAGTGTGAGTAATATTGAACTGTGACAGTGTATGCATACATTTTTGTTTGTTTAACCATAACATTATCTTTCAAGGAACACAAGAGTAATAGAAAATTTCCTTTGATTTTCAGGTAAAAGTTAGTTTGTTAAGTTAGCAATTGAAATAAATGCCTATTTTTAGATTCATTATGGCACAGCACAGAAAGTCAAGTGAGGACATGCGGGAAAGCCAAACACTGACCCTTATAAAGGCAGTAACTGATACATTGGCTAAAGTGGATAATAACACTAAGTACAGTAACCTTAAAGGTAATATTGACATATTTCCAGGTGACACACACGGGTGCCGTAAATGGCTTACGGACATTGATAAGTATGCGATGTCAATAAACGCAGATACATTTGAGAAAGTGAAAATTGCGATTTTTCGTATGCTGGTCTGGTCACGGATTTCATGAGAAGGCGATTAGACGCATTCCCCAATGAAACGTGGAGAGATCTTAAAGCAGAGTTAGTTAGACGGTACTTCTTCGTGTCTGACCTACAAATTGCTTGGCATCAGCTAAGGAAGCTGACGCAACACAAGAATGAGACCACGCGGATGTTCAGCGATAGATTGCTGAACTTAGCAGAAGAAACCTTCATGGGACAGGAGGTCAGCCTCCAAGATATAGACAATTAACTTGTAGGTATATTGATCGATGGATTGAGTAATGATGCACTTAAGTTGATGCTGCTAAGAAGAGACCACAAGACGCTAAAGGACGCAGTGTCGGCTGCAGTAGCATAAATGAATGTTAAGAAACGCTTAGACATACGAGTGGGACTGGCGGAAATACAGGAGGAAACGGAAGAACCGATGAAAGTGGACCAGGTAGACAGATGGAGACAGCAGCACGGTTGGTATAGGAGTAGAAGACAACAAAGAGGAACATTATATGTCTCACCTAACGTTGGATGTTTCCGGTGCCAAAATCTTGGACACATGGCAAGATTTTATGATCAACAATTAAGGTATGAGAGGCCACGACTACCAGTTATGGAATGAAAATGACCACGTAGGCTGCACGGAAGAACGTGTATACAGTGTAGCAATGATACAAGGGAGGCCGATGTATAAAACACATAACACATACGCAGGAAAGAACAATAAGGCCGGAAACGAGCACGGGGTACAAAAGACGAGAAGGCGGTGGGACGTACACCAACATGAAAGAAAGGATTGATGAGTGAAAAAGCAAATTGTAACAACTAGACAACATAGAAGTATACTGCAGAACTTCATTGTTGACAACCACAAAGTTTTCGCGCTGCGCGACATGGAACTCGGCAGAACAAATACGGTAAAAATTGGAATAGATACCACTACATACACACCTATCCACAAGAAGCCATAAAGGACGCCTCTGAAAAATAGAGAAATAATGGAGAGAGCGATTGAGCCGACGCTAGCGGCCAGGATTATAGAAAGATCAAGGTCAGAATGGGCATCACCTATGGTAATAGTAACTAAGAAGGACGGAACCAATAGGTTCTGTTGCGACTATCGAGCCCTAAACAAAATCATCAGAACTATATCACATCCTATTCCCCGCATCGCTGACATCCTGGGAACTTTAGGAAAGTCACAATGGTTTACGACATTGGACGCAAGGGCAGGGTTCTCGTGCATCCCAATGACGGAAGACGCAAAGAAGAAAAGTACCTTCTGCACGCATATGGGAAAGTTTGCTTGGAATGTCATGCTGTTCGGGCTGAAAGGAAGCCCCGCAACCTATATAGCCCACATGGATGAGGTGCTAGAAGGCATGCAGAAATTTGCAATGGCATATATAGACGATAATCTCGTACACACGTCTGGATCCATACAAGACCATTTACAACATGTCAAGATGGTGTTCGACAGACTGCGACGGCATAACATAAAATTGAAACTGCGTAAATGCAGTTTTCCGAAACAGGAGACAAAGTAACTAGGGTTCGTGATAAACAGGGATGGAGTAAGGCCGGACGAGGAGAAAGTAAAGGCGATAAGGCAGATACCATCACCCACCAATGTTCGCCAGGCTCGTGGGTTCTAAGGCACGTGAGGATACTTTCGTCAACATGTCGTAAACTATTCACAAGCAGCGGAACCCCTTCTAAATTTAACGAAGAAATATGCTAGATTCCAAATGGACAGTCGAATGTCAGAAGGCATATGAATACCTAAAGAACGCCCTGACGGAGATATCTTATTAGGCACATCCAGACCCAGAGCGGAAAATGATACTGTACACAGATGCGTCAGACATGGCAATCGGTGCATGTTTGGTTCAGCCATCCTTACCAAAACTAGGAGCCTATTTTGCCGAACATCCGAAACGAGAAACCTATTGCGTTTCTATCGCATAAGCTCAGTAAGACACAGAGAAACTGGGCTACAATAGAAAAGGAAGCTTTCGCGATATATACTGAAGTACATTAAAAACGCACCACTATAATATATAATAATGCCGAGAAGCTGGAAAAAAGTGTGGGAATAGATTTTTCCCATGTTTGTCATGAGGTAGAGAGCCAACGGCTGCTGGAATGAAAAGTGCATGATTCAACCCACGGGTTTGTGTACAGACTACATGAAAACAATGAACGTTACACGTGCAAAACGATTCCCAACAGCTATGACCCTGAAAATGTGTACGAATTGTTGCAGTATACTCGGTATAAAAAGGCCGTTGAGACAAAACACCCAGTACATGTGCTTGAAATGCCACGACTATCTGAAAACGACCGCCAACGAGCCATTGGTATGTTGGAGACCGGAATGAGCTCACGGGCCTTTGCCAGAAGGATGAATTGCCACCACAACACTATTGTACGTCTCAATGAACGTTACGGAACCACTGGCAGTGCCCAGGATAGACTTCGGAGTGGCCAAACACAAGTTACTATACCTGCGCAAAATCGTCATATTGTGCTGAGTCACCTAAGGAATCGTTCTCTCCCGGCAAGTCAAGCAGCAAGAGCAATAGTGGGTAGACGTGGGCAAGTCTCTCGAATGACAGTCATACGACGACTTAGAGATACAGGCTTTACTGCAAGACGACCTTATGTTGGGCCAAACTTGACTCACAGACATCGTCAGCAGCGCCTGCAATGGGCAGAGCTACATGTCAGATGGACTAGGCTGCAGTGGAATGCTGTTCTATTCACAGACGAGAGCAGATTCAACATATCCTTTGCTGATGGACGTATGCGGATTTGGCGACGGTGTGGAGAGCGCTTTGCAGATTGCTGTGTTCGTCAGCATAACCGATTTGGAGGTGGCAGTATTCACATTTGCGGAGGATTCAGTTTTCACCATCGCTTGCCTCTTCACGTTTTCCGTGGAAATGTTAATGCTGTGACATATCGAGATGAGGTTCTGGATGCACTGGTTGCTCCTGCGTTCACAAATTATCCAGACTTGCAGCTTCTCCAGCAGGATAATGCACGTGCGCACACCACATGCATTACGCAGCAATATCTACAGCAGCAGAACATTGTGACGATTGATTGGTCTGCCCTATCACCAGACATGTCCTCTATAGAACATCTGTGGGACGAGCTTGGACGCAGAGTCTACAGGCAAGGTTCTCCAGCTAATCTGCAACAGCTCGAAGCTGCTCTTACACGTGAATGGGACTTGATTCCCCAGAATTTCATTCAGAGACTTGTGCGTTCCATGCGGAGCCGCTGCCAAGCTTGTTTGCAAGCACACGGTGGACATACCAGATACTGAGGATAGTGTGAATGAATTTTTCTATTGGTTGCATTTTTGATTTTCTCCCTTGCCTGCACAGAATGCAATGAATTTCATAACAATCAAATGTACAAATTAATGACCAGCATGGATTCATAGGAAAATGAATAAAGATTCCAAATATGTAAACTTGTAAGCACTTATATTTACATTTCACACTCTGTTCCTGGATTATACAGGTGGTGCGTTTTTAATGTGCTTCAGTATATTTCGCCGTGGAAAAGTTGGATTTCTATCTGAGAGGGACCCATTTTGAAGTACGAACAGATCATCAACCATTGATATATTGGCTCAATAAACCGTCAGAGCAATACAGAAAGCTACAGAATTGGGCATAACATTTACAAAACTATGATATCACAATGAAGTACATAGAAGGAAAACATAATACGTGTGCAGACTTACTATCATGAGTCCCATTAGAATCGTCGAACACACAAGATGAGGATGCAACAGTAATAGACGATAGGTTCAGAGAAATAAACATGATAAATTCAAACAGAAGAGAACAGGAGCCACTAGAAGAAATAGAAGATTGCATTTCAGAAGACAACATAGGGTTAGACGGAATAAACATTAGACGCAAACAAGACAAAGACAAGGAAATATATAAACTGAAACAACAGATATAGAATAACAAGAAGGAAGCAACAAACTTCAGAATTAACCCACATATAAAGTGGTATAATACATCAACCCAAAAGGAGACGGCGTACCAAGAGTTTATATACCGAAACAACTAGTATAACAAGTTTTGAGGAACTATCGGGATGGAAATGAGCAAGTGGGAAGGGACAAAACCTTGGAAGTGATAAAACGTAGATATGTTTGGCCTTCAGTCCTCAAAGACAAAATATCCTACGTAGAATATTGCACCGTCTGCAAGACTAGAAACTTAAATGCCCTGAAGTGACCTATACAAGAAATGGATATCGCACAATATACCATGCAAAAGATTAGTTTAGACATATCAGAGCCATACCCAACAACTTTGGCAGGAAAAAATACTTTCTGCGCGCAGTGGACATGTTGTCAAGATGACCGGAGTTCTACGCCATCAAAAGAGGCCACAGCAAAAACCATAATAACTTTCATGATGCGAGAATTTATTCCTAGACACGGGTGGCCGTCGGTAGTACTAACAGATAACGGTAAGGCATTCACAGGAATAGAATTCAGAAAGTTCACAAAGGATAGAAACATGATACATATCAGGACCTCGATATATAGGCCAAACAGTAACGGGAAGAACGTAAGATTTCATGCCACGCTACACAATATTATGGCGAAAGAGGCACATGGAAGACCACAATTCTGGGATACATACCTACCACATGCGTTGGAGGCAGTCCGTATGAACTCTAATGACACCACTAAACTATTGCCATATTATATGCTGTATTGAAAAGAACCAGTTATGCCGATGGACAACATACTCAAGTCACGGAGGAAATACATGGAAGATCCGATGGAAACTCTCATGGAAGAAAAACACAAGGCACACACGTAGGCGCAACAAAACATAAAAAGGCGTTCAAAAGAAGACAGCAGTATGCAAATAAAAATGCTGTATTACAGGAGTTGAAACCAGGAGATGTGGTATAGTACAAAAAACATGTAAAAAACTCCAAATTCGATGAAAAGTGGTTACCAGGGTTCCAAGTCATAAAACGATTGTCAGAAATGACATACAGAATATGGAAATAAGAAGAGAACAAAACAATAAAGACACGGTTGCAAAGAGAACGACCTATAGAACCACCACCCACGGACAACACTAAAAGATCAACATACTGGGTAGTACCGCTAGACAGGAGCGAGACGTCAGACACTAGCCCAAGTAGGACAGGGCGACTACGAATAGCAGGACGGAAAATAACAACGAGAGCTCTAATACATCCACAGCCTAAGAAAACAGTACAACAAGGACCACCGATAACAGGAGGGTTCGAGTTGTTCCCACACACGGAAACAAATAGACGGGAAGAACAGAAAGGTGATGATGTAAAAGATACAGAAACACCTTCTACTGGAGGGGCTGAGAAGACAGGGAACAACAAAGATATAACAGAGGAAACAGAACAACTACCGAACAAACGCGAAAATTCCGACAGTGAAAGTGATATCCCACTAATGGAATATGTGCAGAGATTACAAGACAGAGAAAAAAGGATACGCGAACAAGAGCTAGAACTACATAGAGGACATGAACAGGAAGAGGAGCAGAGAGAGCAAGAAGAGGCGGAAGAACAGATAGATACTGAGCAACAGGAAGAAATCGAACAACAGAGTAGACGGGACACAAAAAGATATTGGTTATCCTCGGATGAATCGTCCGAGTATAACATGCCATTATCAAAGTTAAGGAACACGGCACAATTAGAGGTACACCCAAGGTGGAAGTGCAGACACAGAGAGACAGGAAAAGCATCAACCGACAAAAAAGAAAGGTGAGAAAAAGGGTAATCAGGTAGAGCATATGAGTGGACGGAGAAGGACTCCAAAGGAGATATCAGTGTCGATTGACACAGACATTGTAATGTCCGAGGACAGTGACGATGGTCACAGACACAGGAAATGGAGGTCCTAAAAGAGAGGAAATACTAGTACAAGTGACAGAAAGGAAGACGAAGAAATAGCCTCACTGTAAAGATATATGTAAAAGTTTCTTTCTTCTTTTTTTTGTTTATTTCCCACTCTGTAAAGTGTCAGTCTGTATGCTCTGTAAGGAAGAGTGGTGTGTTGTTGAGATCAGGCATGCTCCAGTCTACCCAGCTGTAAATGGGTAACTCACCCTAGTCCTGAGTTAGGGAAGGCAAAGGCTCCAGGGGAAGCAGGCCCTAAACTTGGTCACTTCAACCGACGCAGGATGGTGTATGTATGGAGTAGAAGTGTAGAGTGTGATACCGCGAATGGTGTACTGTTCGTGTGCTGACCAATATAACCACTCATACACTTGTGTCTACAAGGCACCAATGCAGACTGCTGGAATCTTTGTTTACTCAATTTATTCAGACGTACACACTGGGACATACGAGTACATCATGGTATGTTGACATATCAATTTGTAGGTATACATAGCAGATCTGAAGTCATGACACATTCAGAAATAATGGGCAGTACATCAAAAGTTCAATGTCATGATACATTATGGCCGCATCCCCTATCTGACTAAACGCGTCAGTGAAGGCAGATCGGTAAATAACTAAAGTTACTTGACGTCCATAGTTTGTAGTATATATTATGAAACCATGAAGGGGGGTTTCTAGCAAGATTGAGATCTCCCTGTCACTGTCCGATAATAGGATAAATAATCTGTTCTCTTGGCAGTGATCAAAACATATGATGACCGAAATCTAACATGGCCGCCTCCATGAGTTGTCGTTCACTCATTCACAGGGAGGTGAATATAAGCCAGAGTTAATTTATAATGGGTATATAAATGATTTCATAAATGTTCCCATACAGCTCTACGGTGATCAGGTTAATTCACGTAGCCATAACCGCTGTAGGAAAGTCTGTCATCTTCGTCGATACAAAACACGACCCTAGCGATACGAAGCACAATGTTCCATCTAGGTCGAATCGACATGAGATCATCAAAATAGGGTCTGGCAATACATGGAGTCCGAATTATACATTGTACCGTACCTTAGGAGAGTCTCTAACATAAACTATAGTAGAGATACCATCTCCTTTAGAAGAAAACCACTTCATGAATCATATTTCCTTAAGAATCTACCAGCCCTTTGAAAAGTGCGTACCCGCCATTATCACGGTACATCGGAACTCATCACAACTTGTCAAGACAACTCATACTTCCGCTAGACCGGAATAATAAGAATCTAGTCCCGCCTACCCATCCAAAATATACAATATAGGACTGATTCTACTTGTACTAATAATATGTAATACATATGAATTCAGGCCATAAACATAATAAGCAAATTAATCTATTTTCTGGCCCTAAAAATAAGTACAAATATAAGAGCAATATCCGTGCGCCGGATCAATATCAAGAACGATTACTCCTATAATCAAAAGTGTGAATCAAACATGGATTATCTCGCTTTCCCCATAGACAGCATTTTCATACACAAATGAATGAATGTCTATATCTTTTCCATATTAAATAGCCATATCGATTTTTGTAATATGTGCGTCAAAATATGCACGCAACAATATATTTATAGAAAATTTCAAGAGTTCAAAAAGGACAATAGAAGCGGAAGTAAAGATAAAAAAGAATACCGATCTCAGAGTCGAGGCAAGGAGAGAAATAGGAGTAGTAACAAAGATAAAGAAAGAAATAGTGGTACAACGAAAATAGAAGAAGTAACGACACATGTAAGATGTACGTGTACGTAGAGTGAATTAGTTCGGACCATACCGTAGTTCTGTTACACGGCTAAGATAGTGGTCATATAGAACCAGGGAAAGGAACAACCCCGGAGGAGTCCGGTTATCACTTCAATAACCTGAACCTAAATCGATTGTATCAATGGACACAGATTTGCTTAGAAGGAGGATCGGACGTAGGTACTTGTAACATGTGAACAATAGTAGATAAAAGACATTACAATATTGAATATAATTCTCAATGGTGATCGAGTGTTAAAGAGGAAGTGTGACGGACCAAGATTGTTGGAGGTCCGGTTAACAGCAGTGGTCCACATTGTAAATAAACAATATTCCAGTTGACTGTGGCGTTCCCTGTTTGTATAGAAGATCTGTTTAGCGTTATGTCGTCGCTCACTGAGTGTGTTGTAACCATTCATTAATCATAAAGTTGATCGCTATCTTCTGAGGCAAAGAAATCCTGGGTAAGCAATGGCCACACAATACGAAATGGTGCAGTGACTGCGCTGTAACACAATTTGCAGTGTTGAAACAGGCAAGCGACCAGGTGAACAGGTTAGGCAACACCTTGACAACATTTTTCGGATGATCGCTTCACCTGTAGCCCATTAGTACAGTTTCCCGGGTCACCAGTGTGTTCTATAACTGTTCAAAAAAAGAAACGCAACATTTTTGGTGTTACTTTTATAAAAGATATTCGCTGATTGGACATCAGTCAACCTATCGACTGTGTCCACCTGGTCATTAACTTCTCGTGGTTACCTGAATTGTACTCACCTCATGATTAGTGAGGTCATGAAAGAGGACAAGGTCAAAACAACATTTTTGACAATAACTCGTGACAGATTCATGCGAATCCCGTGAAACTTACTGAACACAAAACTCTCTGACCATATTATTGAATGCCTATAAAAGATTGACGCTCCTCGAATAAATTCAGTTGAAAATGCAATGCGCAAGTATGGCTCATCTCACTACAGAACAACGACTCATCATCATTGGACGTTTACAGACAGGACAGTCACAAAGTGTAGTGGCCAGACAATTTAATGTGGCTAGAAGCACCATTAGTCGCCTTTGGAGGCGATTTCAAGAAACTGGCTCAGTGGCAGACCGGCCTCGCAGTGGAAGACCCAGAGTCACAACTCCTGCCGAAGACCGCTTCATACGGCTGCGTCACCTCAGGAATCGACTTGCATCTGCGTCCTCCACAGTCCAGTCAATGTCAGCAGCTCGTAGAATTTCAGATCAAACGGTCAGGAACCGGCTGCACGACTCTGGTCTTTGGACTAGAAGACCCTACAGAGGTCCTGTTCTTACGGACCGGCATCGCCAGAACCGACTGCAGTGGGCGAACCAGCATCGTCAATGGACCGTTGGGAATGAATGGAGACGGGTTTGGTTTAGTGATGAATCATTATTTGTGCTCCAGCGACACGATAGACGGAGAAGAGTTTACCGCAGAGTCCATGGGCGTACGCCCAGAACAGCGTTGATGAGGCTCCTCCACATGGTGGTGGAGGTGTACTAATGTGGGGGGCGATCAACTTCATGGGAAGAAGTGACCTGGTGCAAATTGAAGGACGCCTGAATGCCCAACGATGCGTAGCTGAAATTCTTCGTACTCGCGTCCTTCCACTTCTGGCTGCACGAGGGTCAATTTTTCAGCAGGATAACGCTCGACCTCATGTGGCACAACTCACCACCCAGTTCCTCGCTGACAACAACGTCCAGACCATTCCGTGGCCAGCCATGTCATCAGACATGAACCCATAGAACACTTATGGGATGAACTCGACAGACGACTCCGCCAGCGAGACGTGACTCCAGCCAATCTCCGACAGTTGTCTCTTGCACTGCGGGAAGAGTGGGCAGCCATCCCACAACAACAGATCCAACGGCTAATCGGATCCATGTCAAGGAGATGTTGTTCTCTGATAGAGGCCCGAGGAGGACATACACCTTACTGAAAAGGAGGCCTCAGTCGCAAAGAATAAAAGTCCAAACCAAATTTAATGAACATCATTTCATTGTTAAAGACTGAAAGTTTCTTCATGCCAAGATTGAAACATTAATTCCGTAAAATAAATTTTGGTACAAGTTTGAAATTTGGTGTCCATTACCACTGCAATAATGTTGCGTTTCTTTTTTTGAACAGTATAGATATCCATGTTCCTACGATCGGATCATCTACATTGTGGCGTGCCTCAAACCGACGCTTTTAACACCCAACACGTTTTTGTCTCAGGCGATTTTATATGCTTATGTCATTTTTATTTCTCAATTTATATTTCCATGTCACTTGTCTTCGCCACTGGCCTCTCTCTCCACTGGCCGCTCTTTCATTTTTTATTTCGTGTCTTGTTTCTAATTGTGTTCAGCTGATCTACTTCTCACTCGGGCCTGTTTACACGACTATTTTGTTCATAAAGATTTTCACAAGAGCGACACAAGTTACTTCCCACTGCAAGTTGTATTATGTATTTAACTTAGATTTAGTTTTTTTAACTCATTTGGGCTTATTTATTTGGCCCTGACGAAGGCCTTGTGCCCGTAACATAGGAGATTTGCTTTGTCATTTCTAGCTCATACGTATAAATTAGGATATAAGGAATTTAATAATGATGCCGTAATAGAAAGCCTTCTCTTTACAAAACTTCGGCTGTGACCTTTGGATCGGTAACGGTTTGTACTAGGGAGGGGTGAGGGACAAGCGCGAGTTAGTCTAGTGACCAACACCCCCCCGCCCCCCCCCCCCCGCCGCCCCCCCCCCCCGCCTCCCCCCCCCAAAAAAAAAAAAAACCCAGACGAAAACGTTTGTGAATGTTTTTTAAAAAAGCTGACTTTATAGCTTAGATACTAACGTAGAGCATTCGTGTCTTTTGATCTTGGCTTAGATCATTAGAATATATAGGGACTAGTAAGTAAACTGTCTTCTTCAAGTACCATGCCTACTGGCGTAGGAGATCATGTCTCAGCTTCCTACCTCCAGTACAATTTATCAATTCTGTTGTTCACTTTCTTCCTTGCCACGATGTCAGATTCTCCAGTATTTGCTCTCTTTGTCTTCCCTGTCTCTTTTTCCTTCAATCTTACCTGTTGTTACGATATATTCTAGCTTACCTGTTGCTACGATATATTCTAGCTTACCTGTTGTTACGATATATTCTAGCTTACCTGTTGTTACGATATATTCTAGCTTAACTGTTGTTACGATATATTCCAGTTTTTCTCTTTTCATAACATTCACAAAGAAGTTAATTGCTTGTTCCTAACTTGTGAAATAAGTTTCCTTTACGCATTTGCCTCTTTTAGAACATCCTCATTACTCTTTTTGGCTGTCCGTGGTATTTTTAACATTCTTCTGTAAAGTCATATCTCTGTTGTCACTAGTGACTTCCTTACTTGTTTACTAAGTGTCCATAACTCACTCCCTTATGTCAGGATTGGTTCTATATAACAGTGAAGAATTCTATTTCTTACTTCCATTGACTAAAAATTGTTGCATAAAATAGTCTTCATCTTATAGAATGCTGCTTTATCCTGAGCCATTCTGCTCTTCACTTCACACAACAAGCAGAAGAGTACAGAAGCTATCACAACAAGCAGAAGAGTACAGAAGCTATCACAACAAGCAGAAGAGTACAGAAGCTATCACAACAAGCAGAAGAGTACAGAAGTTATCACAACAAGCAGAAGAGTACAGAAGCTATCACAACAAGCAGAAGAGTACAGAAGCTATCACAACAAGCAGAAGAGTACATAAGTTATCACAACAAGCAGAAGAGTACAGAAGTTATCACAACAAGCAGAAGAGTACATAAGTTATCACAACAAGCAGAAGAGTACATAAGCTATCACAACAAGCAGAAGAGTACAGAAGCTATCACAACAAGCAGAAGAGTACATAAGCTATCACAACAAGCAGAAGAGTACAGAAGCTATCACAACAAGCAGAAGAGTACAGAAGCTATCACAACAAGCAGAAGAGTACAGAAGTTATCACAACAAGCAGAAGAGTACATAAGTTATCACAACAAGCAGAAGAGTACATAAGCTATCACAACAAGCAGAAGAGTACAGAAGCTATCACAACAAGCAGAAGAGTACAGAAGCTATCACAACAAGCAGAAGAGTAAAGAAGCTATCACAACAAGCAGAAGAGTACAGAAGCTATCACAACAAGCAGAAGAGTAAAGAAGCTATCACAACAAGCAGAAGAGTACAGAAGCTATCACAACAAGCAGAAGAGTACAGAAGCTATCACAACAAGCAGAAGAGTACAGAAGCTATCACAACAAGCAGAAGAGTACAGAAGTTATCACAACAAGCAGAAGAGTACAGAAGCTATCACAACAAGCAGAAGAGTACAGAAGCTATCACAACAAGCAGAAGAGTACATAAGTTATCACAACAAGCAGAAGAGTACAGAAGTTATCACAACAAGCAGAAGAGTACATAAGTTATCACAACAAGCAGAAGAGTACATAAGCTATCACAACAAGCAGAAGAGTACAGAAGCTATCACAACAAGCAGAAGAGTACATAAGCTATCACAACAAGCAGAAGAGTACAGAAGCTATCACAACAAGCAGAAGAGTACAGAAGCTATCACAACAAGCAGAAGAGTACAGAAGCTATCACAACAAGCAGAAGAGTACATAAGCTATCACAACAAGCAGAAGAGTACAGAAGCTATCACAACAAGCAGAAGAGTACAGAAGTTATCACAACAAGCAGAAGAGTACAGAAGCTATCACAACAAGCAGAAGAGTACAGAAGCTATCACAACAAGCAGAAGAGTACATAAGTTATCACAACAAGCAGAAGAGTACAGAAGCTATCACAACAAGCAGAAGAGTAAAGAAGCTATCACAACAAGCAGAAGAGTAAAGAAGCTATCACAACAAGCAGAAGAGTACAGAAGCTATCACAACAAGCAGAAGAGTACATAAGTTATCACAACAAGCAGAAGAGTAAAGAAGCTATCACAACAAGCAGAAGAGTACAGAAGCTATCACAACAAGCAGAAGAGTACAGAAGCTATCACAACAAGCAGAAGAGTACATAAGTTATCACAACAAGCAGAAGAGTACAGAAGTTATCACAACAAGCAGAAGAGTACAGAAGCTATCACAACAAGCAGAAGAGTACAGAAGCTATCACAACAAGCAGAAGAGTACAGAAGCTATCACAACAAGCAGAAGAGTACAGAAGCTATCACAACAAGCAGAAGAGTACAGAAGCTATCACAACAAGCAGAAGAGTACAGAAGCTATCACAACAAGCAGAAGAGTACAGAAGCTATCACAACAAGCAGAAGAGTACATAAGTTATCACAACAAGCAGAAGAGTACAGAAGCTATCACAACAAGCAGAAGAGTACAGAAGCTATCACAACAAGCAGAAGAGTACAGAAGCTATCACAACAAGCAGAAGAGTACAGAAGCTATCACAACAAGCAGAAGAGTACAGAAACTATCACAACAAGCAGAAGAGTACAGAAGCTATCACAACAAGCAGAAGAGTACAGAAGCTATCACAACAAGCAGAAGAGTACAGAAGCTATCACAACAAGCAGAAGAGTACAGAAGCTATCACAACAAGCAGAAGAGTACAGAAGCTATCACAACAAGCAGAAGAGTACAGAAGCTATCACAACAAGCAGAAGAGTACATAAGCTATCACAACAAGCAGAAGAGTACAGAAGCTATCACAACAAGCAGAAGAGTACAGAAGCTATCACAACAAGCAGAAGAGTACAGAAGCTATCACAACAAGCAGAAGAGTACAGAAGCTATCACAACAAGCAGAAGAGTACAGAAGCTATCACAACAAGCAGAAGAGTACAGAAGCTATCACAACAAGCAGAAGAGTACAGAAACTATCACAACAAGCAGAAGAGTACAGAAGCTATCACAACAAGCAGAAGAGTACAGAAGCTATCACAACAAGCAGAAGAGTACATAAGTTATCACAACAAGCAGAAGAGTACAGAAGCTATCACAACAAGCAGAAGAGTACAGAAGCTATCACAACAAGCAGAAGAGTACAGAAGCTATCACAACAAGCAGAAGAGTACAGAAACTATCACAACAAGCAGAAGAGTACAGAAGCTATCACAACAAGCAGAAGAGTACAGAAGCTATCACAACAAGCAGAAGAGTACATAAGTTATCACAACAAGCAGAAGAGTACAGAAGCTATCACAACAAGCAGAAGAGTACAGAAGCTATCACAACAAGCAGAAGAGTACAGAAGCTATCACAACAAGCAGAAGAGTACAGAAACTATCACAACAAGCAGAAGAGTACAGAAGCTATCACAACAAGCAGAAGAGTACAGAAGCTATCACAACAAGCAGAAGAGTACATAAGTTATCACAACAAGCAGAAGAGTACAGAAGCTATCACAACAAGCAGAAGAGTACAGAAGCTATCACAACAAGCAGAAGAGTACAGAAGCTATCACAACAAGCAGAAGAGTACAGAAACTATCACAACAAGCAGAAGAGTACAGAAGCTATCACAACAAGCAGAAGAGTACAGAAGCTATCACAACAAGCAGAAGAGTACAGAAGCTATCACAACAAGCAGAAGAGTACAGAAGCTATCACAACAAGCAGAAGAGTACAGAAGCTATCACAACAAGCAGAAGAGTACATAAGTTATCACAACAAGCAGAAGAGTACATAAGTTATCACAACAAGCAGAAGAGTACAGAAGCTATCACAACAAGCAGAAGAGTACAGAAGCTATCACAACAAGCAGAAGAGTACAGAAGCTATCACAACAAGCAGAAGAGTACAGAAGCTATCACAACAAGCAGAAGAGTACATAAACTATCACAACAAGCAGAAGAGTACAGAAGCTATCACAACAAGCAGAAGAGTACATAAGTTATCACAACAAGCAGAAGAGTACAGAAGCTATCACAACAAGCAGAAGAGTACAGAAGCTATCACAACAAGCAGAAGAGTACAGAAGCTATCACAACAAGCAGAAGAGTACAGAAGCTATCACAACAAGCAGAAGAGTACATAAACTATCACAACAAGCAGAAGAGTACAGAAGCTATCACAACAAGCAGAAGAGAACACAACACACGGAAAGGAACGTGAAGATAAAATATTCAGTGTGACTTGAAGAGGCTACCACTACTATATGTTCACTGTGCTGAGATCCTCCTTGTGTGATCTAAGGGAGGAGATCGGAGCACTGATGGCGTTGTCCGCGTGCAATGAAGATAGCCCTAAAAAAACCAAACAATCCTACAGTGTTGTACCTACACATGTGGAGGAGAAAGTCCAGATATACCAATAGATGTAAGACAAGAACATTGCGCTTGCTTCGGACGAGAAAAAGAAACAAGACGATTTTATCTATTGTCGCTCTTTCTTTATACTGGAAAAATTAAGTTTTGTAGAAACTAAATGTTCAGTAAACAAACTACAAATAAAATGTTCAGAAAGTAAACGCTAAACTATTGTAAAATAATTAGTAGAACGATTCTTAAATTTGGGTGTTTAAGAAACGTCCTGGGAATGTAGGTGTAGTCAGATACTTGACCTAGTTCAGGTCTAGCTGGGGAAGTAGGATAGTAACGGAGAGAATTGAACAGGGCAACACAGGTCACCTGTCAACAGTTATTGTCTTCTAATGAACATAGATATGACAGTTTTTGGTTGTGGTATGTTAACATGAGTTGATGGCTGATGAGTGAGCAATGTGGATGGTGATGAATCTGTAAAAGGAGACAAACGTAATAACTTTACTTACCTCCATATATTTCAACTTCACACAGTGTCAGAATTTTGTGAGAATGAGTGGCTGTGATAATCACACGTGAGATTGGTGAGTTCAATTGGGCAGATATTACTTTGTAGACAAATTGAGCGGTTGTACTTGGATCTGTGTAGCTAAATACTCGATTACCTTGCACATCAAAACTCTGAAGGATAAATCCCACAAGCCGTTTCTTATTATCTGAAAAAATATAATGAAAGTGTAACACTGTCAGCCATTTCTTGCATTATTATTTCCTTATTTATTTGTGTGACGGCGGAATGAGCGAGAGAGCGCCTTTATGAAAACGACAAAGTTATCAAAACTGCGTCGTGTTCACTACCACAATATTCCACTTACTCAGCACTGCTCATAATTGTCATAACTGGCGTTGTTGGCATGATTTTGATAGGTCGTAATTACATAGTCACTAATTAACTATTACATCCGTCTTCACTCACCACCTCTCCCCCCATCGCAGTAATATTTTGCGCTGAAAAAAGATTAAATCTAGCGCGCTCAGAAGGCTTTAAAAAGCAGCAGAAGTCATAAGAACAGAAGAAAGCTCCGAGACAAGTGGCTCTCTTCACAGATGTGCTATCATTAATTGCACCGTGAAATAGTCAGAATAATGCCAGCCTGGATGACCTAAGAGTAACACTTCACAAACTATGTCAGTAATTCTAAAGAGTTGTGATACACTGGATCCAATCTCACTGCAACATCCCAGTAAATGAAGAGGCTGACATATTGGCAAAGGAATGTGGACACCTACCTCAACTTGCCACAAACATGATTTATGAAGAGGCTAAACTTTTACCAAGAGCAGATGCAAGGGCAAGTGGGAAGCACAGCATCCAGGTAAAATAAAAAAAGATGATGCACATTATCAACTCAGCAGACGTGAACAAATGGTAATCTTTAGACTTGCGTACAAGTCACAACAGATTAGGATACCATCTTTTCAACAGGCTAATGATAGGAACTACTGATGAGTGTAACAGTGGCGCCGATAACATGACTGCTGAACATCTTCTTCAAAGATGCTCAACATACGAGCAACAGTGAAAGCGCATTTGTCCACCATCAGTACCATTCCTGAAAACAAACTCTGTGGAGATACCAACAGCTGTAAGCTGAGTCCTTCTGTCGTTGCACGTAATCAAGTCGACGTCTGAGAGTGAACGAAGAAGAAGAAATCTAGCATGCTATTTGTGAAGCACTCTGTACTCCCCTTTCGAGTTGCCTTCATTAACTCACGAACAGAGTGAAGTACCCCTTTACAGCTTAAGATGCTGGAGCTAGATGTTACCTGGTTTCGAACCCGGCAATGTTTCCTTTAAAGTCAATCACTTTAGTCGCTCTGCCACTTGAGTAATGGTTGATTACGGCTCTTGTTCCTAGTGTGCTGCCAGGCTAAAATGTGTCTCTGATGTTGTCAAAATGTGTCTCTGATGTTGTCAAAATGTGTCTCTGATGTTGTCAAAATGTGTCTCTGATGTTGTCAAAATGTGTCTCTGATGTTGTCAAAATGTGTCTCTGATGTTGTCAAAATGTGTCTCTGATGTTGTCAAAATGTGTCTCTGATGTTGTCAAAATAAAATAATCCTAATTAACATGTGTCACATTTTACATCATCACAACAAACATGTGTCACATTTTACATCATCACAATAAACATGTGTCACATTTTACATCATCACAACAAACATGTGTCACATTTTACATTATCACAACAAACATGTGTCATATTTTACATCATCACAATAAACATGTGTCACATTTTGCATCATCACAAAAAACATGTGTCACATTTTTCATCATCACAACAAACATGTGTCACATTTTACATCATCACAATAAACATGTGTCACATTTTACATCATCACAACAAACATGTGTCACATTTTACATCATCACAACAAACATGTATGACATTTTACATCATCACAATAAACATGTGTCACTGTTACCAGTCTATTTCTTTGTGGCACAGGAAGACAAAGTTAATATATATGCTGATGAATAACGATCAGCTTAGGTCGGGCTTACGGATGGCCGACCGATGTGTGAGTGAGTGACTGTCAACATACGCGAATGCAAAGGGTTCTGGCATACCAACACAGACTGGAACCACACACCACAGTAAAAGTAAGAGTCAGGAAATGTTGAAACGACTGGTAACGTTATACACAGTTTATTACCGACACAGTGACGTAGACATCATGGTATAAATAGTTCACAGCATAAACATACAGCATAGGGTGAATAAATCCAAATGTCCGTAAACCGGGACCTCATGCATCACGGTTCATAATAACATAACTTGGGCCGATCTACTCCAAGGTTTTTAATAATCAGTATTATACATAAACAAGCCAGCATAGTAAATCCAAGGCTTTGAACAGAAATGCAGTATAACAATAAGCCATCATAATCCAATGCTTGAGTAATAAATGCAGTACATCAATAATCCATCATAATCCAAGCTTTGAACAACAAAATGCAGTATAACAATAAGCCCGTACAGTTGTAGTAAAATCTGTGAGATAATCGCCTATTTCTGTAAGATTTTAGCCCTATGATGAATAAATACCCTTCAGGTGTCTGACTAGTTTCATCTTCATCGCCAGTACGGCGATGCCATTTGTGCAGTGGGAATGCTAAGAAAATGACCCGCCGTAAAAATCTAACACGTTTTAGTTTCGGTTTCGAAAAAAAGTTTAATAAACCTTTTAGCATCTCGCCGATCTGCAGCACGACACGGGGGGGGGGGGGGGGGGGGGGGGGGGGGGGGGGGGGGGGGAGAGAGGGGGGGGGGGAAATCTTGTAACTAACGACTTGCCATCGTTTGAATTAACGTAATATGTTAACTTTAACACTAACATTTGTAGTAATTCGGACACGTTCTCAGTAGTAAGAATGAGACGATTGTAAATATTAACGCAAAACACTACCACAGTTTTGAAAAAACCCCTCTTCGTTCTGCACGCGGTCTTTTTAATATATACACGCTGTGGGCAAAGCCAGCAGAGGCAAACACACAGACAATTTTTCAGTTCCTCCTAGCGGTAATATTCTGACGTCACTCAAACTAGTTGGTTTATTTGAATAGTGAGGAAAATGTTCCACTCTTTTTTTAACAGTCATAGACTGGGTGATGCGCCAGACAACAGACGGCAGTCCAAGAGGAATAAGATGGACTACATTTTCTACATTGGAAGATCTGGAATATGCAGATGACATTGCACTGCTGGCACATTCACATCAACACATCCAGGAAAAAACGGATAGACTTAATAAATTTAGCCAGCAGGTGGGCTTGAACATCAATTTAAAGAAGTCTGAGGTCATGACGCTCAATGTGAGCAACCCTGAGCCCATATCAGTAAGGAATCAGCAATTGGTACAGACAGATACCTTCACATACCTAGGAAGCATAGTAACACCAGACGGTGGGGCAGGCAAAGACATCAACATCAGAATGAATAAGGCAAGAACAGCCTTCTTTAGCCCAAATAACATCTGAAATTCCTCCCAATACAGCACAAGCACAAAATTAAGATTATACCAGAGTTGCGTGCTTTCTGTGCTTCTCTATGGTGCGGAATGCTGGAGAGTCACAGAGAAGGAAATGTCAAAATTGTCCTCTTTTCACACAACATGCCTAAGAAAAATTCACCGCATCTTTTGGCCGAATACCATCACCAACCAAGATCTGCTAACTCTTAGCAAGCAAGAGGACATGCACACCATCATAGCTGGCAGACGCTGGAGCTGGGTTGGTCATGTCCTCAGAAGAGACCCCGATGCCATCACAAGAACAGCTATGCTTTGGACCCCTGAAGGAAAGCGAAAGAGAGGCCGACCAAGAACAACTTGGCGGAGGACTGTGGAGGCTGAGATGCAAAGAATGAACCAGAGTTGGGGCACTGTACGAAGGATGGCCACCGACCGTGCAAAGTGGAATCAATTTGTTGTTGCCCTACAAGACGCCACTAGGCGTGATGGCCACTGAGTGCTTTGACGGTCGGCGGTTAGGGATCGAAGAAGAAGAAGAAGAGGAAAATGTTAGAGACAGGGAGGGAAGATGGCCGACTTGTGGACAATTTATATTTGACGATTGACAGTGACAAAATTGAAAATCTAAACCATACTGAAACTGACCATAAAAATCATATAGTAGTATATCTTAAAGTCCCCTGAGCAAAAATATGTTTTAAAAAATATGGTAGTCCAAGTATTAGCCAAGTTATTGAGAAAATACTAAATGTCTAGGAACGCTTGACCGGACAGACTGTTGTTCTTGCTCGTTAGACATAACGTTAGTGGGGACGCTAGTTTAAAAATAGAGGCGTTGTAGAAATTTAAATTCTATTAGTTGGTATAAGAGTATAGGAGTACAAGGGGAGAGATTGGAAAAATGTAACTAAAACGAAACATCTTTTTCTATTGGGCATAACTAACGCAGACTGACCAATGGGCTAAGAGGCACATAGTTTGTTTGGAATTGTTTTGTTTTTTTCAAACTAAATTTAAAAAGTTGTAGTAGTGCCTTCTTTCATTGGTCGGCTCTAATAGATATTGGCAAAGGCATAGTGGTCTCGTGGCCATTTGACTAGAAAATTTTATTTAAACACTTACGTTGAGATCAGATGTGATAGCTTGTAAAAGTAAATACTAATTCACTATCTGGACGGGGCAGAGCAAAACTGAGGCCATATTCTTTGCCAGTCAACGTTATTTGTGACATATTTCTTTGAACTAGTGGTAAGAATGCTTTATGTATTTACATGCTTGATTAAAACTGAAAAAGTCAGATACTGCTGTGGAAAAGTGAAGGACATGCCGGAAGCAAACATTATTGATTCCTCACACTGAACTGTATTTGACTGTTGTATATTATTATGATTTTTTATTAATATTTTGTATTGGAAATGTTAGGAAGCCTCTGTGTTCTATGAACACTTTTCAACATGCCTAGAGCGTTTATAAGTTAGAAAGAAAAGAAAAAAATCATATAAATGGAGATGTGGTTACTCCACATTATTGCATTGAAGCAAACTATGTAAAAGTACAGTGGCGTATCTGCCATAGGGACCTGTGGTGTGGTCACAGAAGGGTGTTAGTCATAAATTATGGGCTGATGCACATGAATGCACAAGAAGCTGACCCCATACTGTCATGTATAGATAGGGATAAGAAGTTGTGATCAGGTTGAAAAGGCGAGGGTGTCTTTTTATTGCAGAGTTTTTATTTCCTGTTACCATCCGGTGACAGGAAACCTGATGAGTGGGTGAAAAGTCTCCATTATAAAGTTTAAGCTGTCAGCTGATAGCCTGAAGGAGCTTACGTGTGGGTGCTGATCGACATTGTCTCTACATTGATATACTGACTTATATTCGACCTACGAAGAATCCCAGGTGACAAGTTATCAGCTGGGACCTCTGACATTTCATCGTAAGAAAATAGTTCCTATCAAAATAACATTGAATTATATGGGGCTTGATGTAAAAAACAGCTCCTCATAACAAATGACAATCACTAACAACTATTAAAGTTTGATTCTGTGAATACACCTATAGGAACTCTATATTAACATATATTCATAGGACAAAGAGTCCATATTTTTAGTTACAACATTATATGTAAATATATTTCCTCATTTTCAAAGACCTGTCCAAAAGAAGTTGGCGGGACAGGCAGATTAAATTGTAAAAACAAAAAAACATTCAAATTTTAAAAGAAAACTTTAACCACCGTCTTATTCATTTCCTTTAGTGAGTTAAAGTGTATTGTGTTGATGGAACATCATCTTCATTTCACCCCTAGACACTAGAGACATCATACACCAGCCACTAGAATCAAAAGACATACTGTGTGAGATCTAGGGAGGTAGCGTTAGGTTCCCTGATCAAAATATCATCATCATTATCATCATTCTTTTTATAGTCAGGGACCTACATGTCCTTGACCTCACACAGTTACCACAGAAACAACTATCTTTCTTGTTAGGTATAACATCTTATCCTCCCCAGCAAAAATTACATTTGCTACAAAAATTGGTAAGCTTGTCCGGGATAGGAACTTCTAGTACTACATATATTAGGGTCCTGGTCTGGGTTTTAGCTATAACAACATTTATATTTACCCAGGGAATCCCCATTATTATTATTGCTCAAGATTTGGGAATTGATGAAGTGTCAGAGCCTGGATTAATTAATTAAAAATTGTATTTGTTTAGAAATTGATTTTGAACCTTTTAGTATTTATCAGATGGCGGATCTGTCCACGTTTCGCCCTGCTGCTGTGCAGACTGCGAAAGAGATGAATATGTAGGGTCAAGTTTTGATTGACTATGTCACCTCAGAATGTGATAAGTTTATTGCTAGGGAAGAACATAGGTTAGCTGAAGAGAGGAGAATGCAGTTAGAAGATGCTAGAGAAATGAAAAGGTTACAAATTGAGACTGAGAAGGAAAGTAGGGCCTTAGAGGCTGATAGAGAGGCTGAAATTAAGAGGCTCCAATTGGAGGAGAGAAAATTAGAAGCAGAAGGTAAACAATTAGAAAGGGAGGCAGAAGAAAAACGACTGCAAAGGGAAGCAGAAGAAAAACGACTAGAAAGGGAAGCAGAAGA
This sequence comes from Oreohelix idahoensis, assembly GCA_024509875.1. NCBI lineage: Eukaryota > Metazoa > Mollusca > Gastropoda > Stylommatophora > Oreohelicidae > Oreohelix > Oreohelix idahoensis. Next base: position 199,919 of record JAMPIV010005815.1, read on the forward strand.
AAAACGACCAGAAAGGGAAGCAGAAGATAAAATATTGCAGAGGGAGCATGAGTTGCGACTAAGGGAGTTGGAGTTGCAAGGCCATGCTCCTGAAAATGGTCACAGCCCCTCTACCTCTGATGCTACTGTTAGTCAGGGGGCCTCCAACTCAGCTATTGGGTTTCATTTAGATTTTTTTGTTGAGAGAGATGATGACATTGAATCATATCTAAGTAGATATGAGGTATTAGCTACAACTTATGGGCTAGAAAAAGAGAGATGGAGCTTGAAGTTATCCCAATGTCTTCGGGGAACAGCTTATGAAGTTTTTTCAAAAATGAGCAGGGATGACCAAGACAATTATGACATGTTAAAGCAGGCTCTGTTGTTAAGATACGAAAAGCATGGTGAATTTTACAGGAAAAAGTTTAGAAATTCCAAGCTACTGTCGGGTGAGACTTATCACCAGTTCCCTGCACGGTTGGAGACTTACTTGGAGAAATGGACTGCTCTAGGGAAAACCCAAGATCTTAAAGAAATGATCCTTATTGAGCAATTGAGAGAGTCCATGGCTCCAGACTTGAGAAGGTTTCTCATGGAACAGGGTGCAGAGAGGGTGGGTGAGTTACTTAATGTCGCTGAGAGGTATCAGGCAGCCCAGGCAGAAGTAGCTGGCACCAAAAAGAAGCATGTAGATAATTATATAGCCCCACAAAACCCAAATAGGTTTGATAATAAAGATCAGGGCAACAAGTTTAAGCCAAGTTTTGATAGGCCACGCAATGATAATAAACATAAAAACTCGCAGTTCAATGACAGGAAATATGAGGAAAGAAAACCCCTTTATCAAAATAGATACTATTGTAAATGGTGTAAGAGAGAGGGTCATGACACCAAATTTTGTACTAGGAAACCTACTGGATGTGCTGCGATGAAGTTGGGGAACAAGGAAGAAAAGGTAAAACCTACTGGACAGCAGGAACCTTATCATCTCCCAGTATGTGAGGACGTGGTATGTAATGGAGTCACAATTAGGTGCCTTTACGATACCGGTTTGGATTTCGATTCCGTTGTGAGTGCGCACTTGGTGAACCCGGATCAGTATACCACAGAAACAGTGGAGATTCAAGGGGCGACCAAGGACCTACCACTCATGAAACTTCCCATTGCAAGGATAACAGTGAAAACTCGCTATGTGGAAGGGAAAATCATAGCAGCAGTGATAGACGCACCCATTTACCATCTGATATTGGGATGTCATTATGTCTTCTTTGGGACTCCCAAGAGACCTCTGGTCATGGCAACGGTGCGGACCAGATCACAATCCAGAAAGGAAGAATATGAGCCGATAAATACTCATCCAGAAGAGACGAGGAAGGCACAGGCTGAGGATAGGTCACTGAAGCCGTGCTTTCAAAAATTGCGTAACTGCCATATACCTCCAAGCAAAGGAGAATTTTACATGAAGAATAAATGGGTGTATAGGAAGGCCGGAACTGGTTCAAATGGTCACGGACAACTGGTACTTCCCAAGATGTTTAGGGCTGACGTAATACGGAGTTTACAAGTTGGAAAAGATGGGGACCATGAAAAAGTAGGTACCATCTGCCAAAAAGTTGCTCAAAATGATTATTGGCCAGATGTAATTGTCATCGTTGAGAATTTTGTAGAAGCATGCTGCATATTTCATGAGGGAACACCCACAAGTGGGGACAATAATAATCAGGACCTAGAAACGCCACGGGGCCAACTTAGGCCTGAAAATGGAAAGAAAAATAAAATTAATAATGTAGACAAAGTGGAATGGGAACCCGCTTTTCACTCACAGTCTTCAATTGAATGTGTTAGAATGGCAACTCTGCGTCGAGTACAAAGAGTGATTTTACCCCAGAATAAGCCGACAGTCCCTCGGTTGGAATTATGTGAACTGGGTGAAGGTAAAAGAGAGAGACGATCTCTCACAAAGAACTTAAAGTGGGGAGAAAACACCAGGAAACGCATAGGTAGTGGTAAATTTTTGTGTGATGACAAAAGGAAGACACGTCCTCAACACAATGCTTCTAGTGTTATGAAAAATATGTCAGAAAAATTTAAAGTCCATATGTAACATTATTAAGGACGTGGACAGATGAGAAGGCAGAAGAGACTGTTACCTCATCATACCAATATGTGAACGAACTGACCACTCGTTTAAAAACTAGTTGGAAACTGGCAAATGAAAATTTGAGACAAGCCAGGAAAAAGCATGCTGCTTATTATAACAAAAAATCAAAGGATATGGAGCTTGCTGTATGGGAGAAGGTGCTTCTTCTTTTACCAGGCAGCAACAATAAACTTCAGATCGGATGGCAAGGTCCATATACAGTTTTGGAAAAGGTATCCAAAACAAATTATAAGATAGACAAGAAGGGAAAGGAAAAAGTCTATCATGTGAACCTTTTGAAGAAATATATAGACAGACAAATCCAGGAAGGAACACACTTAATGGCCTTGTCAATTGCAACCGAAATGAAAAATGAACCTCTCACCTCAGTTGAATATCCACTGACGCCCAGTGAAACGTTTGAACAGGTGAAGATCAGTAATCACCTGACAAAAGGACAAAGTGAGAGGATTCAAAAGGTCCTGGAGAAACATACAGACGTGTTAACCGATACGCCGGGGCACACACATTTGTTGGAATATGATATGAAACTACTAGACCCAACACCCATCTGTTTGAGGCCTTATTCTATTCCGTTTGCTAAGGAAAAAGCTTTGAAAGAGGAGATAGATTATTTGTTACAAGAAGGGATTATTTCTCACAGTGAGTCTCCTTATAGTTCCTGTGTGGTTTTGTTGCGGAAACTATCGGGAGAACATAGACTGTGCATCGATTACAGGAAACTGAATGCTGTCACAGAAAATCAGGTGGATCCATTACCTGATACTACTCAACTTTTTGCCAGGCTGAACAAGGCAAAATATTTTTCAAAGGTGGATCTGAGCAAAGGCTATTATCAAATTCCAGTAAAGCCTGAGGTTCGACCTTACTTAGCATTTAGCACCTCGGAAGGTCATTATGAGTTCAACATGCTACCGTTTATGTTGAAAAATGCCCCGAGTGTGTTTTCTAGGATGATGCGAAAATTGTTGGATCCCCTGAAAAATCCATGTATCTCGAATTTCATGGATGATATCCTCATTGTTACTGAAACTTTTAAGGAACATGTTAACTCTTTGAATATGCTGTTTGATAGACTCAGAGAGGCTAACTTGACTGCTAGACCAACAAAATGTTGTATTGGGTGTAAAGAGATGGAATTCGTGGGACATACCGTACATCAGGGTATCATGACCCCTGATCCCAAGAATCTAGAGAAACCGAAAAGAGCACCTAGGCCACAAACAAAGAAAGATGTGCGATCTTTTGTGTTGTTGTGTGGTTTCTACCAAAAGTACATTAAACATTTTAACTCTATATGTGCTCCTCTGACGGATTTAACTTGAAAGGGACAATCTGATACAATAAACTGGTCCGCACAGTGTGAATTGGCTTACCAGGAGTTAAAAGAAAAACTCACAAGCAGGCCAGTATTGCAATTGCCTGACTTGAATCACGAATTTATCGAGAGAAGTGACGCAAGCAATGTGGGCCTGGGCGCTACATTGTTGCAAAGGTCCTCCTCACAAGATGGAGAATTGAACCCAGTCGCTTATGCAAGCCGCAAGTTGAACAAAGCGGAAAAAAATAATTCAACAAGTGAGAAAGAATGTTTGGCGTTAATATGGGCTATAAAACAATTTCAGATTTATCTAAATAGCAGGACATTTGTGGTCCAAACGGATCATTCACCTCTCGTATTTCTGTCACAAGCCAAGCATGAAAATTCCAGATTATTAAGATGGTCCCTATTATTACAGCCATACTCATTTCTGATTGAATATATTCCAGGCCAACAGAACGTCGGTGCAGACTTTTTGAGTAGACATCCGTGTGATGAAAATCAGAGGAAAACGTAGGACTTTATTTGCGCTAAGTTATCTCACAGATTGTAACCTGCAATGGATGCATGTTTTAGGATGGGAGGTGTGTAGTAAAATCTGTTAGATAATTGCTTATTTCCGTAAGATTTTAGCCCTATGATGAATAAATACCCCAGCCCTCAGGTGTCTGACTGGTTTCATCTTCATCGCCAGTAGGGCGATGCCATTTGTGCAGTGGGAATGCTAAGAAAATGAACCGCCGTAAATATCTAACACGTTTTAGTTTCGGTTTCGAAAAAACGTTCAATAAACCTTTTAACATCTCGCCGATCTGCTGCACGAAACGGGGGGGGTCGGGGGGGGGGGGGGGGGGGGGGAAGAAGCTTGTAATGAACGACTTGCCATCGTTTGAATTAACGTAATATGTTAACTTTAACACTAACATTTGTAGTAATTCGGACAGTTCTCAGTAGTAAAAATGAGACGATTGTAAATATTAACGCAAAACACTACCAAAGTTTTGAAAAAACCCCTCTTCGTTCTGCACGCGGTCTCTTTAATATATACACGCTGTGGGCAAAGCCAGCAGAGGCAAACACACAGACAATTTTTCAGTTCCTCCTAGCGGTAATATTCTGACGTCACTCAAACTAGTTGGTTTATTTGAATAGTGAGGAAAATGTTAGAGACAGGGAGGGAAGATGGCCGACTTGTGGACAATTTATATTTGACGATTGACAGTGACAAAATTGAAAATCTAAACCATACTGAAACTGACCATAACAATCATATGGTAGTATAGCTTAGAGTCCCCTGAGCAAAAATATGTTTTAAAAAATATGGTAGTCCAAGTATTAGCCAAGTTATTGAGAAAATACTAAATGTCTAGGAACGCTTGACCGGACAGACTGTTGTTCTTGCTCGTTAGACATAACGTTAGTGGGGACGCTAGTTTAAAAATAGAGGCGTTGTAGAAATTCAAATTCTATTAGTTGGTATAAGAGTATAGGAGTACAAGGGGAGAGATTGGAAAAATGTAACTAAAACGAAACATCTTTTTCTATTGGGCATAACTAACGCAGACTGACCAATGGGCTAAGAGGCACATAGTTTGTTTGGAATTGTTTTGTTTTTTTCAAACTAAATTTAAAAAGTTGTAGTAGTGCCTTTTTTAATTGGTCGGCTCTAATAGATATTGGCAAAAGGCATAGTTGTCTCGTGGTCATTTGACTAGAAAATTTTATTTAAACACTTACGTTGAGATCAGATGTGATAGCTTGTAAAAGTAAATACTAATTCATTATCTGGACGGGGCAGAGCAAACCTGAGGCCATATTCTTTGCCAGTCAACGTTATTTGTGACATATTTCTTTGAACTAGTGGTAAGAATGCTTTATGTATTTACATGCTTGATTAAAACTGAAAAAGTCAGATACTGCTGTGGAAAAGTGAAGGACATGCCGGAAGCAAACATTATTGATTCCTCACACTGAACTGTATTTGACTGTTGTGTATTATTATGATTTTTTATTAATATTTTGTATTGGAAATGTTAGGAAGCCTCCGTGTTCTATGAACACTTTTCAACATGCCTAGAGCGTTTATAAGTTAGAAAGAAAAGAAAAAAATCATATAAATGGAGATGTGGTTACTCCACATTATTGCATTGAAGCAAACTATGTAAAGGTACAATGGCGTATCTGCCATAGGGACCTGTGGTATGGTCGCATAAGGGTGTGAGTCATAAATTAGGGGCTGATGCACATGAATGCACAAGAGGCTGACCCCATACTGTCATGTATAGATAGGGATAAGAAGTTGTGATCAGGTTGAAAAGGCGAGGGTGTCTTTTTATTGCAGAGTTTTTATTACTTGTTACCATCCGGTGACAGGAAACCTGATGAGTGGGTGTAAAGTCTTCATTATAAAGTTTAAGCTGTCAGCTGATAGCCTGAAGGAGCTTACGTGTGGGTGCTGATCGACATTGTCTCTACATTGATATAATGACTTATATTCGACCAACGAAGAATCCCAGGTGACAAGTTATCAGCTGGGACCTCTGACATTTCATCGTAAGAAAATAGTTCCTATCAAAATAACATTGAATTATATGGGACTTGATGTAAAAAACAGCTCCTCATAACAAATGACAATCACTAACAACTATTAAAGTTTGATTCTGTGAATACACCTATAGGAACTCTATATTAACATATATTCATAGGACAAAGAGCCCATATTTTTAGTTACAACATTATATGTAAATATATTTCCTCATTTTCAAAGACCTGTCCAAAAGAAGTTGGCGGGACAGGCAGATTAAATTGTGAAAAGAAAAAAAATTCAAATTTTAAAAGAAAACTTTAACCACCGTCTTATTCATTTTATTATAGTGAGTTAAAGTGTATTGTGTTGATGTACCATCATCTTCATTTCACCCCTAGACACTAGAGACATCATACACCAGCCACTAGAATCAAAATACGGACTGTGTGAGATCTAGGGAGGTAGCGTTAGGTTCCCTGATCAAAATATCATCATCATCATCATTCTTTTTATAGTCAGGGACCTACATGTGCTTGACCTCACACAGTTACCACAGACACAACTATCTTTCTTGTTAGGTATAACATCTTAACCTCCCCAGCAAAAATTACATTTGCTAAAGCAATCCAAGGCTTTGTATGACAAATACACCTGCCAGGCGCCCTCAGGGAAAGAAAACTCAAAAACGGCTGGATATTACCAAACTAATGAAGACAAAAATTAAACAGTCATTCACTGACACCCTAGAAGACCGTCTCAAATCTATCTCGTTAGACGGCCAAAGTGCGGAAACAGATTGGACAGCCCTAAGCGAGCAGATCTACAACACTGCTACAGAGGTCCTGGGTCCCGCCATCAAGAAACAAAATGACTGGTTTGATGAGAACTCAGATGATATAAAGCAGATGTTGGCTGAGAAACACCATCTCCATAAAGCATATTTAAATGATCCAAAATCTACATCCAAGAAAGACGCTTTCAACAACATGCGTAGAATCGTCCAACATAAATTACGCCAGATGCGGGATTCATGGCTGAGTAATAAAGCAGATGAGCTCCAAGGCTTTGCTGACAGCCATGACTTGAAATATTTTTACCATGCACTCAAAGCGGTCTATGGTCCAACATCATCAGGATCATTTCCCCTCCTTAATGCAGATGGAAAAACACTAATTACAGACAAGGAAAAAATCCTCCAACGCTGGGTCGAGCACTTTAATAATATTCTGAACCAGCCATCATCTATTAACGATGAAGCCATCAACCGACTGCCCCAAATTCCTATAAATGAAGCACTAGTTGATATACCGACTTTGGAGGAGACTCAAAAAGCGATTCGTCAACTTTCTAGTGGAAAGGCCCCCGGCTCCGATTCAATTCCTGTTGAGGTCTATAAAGATGGCGGTACAGTTCTGATAGAGAAACTTCCCATGATCTTCCAGCAAATGTGGCAGAGTGAAACCATCCCACACAATCTCAAGGATGCGTCAATTATGCATCTTTATAAACGTAAAGATAATCGCCAAGACTGTAACAATCATCGAGGCATCTCACTACTATCAATCGCTGGGAAGATATTTGCCAGAATCCTTCTTAATCGCCTTACGGCTCATCTTAACAAAGGTCTTCTACCTGAAAGTTAGTGTGGATTCCGGAAAGAACGTGGAACCACCGATATGGTGTTCGCTGCAAGACAGCTTCAAGAAAAATGCCAAGAACAGCACTGTGACCTGTACACAGCTTTCATCGACTTGACAAAGGCGTTCGACACGGTCATTCATGTCTGCAGCATGGCGCATTCCTCAAATGATTATATCTCCGCGAATGAGGTTGAGGATTGTTTCATGCTTACAGACATTTGGATTTGTCGACGATCCGAATGGCTGTATCATGGAACACCTCAAACGAATAGAGATATATCTCATCGACCGATGTCGATGATTGTTGCATGTGTGCAAGCATTTGAGTTTGGCCAACTCGGATTGCTGCACCGTGGAACATCGCAATTGAATATAGTAACGACAAGTATGCATATCTCTATGCATGACGCGTGTGTCTTTGCAACGTCATTCGACTTGTGGGTTTTGACCCGAACGGCAGTGTGTTTCAGAAGTGTGGCCATTGCCACTGATATTGTGTGGTACAACCACTTTTTAATTGTGTGGCTGGGAAGCCATTTGAGCAGTGTATTTCTTGAACCAAACGTAAGTCGTCGTATGAATAACGCAGTTTGCATAATTATGGCAGATTAGCCCGGCGTGGTATGCCAAAGGAACATTATGTTACTAGCAATAGTGTAAGACTAGTATAGATGGATATTGTACAGCTAGCGGCAAGCGTAAGCCTAGTGTAACGGATATTAAACGACTAGCAGTAGACGTAAGCCTAGCATAATAAGTGTATTGCAAAACTAGCAGGATAGTTAAGTCTAGTGCAACAGGCTATTGTATAAACTAGCGACGGGAGTAAGTCTAGTTAGCCTCTGAATTTATGCCAAAGGACATTGGCCGTTAAAAGGAACTGACCTCTAACCAGAACTCTAGATAGAGATTGTGAACATGTGCTTATGAAATAATGAGAACTCTTACAGATCGTATATGAATGTGATGTGACTTTTGTTCCCATGTAGTTGGTGTCTGCTCATGGTATGAAATTAATAATTAAATATTTTGAGTCGTCAAAATCACAGTCTTATCAACTATCGTATTCGGAGTTGAGTTAAATGCTATTCATCTTCAACTAATCATGACCAGTGATGATTAATGTCTTAACACGCTGCATCTCACACTGCCAATATAATCAATAAGACAAGAGACTAACAATGGTCAGTCAAGGGTCGAATATTTAATATGAAATATATTCAGCACAGAATGTATCACAAGGGTTAAGCAGACATTATCGATACCAACGAACAGTATTACGGAATCCTACAAAAGTGATAAGAACCCGAGGGACTTTGACTCTATAAACTGAATACGCATATAATAACTTGGTCATCCTCAAATACTAGAAGTCATCGAAGCACCCATAACACACGGGGGTCCAGAGGTCCGCAACATACTGGTGTCAGAAAGTGTCTGGATTTCGTGAATACTGGATTCCCCCCTTCAAGTATCGAAGAAAGTCAAACTGATGATGAACGTTATGAATGCAAAATCATTCTTTCAAGCCTAACCGGCAACTGAAATGCGCAGGACAGAAAGTGACGTCACTACATCGATGCCGTCAACGCTAGCAGACAACATTGCCTGAGAATCCGAATTTTTCTTCCAAAGAGACTGATTCACGCAGATAGAACGGTAATCTTCCACTCGAGAACCTGAACCAGTGGAGAGTGTATCTCTTCATCAAATTCATCTGAAGCTGCGACGCAGATCGTTTGAAGAAACTACGTTCGAAGACCGAAGCAATACTTTCAAACGGTTCCCTGCTGCGAAGGTCAAAGTCTACCATCAATGGACCTCAGCTGTTGAAGACACTTGCTTTAGAATTACAGGCATTCATGTATTTCTCAGAAGGACAACTAAACAGATAAGTTCTTGATTTTACTTAGGCGCTTGAACATTATCATATTGTCCTTGCATTACCTTTGGTCTACAGTTCATCATCACTTGACTTACTTTTTACTATCATCTGTGTTCCCCCATTCATGTTTATCCGTATATTTGTATACTCGTCGTGTTTAATATTGACTGGAATTTTCCCAGGAAAGCTTCAGTGAATGTTAACTTCTATTAGATTTACATGCTTATTTTACTGACTGAGGATCTGACTGATTATATTTTTTCTTTTGAGTCAGGAAATAAATGTTTCTTCAGTTAGTATTATAACCATATTTTGTGTACTTAGCAGTTTCGTCAAGTGAATTACGTCCTCTTTATTTACATAACCTACTTTCAGTACTGTTGACAATTGTTGTCGTGTGTGATCTAAAACTTCTTTGTCTACACGTTCGTTTATGACGACTTGTCTTGTTATATTTTTGTGATGTAAATTCTTTTCTTTCTTTTACTGATTACTGTTTATAAGTCTCCTTTAGTTACTTTATAGGTGTAAAGTGTTGTTGTATAACTGAAAAATCATTTCATTGTAACTCATTTGATTGTTTTCATTGTCTTTGTCACATGTTCTTGGAACTTGTTTGTTATTGATTAATATATTCATGTACATATTATAGTGAGTTCTATAGTCCTGGTGTATATTATAGACTATTGAAGGTACTCAGAAACCTATTATCATGTCTACACTACAGGAATTCATTGATATTGGAAAAAGTTATGGAAAATCAGGGGCGGAACTACAAAGTTTTGCAGATACAAAATATGATGAATATTTATCGCGTCTGGAAAGAATGGAACAGCGCGAAATGACTAAACGAGCTGATGAGCTTAGGAGGTTTGAATTAACCCAAGAAAGGGAATTGAAGGAAAAAGAATTAGCTCAACAAGAAAAAGACAGAGAATTTGAGAAGGAAAAAATGGCTCAACGAGATAAAGAATTAGCTCAACAAGAAAAAGACAGAGAATTTGAGAAGGAAAGAATGACACAACGAGATAAAGAAATGGAATTAAGGAGAATGGAACTTATGCAACTGGATCAAGCACATAAAAATGCCATGGAAATGGAAACATTAAAACTTCATGCAGAAAAAGAAAAAGCTTTAGAATTAGCTAAAGTGCAGTCTGAACAGACTAAGACTGCGGCTGCTACAAATATTTTTTATCCTAAGTTAAAAATGCCACATTTTGACCAGACTCGCGATTGTGTTGACTCTTTCCTATCTAGATTCATCATCAAGGTCACAGCTCTGAACATACCCAAGGAAAGATGGAGCAGTCTTTTACTTGATTTTTTGACTGGTGACTCACTTAAATGTTTCATGAGTCTTGATGAGAAGAGCAGAAGCGATTTCGATGTCGTAAAAGAGGTATTACTAAGACGTTTCCAGTTAACTGAGTCTGGATTCAGAGATCACTTTCATGCTGCAAAACCAAACAAGGATGCAGATTTTGGTGAATTCATTGCATCTATTAAACATTTCCTTAGCAGATGGATTGATTTATCAGGTATAAATAAAACATATGAAGGTGTTATAGATCTCATGCTGCGAGATAAAGTTTTATCCGCATGCAGCACTGAATTAGAAGCATTTTTACAGGAAAGACATCCTAATTCTATCGATGAGTATGAAAAACTCGGAAGACAGTATCAAACCGCACATCAGAATAAAGATCTTCATAGATCGACTATTCGAGATCCTATGCCTGTGTGCGCGGCACAACATGATCACAGACCTCGATCGAAGAGCTTTGATGGACGTTGTCGTTCAGATTATTATCAATCCGACAGAGGTTTTTATAACTTCCGTCGTCATCGCTCTCCTTCGAATTCATATCGACGAGGTTATAGAGGATATTCACCTCATGATCGTGGGTATCACAGAGGCAGGGATTATGATGGTTCACATCAAAAAGGATACTATAAGCAGAGATCATCTTATGGTAGAGATGCCAGGAAAGATGACTCTACTGATTTTTATTATAGCAATAAAAAGTCAGTCAATAATAACAAAGGTAATGCCAGATCTCCGTCGAGAGACAAAAATAAACAGAGACATGCAAATAGTTGCAGTGTTAAAAAGGAAAAAGGTAATGATGATAATGATCATGCGAACGCATGTATGGTAATGAATGATACATGTTATGAGTGTCAGTCGAAAGACAGATTAAAGTCTACAATTACACTTGATTGTGGCCATTGTATGCCAACAATGTCGGCATGTGTAAATGTCGGTTATCTTACATTTCATCCCGGAATATTGGAGGGTAAGGTAGTAAGAGTTTTGCGGGACACTGGGTCTTCAACGATAGGCATAAAGCACTCGCTTATCGAGCCCTCTGCTTTTACAGGCAAATCAGTTAAGTGTGTCACATTTGGTGGGAATATAGAAACTTTCCCTGTGGCACGAGTATACATTGATACTCCTTTTTACACAGGCACTGTCTATGCCTGCGGCTTGAGAGCACCCATAACTGAAATTATAATAGGAAACATACCAGGAGTTAAAGATTGCACTCCTGAGGAGATTGCAATGTGGGTTGAATCTCACCCACAGGTGGCAAATGCTGTTGTAACGAGAGCACAACAGTTAGCTACGGATATGGCTACACCACCTCTTCCTATAATAGATACAATTATGTCTCAAGTTTGCACTGTTTCACCTTCTGTTTTTGCAGAAAAACAGAAGAGTGACCCAACTTTACAAGGATTGTTTAGCCGAGCAGAACAAAAAACTATTAAATACACAAGAGGGGCTAAACAATGGTTCACGATAAAGAAATCAATACTCACTAGATATTATGATGATGGCAAAACAATTATACATCAAGTGATAGTACCTAAAGAATACAGACCATTGGTCCTACAAACAGGTCATGACTCCCCTATGGCAGGGCATATGGGGATCAAAAGAACATTGTTTCGTGTTACGTCACAATTTTATTGGCCTGGGGTTAATAAGGATACAAAGTTATACTGCAAATCATGTACAGCATGCCAAGGTATAGCACGTAAGGGCAGGTTCCATACGGCACCCTTACTGATTACGGACGTGCCTGAGAGACCTTTCAAAAAGATTGCAGTAGATATAGTGGGTCCGTTATCAATTGTTTCAAATAATGGATTTCGTTATATTTTAACTTGCGTAGATCTTTGCACGCGTTGGCCAGAGGCCATACCCTTGAAAACCATCACAACTGCATCTGTGTCTGATGCATTATTTTCGATATTTTTCGAATCGGTTTTCCGGAAGATATTTTGTCAGATCAAGGATCACAATTTACTTCCAACATTATGAGGGATTTAGAATCCATGTTATCTGTTCACCACTCGTTTTGTAGTGCGTATAGGCCTCAATCAAACGGTGTGTGCGAGCGCTACAATAGCACTCTAAAACAGATGTTATCTAAGATAACTGAAGAATGCCCTCGTGAATGGGATCGGCTTCTGCCGGCGGCCCTCTTCGCTTTTCGTGAAGTCCCCCACGAGAGCACGGGATGGTCTCCGTTCGAATTGGTTTATGCGTCGAATCCTCGCGGACCAATGATGATACTCAAGGATTTGTTGATTGGAGCATCAATTGATACAGCCACTCGAAACAGCTACGAGTTAGTGATTGATCTCCGACAACGAATCATCGATGCGTGCACTTATGCATCCCAGAGTATAAAATCAGCCACTCAACGATCACGATTATTACATAATCAAAAGAGAATATTAAGATCATTTAAACCAGGGGAAAAAGTTTGGTTGTTGCTACCTCATAACGATAACAAATTACTGATATCATGGCAAGGTCCATTTGATATTATCAAACAAGTCACAGATATTGACTACTCAGTGAACGTTAGAGGTAAAATCAAAACCTTCCACGTCAACATGCTAAAATTAGCAGTTGAAAGACCACAGGAATTAATTCCTGTCATTAACTCTATTGATGATTCTTCACATCATACTGCTTCTTTTGCAGTTGTTCATGAAGAAGATACCACTTCGTCTATCCCTTTACAATTCCAACTACCTTCTTTGCAATCATCGGAATCTTGGAAAGACGTGACTATTTCTTCTTTACTGTCTTCTTCTCAACAAGATCAAGTTCGGGATATTCTCATTTCTTTCAATGATGTTCTCACCGACCTTCCAGGTCAGACATCGCTTATATCCCATGATATTACTCTTACTGATTATAAACCTATCAAACTTAGACCCTATCCTATATCTTTACACCACAAAGATAGGGTAGAGAAAGAGTTACAGGAGATGATACGTTTAGGTGTGATATCTCCTTCGGAATCACCATATGCATTCCCAATGGTGATTGTTAAAAAGAAGGATGATTCTTTACGTATCTGTATTGATTTTAGACGATTGAACAAAATTACAATCACAGACGGTGAGCCTATGCCACTTTTAGATGATCTTTTGTCTGAATTATCTAATGCTACTTTCTTTAGCAAACTAGATCTCTCTAAAGGCTACTGGCAAATTCCCCTTGCCAAAAATGCCAAACCTTACACAGCTTTCACAACTCCTTTTGGGCTCTACCAATGGAATTATGTGTTTTGGGTTGGTAAATGCGCCAGCGACGTTTGTGCGCATGATGCGCCGCCTTCTTGGCGATCGTAAAGATGTCATCACGTACATCGATGACATCTGCCTATTTCATGACTCGTGGGAAGACCATATTGATGGTTTAACTTCCCTTCTACATACATTACGTATGCATGGTTTGACTGTGCGACCTTCAAAGGTCCAAATAGGTTGTCAGGAAATTTCTTTTCTTGGTCACCGAATAGGTAACCACAAACTGTATCCTGACGACAATACAGTCAAAAGAATTCTTGAGATTTCTACCCCTTCAACTAAGAAACAAGTTAGAAGCCTTTTAGGCTTGATAAACTATTACCATAAGTTCATCCCGCATTTCGCACAACTATCTACACCTTTGTCCGCACTGTTGACCAAAGGTAGTCCTAATAAGGTACGTTGGGACAAAGATTGCGAAAGCGCTTTGGTAACAATTAAGAAATTATTTAGTAATGCACCTATTTTGTTATTACCGAATATACGTATTCCATTCATACTCCAATCAGATGTCTCGAGTTACTCCATGGGTGGTTGTTTGCTGCAATGTTACAAGGAAACACTCCATCCATGTTTCTATGTGTCGAGGAAACTGACTCCAGCTGAACAGAAGTATGCGACAGGGGAACGTGAGCTCCTGTCTATGGTCTGGTGCCTGGAGAAGCTGTCAAGATATCTCATCGGCACGCACTTTTACATTATGACAGACCATAGTCCTCTTACTTACATAACAGCTAGAACAATGCGTAACGCTAGAATACACCGATGGTATTTGTTAATTCAAGAATTTTCATTTACGATTCTGCCTATTGCTGGCTCAGACAATAACTTGGCAGATCTTTTATCGCGCAACGTCTTTGAGAAGAAATTGAATTAACTCTTTAGTCACCATGTTGACAAGTGCTATTATTAATGTTATAAAATTTAATGTGTCTACTTAATGATTATTATACTTATAAGTAGGTAGTACTAATATTGATATGTTTGGGAGACGGGCGTCTTCTCCATCACTATCATCCGTGCCACAAGTGTCACGTTTGGAAGTGAGGGGGATGATGTTGAGGATTGCTTCATGTCTGCAGCATGGCGCATTCCTCAAATGATTATATCTCCGCGAATGAGGTTGAGGATTGTTTCATGCTTACAGACATTTGGATTTGTCGACGATCCGAATGGCTGTATCATGGAACACCTCAAACGAATAGAGATATATCTCATCGACCGATGTCGATGATTGTTGCATGTGTGCAAGCATTTGAGTTTGGCCAACTCGGATTGCTGCACCGTGGAACATCGCAATTGAATATAGTAACGACAAGTATGCATATCTCTATGCATGACGCGTGTGTCTTTGCAACGTCATTCGACTTGTGGGTTTTGACCCGAACAGCAGTGTGTTTCAGAAGTGTGGCCATTGCCACTGATATTGTGTGGTACAACCACTTTTTAATTGTGTGGCTGGGAAGCCATTTGAGCAGTGTATTTCTTGAACCAAACGTAAGTCGTCGTATGAATAACGCAGTTTGCATAATTATGGCAGATTAGCCCGGCGTGGTATGCCAAAGGAACATTATGTTACTAGCAATAGTGTAAGACTAGTATAGATGGATATTGTACAGCTAGCGGCAAGCGTAAGCCTAGTGTAACGGATATTAAACGACTAGCAGTAGACGTAAGCCTAGCATAACAAGTGTATTGCAGAACTAGCAGGATAGTTAAGTCTAGTGCAAAAGGCTATTGTATAAACTAGCGACGGGAGTAAGTCTAGTTAGCCTCTGAATTTATGCCAAAGGACATTGGCCGTTAAAATGAACTGACCTCTAACCAGAACTCTAGATAGAGATTGTGAACATGTGCTTATGAAATAATGAGAACTCTTACAGATCGTATATGAATGTGATGTGACTTTTGTTCCCATGTAGTTGGTGTCTGCTCATGGTATGAAATTAATAATTAAATATTTTGAGTCGTCAAAATCACAGTCTTATCAACTATCGTATTCGGAGTTGAGTTAAATGCTATTCATCTTCAACTAATCATGACCAGTGATGATTAATGTCTTAACACGCTGCATCTCACACTGCCAATATAATCAATAAGACAAGAGACTCATACAGGTCAGTCAAGGATCGAATATTTAATATGAAATATATTCAGCACAGAATGTATCACAAGGGTTAAGCAGACATTATCGATACCAACGAACAGTATTACGGAATCCTACAAAAGTGATAAGAACCCGAGGGACTTTGACTCTATAAACTGAATACGCATATAATAACTTGGTCATCCTCAAATACTAGAAGTCATCGAAGCACCCATAACACACGGGGGTCCCGAGAGGTCCGCAACAAGTTCTGATAGAGAAACTTCCCATGATCTTCCAGCAAATGTGGCAGAGTGAAACCATCCCACACAATCTCAAGGATGCGTCAATTATGCATCTTTATAAACGTAAAGATAATCGCCAAGACTGTAACAATCATCGAGGCATCTCACTACTATCAATCGCTGGGAAGATATTTGCCAGAATCCTTCTTAATCGCCTTACGGCTCATCTTAACAAAGGTCTTCTACCTGAAAGTTAGTGTGGATTCCGGAAAGAACGTGGAACCACCGATATGGTGTTCGCTGCAAGACAGCTTCAAGAAAAATGCCAAGAACAGCACTGTGACCTGTACACAGCTTTCATCGACTTGATAAAGGCGTTCGACACGGTCAGTAGAGAGGGTCTATGGAAGATCATGGCAAAATACGGCTGCCCAAAGAAATTTATCTCAATAGTGCAGCAGCTGCATGATGGAATGCAGGCTAGAGTTCAGGAAAACGGTGAGCTATCGGAGCCTTTCCCAGTCTCAAATGGAGTTAAACAAGGGTGTGTACTTGCACCGACTCTTTTCAGTATCATGTTTTCTGCTATGCTGACTGATGCTTTCAGAGACGGGGACACAGGAATCGACATCAGATATCGTATTGATGGAAAATTGTTTAACCTTAGGAGGCTTCAAGCAAAAACCAAGGTCAAATCACACACCATCAGGGATCTTCTGATTCCTGACGATTGTGCCCTCAGTGCTGGCTCAGAGGCTGATCTGCAGCGTAGCGTTGATAGATTCTCCGAAGCCTGCTCCAACTTTGGGCTTACCATCAACACGGGGAAAACAGAAATCATGTACCAACCAGCTCCTGGCACAATTTATATTGAGCCAGTCATCAAGGTAAATGGTGAGAAACTGAATGTTGTGAACAGGTTCACATACCTTGGTAGTACACTATCCCAGAACATCGTCATTGATGATGAGGTGAACACCAGGATCTCCAAAGCCAGCAGCACATTTGGCAGACTATACACCAACGTTTGGCATCGAAGTGGCATTAGTCTACAGACAAAGCTGAAGGTATACAGAGCTGCGGTGCTTCCAGTGCTGCTTTATGCATGTGAAACATGGACTGTATACAGGCGCCACGTAAAAAAGCTTAACCACTTCCATACAGTCTGTCTCAGGAAGATAATGAACATCAAATGGCAAGACAAGATCCCGGATACCGCCGTTCTTGACAGAGCTGGTATCCCTAGCATCGATACTATTCTGATGCAGTCACAGATTCGCTGGGCAGGTCATGTAGTCCGCATGCCAGACCATCGACTGCCAAAGATACTCTTTTATGGTGAGATGCAGAAGGGTAGACGCTCCCATGGTGGCCAGAAAAAGCGCTTCAAAGACACGCTTAAGGCTTCATTAAAAAACCTTTGACATAAACCCAGACACATGGGAAGCTGCTGCGCAAGACCGAACTGCCTGGCGCACATCTCTTCGTAAAGGTGCAGCGGCATGCGAATCTTCCAGAAGAGCAGCAACGGAACAGCGGAGACAAGCTAGAAAAGATCGTAAAATAAAACCTTCACATGAAGCAAACATTCCCTGCCCACACTGTCCGAGATCCTTCCAGGCCCGCATCGGGCTCATCAGTCACCTTCGTACTCATAGACTATCCTAACATCCTAATAATTGGATGAACAGAGTGGTCTTCATCACATGTGATGGACGAACAACAACACACCGGAAGAAAAACATTCCCGTAAATCTCTCTCTATCTTCCCTTTGATAACTTATAAACTCTGCACTTTATCAAATATTCTCCTTTACAAAAAGAACCCACTGGAACACACTAGCTAAATGGATAACGTCCATTCCGAAGCTCTGCCAGAAACGTACTGTCACGAGATTACTGCATCTCAGAACAGCTCAGTAAAAAATCACTCATGCGCGGAGTAACCGTGTGAGACTACCGCTTAGCTCAAACCGTACCTACCCCAAAAATCTCACTAGGAACTTTCGAAGAGTTTTCTTTATCATATTTTTAAACAAACTAACAACTAGTCAGGTAACAGTTTAAATATTACTGAGCATACCACCCCCAACACCCGTGTGTTACCGGGGCCCGAAAGGGGAGCAAAGAATAGTAACACTGTCCCCTGCCAAGCATGTCGTAGAAGGCGACTAAGGAGGGTTGGGCATGGGGCCGGTTACCCCATCCTGTAAAAAAAATTTAAACCACAAAAAACTTCAACAAATATGGACAAGTCAAATAAAGAAAATAAAACACAGCCATCCAAGACAGGGGAAGGTCCTCTCGCGGGGAGGCGTATGATGCAACACAGAGAAAGCCGAAAGGAGTCTGTGTTGCTGACTAACCTTCTTTCTTCTAGGAGAACTTCCAGATTTGGCACCTGGAATGTTCGGACATTGAACGAACAAGGGAAAGTGGCACAAGTAGCAGCAGAAATGAGGGAATACAAAATCGAGGTTCTGGGAATGTGTGAAACAAAGTGGAAGGGGGTAGACAGGAAGAAACTCATCACAGGTGACTTGGTGCTGTCCTCAGGACACGAAGACGAAAGTTCACACCACAGTGAAGGGGTAGCTCTTATGTTATCTAAAGAAGCACAGAAAGCACTCATTGAATGGGAAGCTGTGGGACCCAGAATAATAACAGCTATTTTCAAAACAGCTAAAAAGAAAATTCATGTCAATGTCATCCAATGTTATGCACCAACTAATGACAAAGAAGAGTCTGTGAAAGAAGCATTTTATACTAAACTACAGGAAATTATGGATAAAGTAAAAAGAAGAGACATCACAATTTTGATGGGTGACATGAATGCAAAGATAGGTACAGTCAATACCGGATTTGAAGAAGTCATGGGAAAACATGGGCTAGGAGTAATGAATGAAAATGGAGAACTATTCGCAAACTTCTGTGCTTCAAATCAACTGGCTATAGGAGGAAGCATGTTTCCACATAAGAGAATACACAAGGCAACATGGATATCACCAGACCATAGAACAGAAAATCAGATCGATCATATATGCATAAAGAAGAAGTTTAGATCATCATTGCAGGATGTAAAGGTATATAGAGGAGCAGATGTGGCATCAGATCACCATCTTCTGATAGCCAAAGTAAAAATGAAACTCAAGAGATATGCAACAATTTAAAATTATAGACAACAGTTTAATGTAGGACAGCTAAGAAATCAAGAAACAAGAGACAAATTTGCGGTCACAGTATCCAACAAATTCCAAGTGCTCCAACAGTTGGAAGATGTAGAGAATACAGAAGACTATTGGCAGCAGGTCAAAACGGTATGGAAGGAGACATGTGAAGAAATACTGGGGAAAAGGGAAAGACAACAAAAAGCATGGATAACAACAGAAACCATCAATAAGATAAAAGATAGAAAAAACAAGAAAGCAGAGTTAAACACAAGCAAAACCAGAAGTTCCAAAGCCAAGGCTCAAGAAGTGTACACAGAAGCAAACAAAGAAGTAAAAAGAAGTATCAAAAGAGACAAGAGGAAGTATATTGAGGAGTTGGCAAGAGAGGCAGAAGATGCTGCAGCCAAAGGAAATATGAGAGAACTGTATAGCAGCACAAAGAAGCTAACAGGGAAATACAAGCAAACAAGTTGCCTCATAAAAGATAAGAATGGGAAACTGCTCAGCAATATACAAGAGCAAATGAAGAGGTGGACAGAATATTTTGGGGACCTTCTCAATAGACCAGCTCCACAAAACCGGCCGGACATCCAGCCAGCAGAAGAAGAGCTACAAATTAACGGTGAAAGACCAACGAAGGAAGAAATAAAGAAAGCCATAAAGCTTCTAAGAGATGGAAAAGCGTCTGGACCTGATGGCATTCCAGCAGAAGCCATCAAAGCAGATATCGACACGGCTACAGAGATGTTATATAAATTACTTGGTAAAGTCTGGGAAAAAGAAGAGATACCAGCAGAATGGAAGGAAGGATATCTGGTTAAGTTGCCTAAGAAGGGAAATCTACAAGAGTGCACAAATTATAGAGGAATAATGTTATTATCAGTGCCAGGAAAGGTATTGAACAGGATTATCCTTGAGAGATTAAAGGAGTCCATAGACAAGAAATTGAGAGACGAACAAGCAGGTTTTCGACAAAACAGATCATGTACAGACCAGATAGCCACTTTGAGAATAATAGTTGAACAAAGTCTGGAATGGAATTCACCACTATACATCGGATTTGTGGACTACGAAAAAGCATTTGACAGTGTGGACAGAGAATCACTTTGGAAATTGATGAGGCATTATGGAGTTCCCCTGAAGATCATTAATTTAATAAAGAAAACCTATGAAGACATGACGTGCAGAGTTCTTCATGAAGGACAGCTTACAGAACCATTTGGGATAAGAACAGGAGTGCGACAGGGATGCCTCTTGTCTCCATTTCTTTTCTTGCTGGCAATAGATTGGGTTATGAGATCATCGACAACACACAACAGAAATGGAATCCAGTGGACTCTGACTAAGCAGTTGGATGATCTGGATTTTGCTGATGATTTGGCTCTCCTGTCCCATAACCGTAATCAGATGCAGGACAAATTGGAAACACTCGATGAGAGGTCACAGCAATTGGGTCTGAAAATACACAGGGAAAAGACAAAAATAATGCGAATAAATGCAGGTAATGAAAACAGGGTTGAACTTGAAGAAACACCAATACAAGATGTAGAATCATACACATATCTTGGCAGTAATATAGATAAAGTTGGAGGGACAGACAGCGATATCAAAATAAGAATACAAAAGGCAAGAGGAGCTTTCATTGCATTGGGAAATATATGGAGATCAAGAGAAATAGGATCCAACACGAAAATAAGAATCTTCAACTCAAATGTGAAGTCAGTCCTATTGTATGGCTCAGAGACATGGAGAACAACAAAGACAACAACCAAAAAGCTACAGACTTTCATAAATGGGTGCTTGCGTAGAATAGAAGGATTAAAATGGTATGACATGGTTACCAATGTGGAACTGATGACAAGAACTGGACAAGTGCCAGTGGAACAAGAGATGAGAAGAAGACGATGGCGATGGATAGGACACACACTGAGGAAGCCTGTTGATAGCATTACAAGGCAGTCCTTGTTCTGGAACCCCCAGGGCAAGAGAGGCAGAGGAAGACCAAGAAGTACATGGAGAAGAGAGTTGGAAACAGAGGTGAAAATGATGAGGAGAACATGGAAAGAACTTGAGATGATGGCACGTGACAGGAGGACTTGGCATGTGTTTGTTGAAGGCCTATGCTCCTTTGGGAGTGGAGGGTTATGAATGAATACCACCCCCAACTAAAAAATTCTCTTATCACGCAGAGCGTGTTTACTAGCGTGTACAAAAATCCGACCCGTACATTCAAGTCTTTAACACTTAACTCCCATTAATAAAAAATATGACCTAACAGTCACATTTTACATCATCACAATAAACATGTGTCACATTTTACATCATCACAACAAACATGTGTCACATTTACATCATCACAATAAACATTTATCACATTTTACATCATCACAACAAACATGTGTCACATTTTTCATCATCACAACAAACATGTGTCACATTTTACATCATCACAATAAATGTGTCACATTTTACATCATCACAACAAACATGTGTCACATTTTACATCATCACAACAAACATGTGTCACATTTTACATCATCACAACAAACATGTCACATTTTACATCATCACAACAAACATGTGTCACATTTTACATCATTACATCAAACATGTGTCACATTTTACATCATAACAATAAACATGTGTCACATTTTACATCATCACAATAAACACGTGTCACATTTTATATCATCACAACAAACATGTGTCACATATTACATCATCACAAGAAACATGTGTCACATTTTACATCATCACAACAAACATGTGTCACATTTTACATCATCACAATAAACATGTGTCACATTTTACATCATCACAACAAACATGTGTCACATTTTACATCATCACAATAAATATGTGTCACATTTTACATCACAATAAACACTTGTCCCATTTTACATCATCACAATAAACATGTGTCACATGTTACATCATCACAATAAACATGTGTCACATTTTACATCATGACAATAAACATGTGTTACATTTTACATCATCACAAAAAACATGTGTCACATTTTACATTATAGCAACAAACATGTGTCACATTTTACATCATCACAACAAACAGGTGTCACATTTTACATCGTCACAACAAACATGTGTCACATTTTACATCATCACAACAAACATGTGTCACATTTTACATCATCACAATAAACATGTGTCACATTTTACATCATCACAATAAACATGTGTCACATTTTACATCTTAACAATAAACATGTGTCACATTTTAATCATCACAATAAACATATGTCACATTTTACACCAGTCACAATAAACATGTCACATTTTACATCATCACAATAAACATGTGTCACATTTTACATCATCACAATAAACATGTGTCATATTTTACATCATCACAAACATGTGTCACATTTTACATCATCACAACAAACATGTGTCACATTTTACATCATCACAATAAACATGTGTCACATTTTACATCATCACAATAAACATGTGTCACATTTTACATCATCACAACAAACATGTGTCACATTTTACATCATCACAACAAACATGTGTCACATTTTACATCATCACAATAAACATGTGTCACATTTTACATCATCACAACAAACATGTGTCACATTTTACATCATCACAACAAACATGTGTCACATTTTACATCACCACAATAAACATGTGTCACATTTTACATCATCACAACAAACATGTGTCACATTTTACATCATCACAATAAACATTTGTACATTCTTGACATGTCTTTCTATATATTTGTATCTATGTGTCCAACTTGCCTTATGGCCATAACTTCCATGCAACTAGGGTCAGCAGATTGTTACATTTTAATTGTTCATGTTTCCTCGTGGACGAAATTGTTCCTGTGGAAACTCCTTTAACGCAGTTATTTTTGTCTGTAGACGCTGCACTGATCATCTAACATTCAAGGATTAGCACGACGGTGGTTTCCTCTGGTTTTCCGTCGCTTTGTGCTCGGTGAAATGCTTTTTAGCTTTCAGTTCATAAGTCGTAGCCACAAACAATGTTATGAAGAGCAGGGATATGTTAAGAGGTTTGCAAATCACCGTGTGACGAAATCAGTCGTGCAGTTTTTATTACTCTCATTCACTCCGGCTGTATTTCTACATTTCTTCATTTTTCTTACTCTTGATTGTACATAAATGAGGCCTGTTCAATCCAAATATCACATTTACTTGTCTGTAGCAGCTCTAGTTTTTGAGATACAGACATTTTGTTTGGTCACCCTGTATTATTACAATATTTTCTATATAAGGCTATGTAAAAAAAAAAAAAAACTATTGCTGTCTAGTCCTTTACAAAAGAAAACTGCTTGTTTACTTTCAGTTTCAGTTTTCCAAGAATCTTCCCAGAATTGCCTTTTTTTAGATTTTAAGCCACTGCATGCATGTTAGTATGCTACTTATTTCATTACACTTCTAACAGAGAATGGCATCATCTTCAAGAAGAGCATGTTTTATTTCACCGCATTTATTTTGTTATATTTGTGGAGAGTACACTTTCAAAGAAGAACATAGGAAGCATATTACTGTTTTTGTGAAAAAGGCATTCTTTGCTTACTTTAAAGTAAAACTAGGTGACCAGGACAAGTCTTGGGCTCCTCATATTGTTTGCAAAACATGTGTTGAACACCTGCGACAGTGGACTTGTGGGAAAAGAAAATGTTTAAAATTTGAAATCCAATGGTTTGGAGAGAGCCCAAGAACCACTATGATGACTTATTTCTGTGTTGTGAATATTAAGGGAATTAATGGAAAAAAATCACAAAAGGTGGAAATATCCAGATTTAGATTCTGCTAGGCAACCTGTTCCACACGGAAATGACATACCAATTTCAACTTTCAGTCAGATTTCGGATTCCGTGCTAGAAGATGAGACAGCAGTGGCATGTGGAACGACAAGTGACAGTGATAGTGATTTCGAAGATTAATTTTCATATGCTCAACGCTTCAACCAGCTTGAACTAAATGATCTAATCCGAGATCTATATCTCTCCAAGGAATCTTCAGAACTTTTGGCTACAAGATTGAAAGAAAAAAAGATTACTGACTTTTGAAACAAAGGTTACATTTTATCGCAGCAGAGAGCAAGGTTTTATTCCTTTCTTTTGTAAAGAAAACAACCTTGTGTTTTGTACTAATGTAGGAGGTCTTGTTAACAAAATGGGTGTAAGTTATACACCAGATGAGTGGCGACTTTTCATTGACAGCTCTAAAAGAAGTTTGAAGGGTGTTCTCTTACACAATGGTAACAAATATGGTTCAATTCCAATTGCTCATTCTACTACAATGAAGGAGGAGTATGCTACAATAAGCACAGTTCTGGAAAAATTGAAGTATTTAGAAAATAACTGGATGGTTTGTGTAGATCTTAAAATGATGAACGTCTTGCTTGGCCAGCAAATGGGATTCCCCAAATATCCATGCTTTATACGAGGGAAGGTCAAAAAGTAATGCCTCCTATTTTTTATATATGTAAATACTGCATCGGTGTGCAATTTGTAAATTTAGCAAGATTCCTCAAACACTCTTCTGCGCTGTATAGCATTACCAACCTGTTTCAGTAACAGGTGGCACCACTGTAACAGTTTAAAAATGGCTGCCAAAGACGTTCGGTTAAAACAACGTTATGTCATAGAATTCCTCAATGCTGAAGGCGAGATTCCAATTCGCATCCACGAACGTTTGAAGAATGTTTATGGAGATTCAGCTGTGGATGTTAGCACTGTCCGGCGTTGGGTATATCGTTGTGACGAAGCTGAAGTAAGTCAATCCTCAATGGCTGACGCAAAGCGGACTGGCCGTCCGTCTACCGCAGTGACTCCACACAACATTCAACGAGTTGATGGCATCATTCGTGGTGACCGTCGGTTAACACTGGATGAACTTTCTTCCATGTTGTCCATTAGTAAAGGCAGTGTCCAGAACATCATTAAAGACCTGGGTTATTCAAAAGTTTGTGCACGGTGGGTACCCAGAATGTTATCAGACAGACATAAAGAAACAAGGAAAACCATAGCCATCAACCTCCTGCACCATTACGAAACTGAAGGAGAAGAGTTGGCTGGACATTATTACCACATCCCCCTTACAGTCCCGATCTTGCACCTTCTGACTTCCATCTGTTTGGACCACTGAAAGAAGATCTTAGAGGACATCACTTTGAGGACACCGAGACCCTTAAACGCGCCGTACGCCAGTGGTTTAGGAAAAAGGACACAAATTTTTACCGTGCGGGGATACATGCCCTTGTGAGAAGATGGACAAAAACTGTAACAAATAACGGAGACTACATTGAGAAATAAATTTTTGAAGTTCAGACTTGGGGCTACATTTCAATGTGAATTTTATCTGTTTTCTTGCTTATTGAATGAAATTAAAAATTACGAGGCATTACTTTTTGACCGTCCCTCGTATGTTTGTGTGATAGCAGGGCAAAAGATATGCACTGGACAAAGAAACAGTGGCCGTTGAGGGATGAATTTAAAGTTGGAGAAAAAAATTATTGTCAATAAGCCTCTCATTGATCGAAAAAGAGTTCTACTGCCACCATAACATATAAAGCTTGGCTTGATGAAGCAATTTGTTAAGGCCCTGAACAAAGATGGTACCTGTTTTAATTACGTATGCAGAAAGTTTCTAGAATTGAGCATAGATAAACTTAAAGCTGGAATTTTTGATGGACCTCAAATTAGAAAGTTAATAAACGATCCAAATTGTATTGATTCCATGAACAAAACAGAGTCCACAGCCTGGTCATCATTTGTTTTAGTTGTGCAAAACTTTCTGGGTAACTTTAAAGCAGACAATTATTCTGAATTAGTTGGAAACATGCTGTCGAGTTTTTGTGAACTTGGATGCAACATGAGCATAAAATTGCACTACCTCCATAACCATTTACAATATTTCCGGAGAATCTTGGCGACTTTAGTGAGGAGCAAAGTGAAAGATTTCACCAAGATATAAAAACAATGGAAGAGCCAGGGACTTTGGGATGCCCACATGATGGCAGATTACTGTTGGACCCTTAAGCGTGACTGTCCAGGCATATCACATTCCAGGAAGTCCACGAAAAGATCCTTTTTCCGTGTTGCGTAAACAAGTGCTAGTGATAACGTTTTATTACATTTTTGGTAATATATGCACAGTAATTACATATAATATGAATGCAGACTAAAGTCAAAATGCCACTGATAGCACCTAACTCTAGGATTGTACAAGGTACATAACAATTGCCCTACTAATATGGTCATTCTTAGTTATCTCAAAAACTAGAGCTGATAGAAAAAATTTGATTACATTTTTGGAATCAGCAACCCGAAGTTACCCAAGAACAGCTATAAAATTTAAGGCATCAAAATGTGTGTATACCAGTGTTATTTGGCATATTTATTGCCCTTACATTCATTTTTTCTGTGACCACTTTTAGACGTATTTACGTTCCGCCAGGTGAACTAATGATAATTATCACCGGTCAGCGGTAATACGTTTATCTCTTTGGGTCGCCGGCCACCTTTGATAGGAGACGATCCTTGTTTGACACAATATGGTATCGTACGAGGATGAATAGGAAGCCAATATTGTCCGTCTGAGAGATCAGTCTGGGGGATTCACACACGCAGGTGATAATTAAATTATCGCATCCGCTGGCCCCTGTCTGTATCATTATAACAGATACATCTGTCTGGGTAGACAATCTTGACAAAAGGCATTCAGACAGGTCATCAGTGCACATATTTGTTTGTTTGCACAAGATGCCACCAGACAAATTACGTCTTATTATAAAGATGTCACGCGATGGAATTTTAAAATGTAATATTTTAAACAAGTGGGGGATATTTTGAATTAAAACACCCCAACAAAGTGCTAAAGAGCTTACCATTGGTTTGATTTGAGAAGACGGAAAAAACAAGGAATCTCATTGGAACATTCGGCAGAAGTACGATCCGAGATTTAAACATGGAAACTGAGAATATAATAAAGCGAAAAGCGGAATCACAGATCAGACAGCTTCGCAACTTCAAGCTAGCAACTCCCAGAAGCCAGCAAGTCATCGGAATTAGATTTCCATAATTATAAGTGACAGATCGAATATTTGGTCAACTTTGGAACTTACAAGTAAACCCGCATATTTAAATACCTAGACTGGATCGCAAAAGGACCAGGACAGCTCGAAGTATTCGGGAAACTTTAAAACTTAAAAAAGTAAGCCGATATTTATAAATACGAAGACTGGAGTCCTAAGGGATCAGATCACCCGTCATAAGAGGAATCATACTATTTCCAGACCAAGTGATTCGCAGAACACCCGTCATAAGAGGATTACTACCATTTCCCAGACCAAGTGATTCGTAGAACACGCGTCATAAGAGGAATAAATAAAATTCTCAGGCCAAGTAATTCGAAAGTATATAACCTAAATTGTTTGTGTCCATTCTAATCTGTGCGAGGAGATTGTGTTCCCAAAAGTTCCTTTGGGGTAAGTTGTGAACATTTATTTTATAAACGTGAATTTGACATGATTTTCTTGCTTAGTGGTTACAAATGAGGCTGGCAACCTCACCATTTGAAAAAAGTATATTCATGAACCACTACAGCAAGCGCTGGTGATTGTTTCTTGCTCGTAGTGCGGGAAACCAACAGAAGAGGTGACCCGAGGCTCCGACTGGAGCAGTGATGACTGATGATTACACCACGTGTCCGAGTGAGGACGGATTGACTCTTCCCTGTTCGCCAGCAAGTGCTATGCAGCTACAGTATGGACTACTATTGAGAGATTGCCATTTTCGGTCTTAGTGTATACTTCGGTGTAATTCTTGATTATTGTAGTGTCCAGTGATTGTTATATTCAGGCCGTAGATTATGGATGGTCTATGATTCCAGTATTTATAGGTCCGGTGCGCGTGATGTAGTCAGGTGGAAGCACATGTCGTTGCTCCACAACCACCTGCTGATAGTCCAGCAATAGCAAGGGTAAGTGTTAAGGGATGGAGAAATTGCCCGAATTCTTTTTTTTTAGTCTAGGGTCTATTTGTGTTATTGAAGAAGTGAGAATTCATTCATCTTGCTTTGGTTTATATTGTTGAATATTCTGGCAACCACCCGTCTTGTATACACCTTTCCATATCAACATCTCAAGTACTGCATACAGTTAATAACGGTGTAAATTAAATTTGAGAGATTGAATAAACTACTGGGCTTGGGCGATTTGGCAACAGTTTAATAACGAGTAAGTACACACTAACAAGGTCAAAATTACGAACATGACATGTATGCTCCCTCTCTGTTTTACAGTCTTACTTAAATCTGATTCGACTTTCTAAACATGTCACTCGACTTCTCCCTTCCACATATCTTGATAATCTTATTTATTAATCACTATTTCCAGCGGGCTATTTAGCGTCCCAGTATTTCAATTATCCACAAATCAAATCCACATCAATCCATAAGCTTCGGGGTATGTCGCTTCCCGGTATAAAAATTCTACTAATTGTATTCCTATATCTTCGGGGAATGATACCTCCCGGAATAACAACTGTTCAATTATATTTCCAACAACATCGGGGAATTTGAACGTCCCGGTATCTTTAATATTCATACATCATAATTTCCACTCCATAAACTTCGGGAATGAGACCTCCCGGTATAACACTGTTCATATAATTCTAGTTTAACATACTTCTATGTCTTGGGAGTTATAGTCCCGTATCGAATTTAATTATAATCCTGGCATTTTCTCATGCCTTTCATTTAAGCATATAGCTAACCCTTTTATCCTCAGAAATATTTATTGAACACACAATCCCACCTACTGGCTGATACACAAGCCATTTTTGGCACACATCTTGACGCTCTGACGTCACATACCAATCTGCCTACATCATACCTAGATACTCATCTCACAGCGACCGCTTTCGTGTATTTCTTGCGTTCAGTTGAGGTACGACATGGTGTGACAAAACCCTGGCACTAATAATAAGTTGCCCTGATAAAAATCGCACCATGAAGCAGCCTCAACAGTAGGTATCGGGTTCGCGGTTAGTAGGGTGTTTTTATTAACGCGAACCGAACTTTAGAGCCTGACCCACGCCATCAGTTCTATTCTGTTAAAATATAAGTTGTGCTGTACATCTTTATGATGTAGTGAGGGTGACTGAGGGCGTGGATTTCACATGTTATTACTATGATATGCTGTGAAAGTATGTATTATGGCGCCATAAAGGCAAATTGATATATGCTTGTAATTTGTGAAGATGGACTGGTTGTACTAGGTATTGATTATTGTGTTATGGATACCTAGGTAACAGTTATTAGATATGTACTATACACTGTGTTTTGGGTGATCAGGTGAGGGCAGTCATTGTCATTTTTCACGACTGCCAGAACCTGTGATAACGTACTTCATACTTATGTTGTGGTTTGTTTGGTTCGTGGGAGAATGTAGTATCGACAATGGTAGGATAGAACTATGGCTTTCTCTCGGTTCAGATGAGGAGATGCTGCTTATGGCATATAGTGGTTCCAACTCCAGAGAGGGTCGGGCGAAGCTTCCTGCGATGGAAGAAAACTACGTTTTCTTTCTAAGGGGGGGGGGGGGGGGGGGGGAAGGGGGGGATGTCATGGCGCTATTTTGCAGTGACGAAAAATTGGGATTGGCGACATTGTTATCAGCGAGTTTCGGCGACCCTGATTACTTAAAAGACTCAGTCACGTGACTATCCGGAAGCCGGAAAATCAGGCGCGAAAGTGGGCAGTCAGTTACTAGCCGATGTCCGAGGCAGGACGCATTGATTCTTAACTCTTTAACCCCCAAGAACCAGTATACTGTACTTCCCGCTAGACCCATTTGGCCCAATCAACAGTATACTGGCTTTTGTATCTCTTGATCCTTTCTAGGGCTGTTTTTTAATTTTGACAACTCAAAAACGCTATTTTCTTAAAGTATAGCCATCCATTATGGACTTTTGTTATTTATGAATATGAACATTTAAAAAAAAGTATTTCCAAACAAAAACAATAAAAACATACTGGTATGGCCATTTTTGTTTGGGCCAAACCCACTTTTTTGCTTGGGACTGAAAGAGTTAACTGTTCGCCAGCAAGTGCTATGCAGTTAAAGTATGGACTATTATTGAGAGATTGCCATATTCGGTCTTAGTGTATATTTCGGTGTAATTCTGCATTATTGTAGTGTCCAGTGATTGTTATATTCAGGCCGTAGATTATGAGTGGTTTATGATTCCAGTATTTATGTGTCATAGATTTTTGCCGCTCTGGTGTGAGCGTTAGTCAGTGCCGTGTTTGTGCAGTTCAGTCATACTGCCAGGTAGGAGACTAATGGATTAATTTATTAAGGCAAGTGTCATTGACTTTATTATATTGTGTTCAATACATTTTGTTGGCCGTGTGATGCCTGATGCTGTGTGTGCATTATTAAAGGGAAGTACCTGTAAAGAGGAGTTGATTTGCTTATGTTAGCCATTGTGCTATGGTCATGCACCTAGGGAGCGAGCCTAGAGTTATTGTTGTTGTTAATATTATAAATCCACAGCATAAGTTTGGTTACTAACAACTGGGGGCTCGTCCGGGAGTTGGTATTGAACGAACGAACGAACGAACTTTATTTTCGAAGGGTAAAGAATTGGGCGCGCAGGCCCGTCTAACATTCTGCCCTTCCACTCTCATTAATCCTGCATACTATATCCTTTCATTCCCACATGATGCTTTAAGCATTAATTTAAAGGCATGCAACATTATAAAGTTACCATAACAGTATTCATTTACATATGCAAGCATAATAAAAAAAATGAGTAGGGTTTTTTTTTTTTAAACAAACAAGCTAGTAAATGGGGGAAAAAAGTAATAATAAAATAAAATAAATAAAACAATAAATAAAAATAAATAAATTCTGTATACCGACACTCACTCATGCGGTCAATCCGTCTACAATTAATCTGTATTTTTGGTATGCGGGTACATTCTCACGACTCACATTTCTAAAGTACAGTATTATGTGGGTACATTCACACATACATTACATTAAATAATAATATTTTAAAGTGAATATAATAATGATATTACATGGATATAAAACAAATTATTCACACACAAAAATGAGCGGAAGAGGAAAAGAAATGTTGACCTATGGATGAGATGTTGACAGGTGAAGTAGATCGCTTTCTTTGCTACATTTTAAAGTGTAGTTATTGTTTAGTCTACGGTGTTTAAGATTAATTTTGTGAGTTCAACGGTGGACGGGTGGCGAGTTTAATGCTTCCTTTTCTCCCTTGTGGGAAAATATTAGATTTGACTGATTCCTTTCTAGCGTGTGGCTGTGTATGTTTAGTGGTTGAGTAAGGCAGAAGTGTTTCCTGCGACTGCCCTGCTCAACATTCCAGGCCCTGTTGGTGTTAGGTGTATTGGTGTGGTTTGTATTTACATTGTCCTGTACATCCAGTAATTCTTCTGTTGGGTTTAAGTGGTGTGATCTCTCGTTCCTTTTTGCTATCTTGTACGTTAACAGGTATTATAGACGCCTATGGTCAGTACTGTAAAAGGGTGACACTGTTAGCCAGCACTGTAAAAGGTTGATGCTGTAGAATAATGATGATTTCTTCTTCTCCTTACGCAGACCAGTGGTGATTATGATGGGTGCTGCAGGTGGATCAAAGGTCAACCCAATCGACGCAGGGTTATACAGATATGGAGTGAGAGTGTGAAGTGTAACGCGAATGCTGGAGTGTTCGTGTGTTGACCAGTATAAGGCACTCATTCACTCATCGCTATAAGTCACCGATACAGACTGCTGTGGTCGTTTTGTACTGTTTATTAGGACGCACATACTTGGACAGCACGGAACATAGTCATAGTAACATGTTGACATGTACATCTTTAGGCATTTGAATAGTAGATCATATTTCATGCAGCATTCAAATATGATGGACGATATAAGGTAATCATTCAATGTTCTGGCAGACTATTGCCACATCCCCTAACTGACTGAACGCATCAGTGGGTATGGGTGTGTAAACATGCAAAGAGTTCACTGGACGAACCTTTTCTTTGGCTAAGTTCTCCAGCGACATATATCAAATATTGATGTAATAAAGTTAAACCACGATAAGGGTTTTCATATGAATGAGATCTCCATATCACTTTCCGATAATAAGTTTGGGATACTGTTCTCTTGACAGTGATTCATAACGATGACAAGAAAACAAGATGGCTACCTTCCTGAGTTTTGCTCACTCACCCAGAAGAAGGCTAATGATAAGCCAAAGTTAATTCATAATTTGAATATTAATAATTTCATAAAGTTTCCCTACAGTTCCACATTACTAAGGTTGTTTCTTGCAGACATAAACTCTGTTGGGAAACCTGTCATCTTCCATGGTATATATAGACGACCAAAGATGCTCGAAACACGATCAATCTAGGTCTAACCACATAGAGATCATCAAAAGAAGAGTCTGGTATTACCTGGAGTCCGAATTAACAATAAAGTGCATGAGGAGAATCTCTGACAAATAGACTCTAGTAGAGACACTATCTCCTTCTGGAAAAACATGCACAAATCACTTTTCAACCTTGAAAAGGACCAGCCCAAGAAACACACACAGCCATATTCAGGCGGCATTATCGAGACTCACTACGCATGCCTCGAAAAACGAATACCTGCCCCAGTGTTCGGCACAAAGAATATAGTCCGACCTAAACATACAAAGATATACAATATAAGACTGAATCTTCTTGTACTAGACAAGTAATACATATAAATTCAGGCCATAAACATATTGAACAAGATCAATCTATTTTCTGGCCCTAGCAAATGAGAAATTACATAAATTCGGTATTCATCCGCGAAATCAATATTCAAGGGGAGATCATCCACATAATCAAAAGTATAAACCAAATCATGGGTAAAAAAAACTTTGATTGTAACAAAAGTAATCTCTTTTCATATCAACCAGACATAATGTACATTTGTAATCTGTGCGTCAAAAATATGTGCGCAACAGATTACCACACCCCCCGGGGAAAAAAATGGTACATTTTTTTTTAAATACATCTAGGAGCAACATACAACAGGCTCACAACGCACGAATGATAATGCGCAGATGATAAGCATTCCAAACAAATGTAACGTGAGAATATATCTCAGGATCTCAGAGAAAGTATTTCTCTAAGTATAAATATTTCCAGAGAGGTGTCACCAACGCATACTACAATACTGGCAATGCCACAATTTCTACATCAGTTTATCCAAAAATTTCATCTTAGGTATCTTAACATCATGATTATCAAAAACGAAAAAAACATCGAAAGATCAGCGGTGAATATACATCAATGAACCGCTAAGTAGTGATACAATCAATATATGACATATTACATATGTGTGCATATTTTAGTATAGAAAAAAGTGTAGTAGAGTTAGACCTGTAGAAATCTCAGGATCTAACGGTTAGGTGGAATCATGTGGGCATTTAGATAAGATATCTGCCATCACGTTTTCTGAACCACGTATAGCTCGCACCGAAAAATGAAAAGGCTGAAGAGCAATCGCGTATCGTGTTGATCTTGCGCTCTTTAGATTTTTACCCTGAATAACCGTAAGAGCTTTCTGGTCAGTTTCCACAATGAAATGCGCGCCAAGAAGAAATCTTTGAAGTTTCAGAATTGACCAAACCATAGCCAATAATTCACGGTCTAGGACCGAGTAATTCTTCTCTGCGGCATTTAGTTTCCGAGAAATATACATCACAGGATGCAGAGTTCCGGAGTACTCTTGCATTAGTACTGCTCCAATACCTGTGCATGAAGCGTCACTACGAAGAATAAATGTCTTATCTTTAGTAGGTAACACTAAAATATGTGAAGTAGAAAACATAGTTTTAATCTTATCCAAAGAGGATTGACATTCTTGAGTCCAATGGACTATATTAGGAGACCCTTTCTTTAGCAAGGAAAAAAGAGGTGCCATGATCGAAGACAGATTCGGAATGAATCGTCCATAAAATTGTATTAGACCCAAGAGACTTCGCACTTGCTTTTTAGTCTTATGAATAGAAATGTTAAGTATTTTACTTGTATTATGGTCCTCTGTTTTTAAGAAACCATGACCAACACGGTGACCTAAGAAAGATATTTCGCTAAAACCAATACAGGCTTTAGATGGTTTTGCTGTCAGGTTATGCTCGCGTAAGATAGACAATAGTTCATTTAACCCGTTATAGTTATCATCCCAAGTATCACTGAAAAGACAGATGTCATCAAGATATGCAATGACATCTGAGCGATGAGATAGGATTCGACGCATCATGCGTACGAATGTTGCAGAGGCGTTCATAAGGAAGAAAGGCATGAAATTCCATTGGAACAGACCCTTTGGTGTCGAAAAAGCAGTAAATGGTTTGGCGTGTTCGGATAGAGGAACTTGCCAATATCCCTTAGACAAATCAAGTTTAGTGAAGAAATGAGAATTCGATAGTCTAGTAAGTAGCTCTTCTAGTAAAGGCATAGGTTCAGCATCAAATTTCGTCACTTGGTTCAATTTGCGATAATCAACGCAAAGACGTATGTTATTGTCTTTTTTTCGTACAATAACCATCGGCGAAGAATATGCTGATGTGGATGGTTCAATTATTTTCAGATCTATCATCTCATCCAACTCTTTCTCAACCTGAGCTTGAAAATGTATCGGGATAGGATACGGTCTGACTCTTATAGGATTATGGTCAGTAAGAATAATGTCATGTTCAATGACATCAGTTTGACCAGGAATGTCAGTAAGGACATCCTGAAATTGTTGTAACATAGTAGAAACTTGTTTCTGTTCTCCTAGAGATAACTCGGGAGAAACCGTAACATCTTTCCATGACTCATTAGAATGAAGTGGAATCATCGGAAAAGGGAGATTCACATCCGAGAAACTCGTTTCCTCATCCTGTATTACTGACAGTGATGAGTAATGTCCATGTGGGACTGGAGAATCGTCCGTTGCCTGGAAAACAGGTTGTAAATAATCCGGACGTTCATGGAATTCCATGAGCATGTTGATGTGGAAGGTTTTATGCTTCCCGTCAATATCGACGATATAGTCAACATCGGAAACTTTTGATATTACATCGTACGGACCTTTCCAAGAAATAAGAAGTCTGTTTTCCCTACAAGGTAGCAAGACAAATGCTTTGTCACCTGGACAAAGTTGTCGCAAGCATCTCTTCTTATTGGCAAATTGCCTTGCCTTCTGTTTCGCAAATTCAGAAGAAGCAGTTGCCAATTTGCATGCTTCGATAATCTTGTGTCTAAGTGCAATGACATATTCGTAAGAGGATTTTGTGTCATCGACAATATTATCAGCAGTTATAAGGTCATGAAGTAATGACATAGGACCTCGCGGTTTCGCACCAAAAACAAGTTCAAAGGGAGAAAATCCTGTATGTTCGTTGGCGACCTCTCTGTATGCAAAGAGAGCCGCGGGTAAAACCCTGTCCCAATCCTGAGGATGATCTTCAGTTATTTCACCTAACAAGTTTTTAAGCGTTCTATTCAGACGTTCTACCATCCCATTAGACATAGGATGATAAATACTACTCAGAGATCTCTCTATCTTAAGAGTCGACATCACTTGAGACATGGTATCCGATATGAGTTGGGTACCATGGTCTGATAATATTTCTCCTGGGAATCCCAGACGAGAAAATATGAGCCAAAGAGCATCTGCAATATCGGCAGTAGTTATGCTCTTCAGAGGAATAGCCTCTGGCCAACGTGTGCACATATCCACACACGTCAAGATAAATTGGTGTCCTCTAGCAGACTTTGTCTTAAATGGACCGATGATGTCTATCGCCATTTTTTGAAATGGTCGAATTGGAATATCTGCAGCCTGAATAGGTGCAGCATGGCGTGGACCTTTGGATTTAACTTCTTGACATACCTTACAAGATCGACAATAGATTCGTATGTCCTTGTTCACAAAAGGCCAAAAAAAAAGATTCAAGAAGTCTAGATTTAGTACGGGAAAAACCCATATGCCCAGCACACTGAGAATCATGAGCGTGCTGTAAGATTTTAACTCTCATATTTTTGGGCACAAGAATTTGAGAATGACTGGACTTAGCGGAGTCTTGTACCATACGTACAAGTACGCCATTCTTCATCGTAATCCAAGATTTACGATTTGTATCTTTATTTGGATCACCTTTTGTTGCTAGCGTGAAGAATTTTTTTAAAGTAGGATCATCTTCCTGTTTCTTTATGAATGAGTCACGAGAAATTTCCAAGGGATCACCTTGGTTCTGTGTATCGTTATCTTCAGAAGGTGAAGATTGAGGCACGTTAAGAGCTTGAGCCCTAGTGACTACAGCATTAGCAGTTTGCATATTCTTATTTTCCCAATCAACAATTTGTTGCGGAGTGCATTCTTTCACTCCATGAATGCGACCGATTATAAGATCAGCGATCGGATTCGGGAGAAGACATGCGTGTACATCTCCTGTAAAGAAGGGAGTAGCAATGTTGACAATGGCAGTAGAGTACTTCTCCAATGTGCCACCAAATGTTACGCATTTGATTACTTTGCCAGTGGCTCGAGAAGGATCTATGAGTGACTGCCTCACTCCAATGGTGGTGCACCCCGAATCGAAAAGAATTGAGACCGGAGTACCATCTACTAGACCTCTATTCAAGACAAGAGCACCTCTTCCATCATGCGCGACTGACGCAGGAAGAGCGGGAAGAGGATGACCACAGCTTAAAGTAGAAACCGTGGTTGGATCGAATAATGTTTTGCATTGGGAACATTGAGATGCTCTACCAAAATCGAAAGCAGAACATCCCACATTATTAGAGTCTTTCTTATCATTAGCTTGATTACCGGCTTCATGGAACTCTTGCTGTGCAGAGTTAGCCTGGTACTGTGATTTACGTCTTTTGTATTGTGATCTACCTCGATTATCATAACCTCTATAGTTATTATTGCCTCCTCTGTTATAACCCCTATTTGGGTTTGAATCATAATATTTATGATCATAATCATCATGCTCATTATAATGAGTGTCTCTGTAATGTTGGTTTTGTTGTTTCCATGAAGGAAAACTTGGGTAGTTCCTATAGTGACTTCCTTTGCGGAAATTTCTATAATTATGGCCACCCCTGTATCGAGGACTGTCAGCCCGATTCCAGTTCTTTGAAGAAGAACCCTGATTTGAGTGGTTACCTTGGTTTTGATATTTATTCCAGTTAACCTTTTTATCAAATTTATTTTGAGCTCCTTGGAATTTGTGTGAGTAATTATTATTGTATTGTGTTGCTGACGCAACTGGCATACCCTCTTTAATCTTAGTGTTGCTAAGAGTTATGTCAGGGTGTGCCGTGACTTATTGGTCACAAAATTCTTGCATTTGTTTTAATGTTTGAGGTTTTCGCTCGTGTAAAAATTCAAGGAATTGTTTGTTCACAGAGAACATGATCTTGTCTCTGAGCAACAAATCCATAAGAGCTTCATATGTATTCTCTATTTTGGATAATTTAATCCATCGTTGAAATGTAAGACGTGCTTTCGCAATGAATTCTGAGAATTCTACCCCTGTCTCAGGTACCATTGTCTTAAACAAAATACGATAACCTTCCTCTGACAATTGGTATTTCTTTATCAAGGCTGCCCTGATAACTTCATAATTATCCTTGTCAGCTTTCTCGACCAAACATAAACTCGTCAGAGAATCACCTTTTAGATTCTCAGACAACTGATTAGCATATTGTGATTTATCTACATTATGAGCTCGACAAGCACGTTCAAATCTATTAAGCCAGAATGTTATGTCATCACTGGCAGAGTTGAACGCTGGTACCTTGACCTTGTAAGTAAAGGGTTTACCATTACCACCAGATAATTGATTAACATTACTCATATTTGCTAATTTCATTTTTTCTAACTCAAATGCTAAAAGTTCTTTCTGACGTTCATGTTCTCTTATTTCTTTTCTCTCCTCAGCAGCAGCTTGAAGTTTTCTCTCCTCAGCAGCAGCTTCTAATTTTTTTTCTTCTATTTGAAGTTTTCTCTCCTCAGCAGCAGCTTCTATTTTTTTTCTTCTATTTGAAGTTTTCTCTCCTCAGCAGCAGCTTTTCTCTCCTCAGCAGCAGCTTGAAGTTTTCTCTCCTCATATTCTCTGTCTAATCTCTTTTGTTCAGCCTCAGCTTCCATCTTCTTTTGTTCCATTTCTGCTTTCCATTTATTCTCATCTTTTTGTTTTTTCTCTTCTGATTTGCATGCAATGGCAAATTGAGCAGATGAATATTCTTCCAATTCTTTACCAGACTTACCAAGGGTTAACCCTTGCTGGATAAAGTAATCTAACTTATCCATCCTGTCTTATGAAATCAGTAACCTGAAAAAGTAAATAAATTACCTTATCCCACTTTAATGGGAGACAAGTCTGTACTATAGACTTGTATACTCACTTTATTTTATTTCATTCTCTTAGTCTTAGTCAAAGACCTTATATGGTTATCTTGTTTATAATGAAACAAATGATCACTTGAGTACCTGTGGAAAATAATATCTTTCTATCCCAATCAATGTGGGAGACAAGCCTTAAACAGGTCTTGTATACTTCCTTGTACAGTAATAATAATAATAAACTACTGGCCTGTACTATCATATAAGTGTATTCAAATATACCTCCTATATTTCTGTCAACCAAAGACATTAACAAAGGACAAGCATAAAAGACAATATGAAAACAATTGCAGAAATCAACTAAGTCAACTAAAGAAATCAATGAAAATAATCACAGAATCTGTGATGATAACTGCAATGAAATCAACAATACAAATAACGCTAGAGTGTATAAACATAAATGGTGTAGAGAACTTAATGAAAGGAAAGATAAGACCAACAAATTCAAACAAATCAAAACCAAACTAAAAAACAGGAAAAATATTACAAAAACAACAATAGGGACAGTTTCGTCACAGCTAACAGATATTGCAAACAATGTTGCATGCAAATTTCAATTAAGAAATTTGCTCCCTTTAGAACACTAGTACAAGACCAATATTACTCGGTATTTCTTGTGCTAGTCACCTCACCAACCTCCCACGGACATATAGGCAATTATACATATAAACAAATAACATGTAAACATCAATAGCATAAATGCATACATTAAATAATGAGATGTTTTTCAGAAGAAGTGTGTTGCAAAGAAGGCTCTGTTTTTTTTTTTATCAAAATAATTTGCCACTTTAATCAATATTAAATTCTTGATCTAATTACACTGACTAACAAAAAAAATTTTTTTTTTCTTTCTCTAACATCTCTATGTTTTTCTGGTCAATTTTGATGCGCTGTTTTTAAATCTGCAAACCGTTTTTCTCTATCAGGTCGGGATCTCTAGAAATACGCAATTAAAGTTTTTTAACAACGCATACAGTATTACAACATCATTCGTACAAGAAGTATAACAGTTATGTAGGCTTGAATTTCTTTGCAGTCGACTTTCGTCGGTGAATGGCATGTGGTACATCGCGATGAAGCATCCAACAATAATCGGCAAGCATGGTCACACTCCACCATCCTTGATAACGTGACTCCATTACGGCGATATCTTGATGGAATCATTCTCCATGTTCATCGCTGACTTCGCCAAGGTTGTCAGGGAAAAAGTTAAGATGCGAATCGAGCAAATGGATTTTGAGGGACATGTTACAGCCCATAATTATGTATGCATCTATGCACTGCTTAACAATATGCAACATAGTCGACAGATTTGTGATTTTCCAGAAAGTTATCGACGATCGATTTGAATGCCATCCATGCGCGAAGTTCCCTACCATGTAACAAGTTCTCGAATTGTTTGTCTGCAATAACTTTCCTAATCTGAGGTCCTACAAAGATACCTTCCTTTATCTTTGCATCGCTAACTTGCGGAAACTTTTCTCGAAGATAAGTGAAAGCTTTGCTCGTTTTATCTAACGCTTTTACAAAATTCTTCATGAGCCCCAACTTTATATGTAACAGTGGTAAAATGAAGGTGTCTTTGTTAACTAATGGATCGCGTATTACATTTTTATGCCCGAGCTGCATACGATCCCGGATAGGCCACACCTTTCTTGCATAATGTTCCTGTCTGTTGCGGCTGTCCCATTCACATCGGAAGCAACAAAATTTAGTATACCCAGTCTCCATGCCCGTGAGAATTGCAATGACCTTTAGGTCTCTACAAATCCGCCATTGGTAGTCATTGTACTTTATTTTTTCCAAACGTATAGCCATATTGTCATAAGTTTCTTTCATATGAACAGAGTAGGCGACTGGAATTGAAGAAAAAAAAATTCTGTTATGCAATAACACGGCTTTTAGACTAGTCTTGGAAGAATCGATGAAAAATCGCCATTCGTTGACTATGTGCTCATGACCGTTTACATCTTTGCAATAGCAAATGTCATCATCCATCTCAAAGTATTGAACAAGTTCTCTGTGTCTATGACGAAATTTAGATATCGGAGTATTGGGCGCTAAAAGATTCCATTCTTTGAGTCGCGAACCGAGTAATTCCGCTTGTCCTTTGGTAAGAGCGAGATCACGTATTAGATCTGAAAGTTCTGAATGGTTAATTAAGTAAACACCATCATTCATCGGTATGTAATCTGAGTCAGAATTAATTTCTAAAGCAGGTAAACTATCACTTTCTGATGGTTCATTTACGTCCAACGGATATTGTTCTGGTGGTACTTGGATCGGACACGTGATTGGATCACGAGGCACTGGTTTCGAAACCGATTCAATATTTGGATAAACCACAGACTTTCTAGTTTTAAAAGTGAAACCATGGATATTTGTCAAGCAGAAGTAACAATCAGTAGTGGGATTTGTATGTTCACGCCATATTACTGGCACGCCAAAAGGCATCGACTTATGCTTCGGCGATTTTCGTAACCAACCTGCCAATGTATCAAACAAACCGCATTTGGCTTCCAAGATTTATTTGCATCATCAACTTTCGAATCGAAATAAAGTTCATATGCTATCTTTAGTAATGGTGTAAAGTTTTTCTGGTGAACACGATCGGTAAAATATCCGCACACGTAACAGAACAGATCAGCCGAATTTCTACAACTTCTAGAAGCCATATTTTGCTCAGAATTATTTCAAAATACAGTAACTATTTGGAAAATCGCGTAACATATGTCATGCATCTTTTAGCAGTATAAAAAGTAGAATTATGTTACTTTTTATTAATTTTTAATAAGTTATATAGTAAAAATGAAACGGAGCAAATAACGGTTTCCCAAAAATATATTTATTCACAAATATCTTAAGAACCCGACGTGATAGAGATAAACGGATTTCAGATTTGAAATCAGCGCAAGAAACTGACCTAAGAACACTTATTCTTATATAAGAAAGAAAAATGTTGTTTGTCAGTGTTATTACAATGTTCAACAAATGTAACATATGAAGATCCAACGATGAAATATATGCACTTCTCTGTCTAACAACACAGCAACAACAGAGTAGTTTATGTCCTTCAAAGTATTCAGCTCTGTACTGCGAAAAATGTCAACAAGCATTGACCCAGATTCACTTCACTTGTCAGAACAGGTCAAGCTGACATCGACTGTATAGTTCCTACTGGTGTTGATGTGTGTCACATTTTGCCAAAATAAACGTTCTTGTAATACTTGGTGACTTCACTCATCAAGACTGCGAAGGCTGGACCCAGGGATCTGGCCTACCACTGTAGACACCTATGGTCAGTACTGTAAAAGGGTGACACTGTTAGCCAGCACTGTAAAAGGTTGATGCTGTAGAATAATGATGATTTCTTCTTCTCCTTACGCAGACCAGTGGTGATTATGATGGGTGCTGCAGGTGGAGCACAGGTCAACCCAACCGACGCAGGATTATACAGATATGGAGTGAGAGTGTGAAGTGTAACGCGAATGCTGGAGTGTTCATGTGTTGACCAGTATAAGGCACTAATTTACTCATCGCTATAAGTCACCGATACAGACTGCTGTGGTCGTTTTGTACTGTTTATTAGGACGCACATACTTGGACATCACGGAACATAGTCATAGTAACATGTTGACATGTACATCTTTAGGCATTTGAATAGTAGATCATATTTCATGCAGCATTCAAATATGACGGACGATATAAGGTAATCATTCAATGTTCTGGCAGACTATTGCCACATCCCCTAACTGACTGAACGCATCAGTGGGTATGGGTGTGTAAACATGCAAAGAGTTAACTGGACGAACCTTTTCTTTGGCTAAGTTCTCCAGCGACATATATCAAATATTGATGTAATAAAGTTAAACCACGATAAGGGTTTTCATATGAATGAGATCTCCATATCACTTTCCGATAATAAGTTTGGGATACTGTTCTCTTGACAGTGATTCATAACGATGACAAGAAAAGAAGATGGCTACCTTTCTGAGTTTTGCTCACTCACCCAGAAGAAGGCTAATGATAAGCCAAAGTTAATTCATAATTTGAATATTAATAATTTCATAAAGTTTCCGTACAGTTCCACATTACTAAGGTTGTTTCTTGTAGACATAAACTCTGTTGGGAAACCTGTCATCTTCCATGGTATATATAGACGACCAACGATGCTCGAAACACGATCCATGTAGGTCTAACCACATAGAGATCATCAAAAGAAGGGTCTGGTATTACCTGGAGTCCGAATTAACAAACAAGTGCACGAGGAGAATCTCTGAAATATAGACTCTAGTAGAGACACTATCTCCTTCTGGAAAAACATGCACAAATCACTTTTCAACCTTGAAAAGGACCAGCCCAAGAAACACACACAGCCATATTCAGGCGGCATTATCGAGACTCACTACGCATGCCTCGAAAAACGAATACCTGCCCCAGTGTTCGGCACAAAGAATATAGTCCGACCTAAACATACAAAGATATACAATATAAGACTGAATCTTCTTGTACTAGACAAGTAATACATATAAATTCAGGCCATAAACATATTGAACAAGATCAATCTATTTTCTGGCCCTAGCAAATGAGAAATTACATAAATTCGGTATTCATCCGCGAAATCAATATTCAAGGGGAGATCATCCACATAATCAAAAGTATAAACCAAATCATGGGTGATATAACTTTGATTGTAACAAAAGTAATCTCTTTTCATATCAACCAGACATAATGTACATTTGTAATCTGTGCGTCAAAAATATGTGCGCAACAGGTATCCCTTGTTTTCGTTCGTGGTCAGTCACGAATTGTATATATCAATCTATCTCCGCTCAAACTTTGTCTGTATTCTTATTCACCGTGACTGTTAGTTATCGTTGCGTTTAGTATGTGTCTTTTCATCTGTGGAGTGTTCATGTTATTGCCAATTGTAAACTAGTGATATTAGGTAGAATTTTAAGAATCGAAATATTGTCATAGTACAGCACCAAGGTGGTGGTAGTAAGATACTGTGGTGAAGAAGCTGTGTTATTTTTCAATTTTGTGGCGGTGCCTTACATTTTTGAGGTGGCATAGCACTAAGAGGTATTAGAAGCTGATAAAATAAAATTTTCGACTATAGTAAGGGTCTTTTCAGTTGTATTACAGAAACGGATCGGAAGGACCAAAACCTAGAGAGTAAGGAGACAGTAGCTAAGAGTGGAAGTGGATGATGATATTTATACATTGACAGTTTAAAGGGATTATATTTATACATTGAGAGGTGAAGTAAATTATATTTATGCACTAAGAGGTAAAGTAGATCATATGTACATGCATATGTTTGTACTTTAAGAAGTAATATTGCTATTGATATGTCATTACTGCATACTTTGTAAGCAAAGAGGTATCTGCTGATATAAGTGAGTTATTTATAGTACATGTTAGTGAGTAGTTGCACTGTGAGATAATATTGAGTAGTGCAAGTGTACATCATGGACTATGATAGTTTTATGCGGCTAGGCAAGGAAGCTGGGTACACAGAAAACGAATTGTTGGATTATGCCAAGGCAGAATTCCAATCAAAAGAGAACCAGGATATCTTAAGAGATCTACGTGCCGAGGAACGAGAACTCAAAAAGGCAGAATTAGAATTTCAAGAAAAGAAGATGGAACGAGAAATACAAGAAAAGAGAGAGTTAGAATTAGAAAAGGAGAGAATGAGAATAGCTCTGGAAGAGAAGAAGATTGATAAGGAGATTCAATTGAAGAGATTGGAATTGGGTGCGAGTGGTCAGAACTCGACTCCTAGGGAGTCTCATTGTCCCTTTAGGCTGCGTCTGCCGAATTTTAATG
This sequence comes from Oreohelix idahoensis, assembly GCA_024509875.1. Taxonomy (NCBI): domain Eukaryota; kingdom Metazoa; phylum Mollusca; class Gastropoda; order Stylommatophora; family Oreohelicidae; genus Oreohelix; species Oreohelix idahoensis. The sequence goes on from JAMPIV010005815.1 coordinate 244,864, forward strand.
ACAAAATCGACAGTTCAGTTTTTTCTCGAGCGGTTCGAGTCAGATTGTGTCGCCTGGAAGGCTTACGGAGATCAGTGGCCATCTCTGCTATTCACATTGCTAGTAGGGCCTGCGATGGAGACTGTCTATAGCCTCCCGCTGGAAGAAAGGGCTGATTATGATAAGGTGAAGGAACGGTTACTCCGGAAGTTCCGTCTGATGGCTGACGGGTACCGGACGCGCTTTAGAAACACGATGCCACGTGCAGACCAAGACTTCGATGACTTTATCTCGAAGATAAAACTTCTGCTTAACAGATGTATTGAGTTGGAAGGCATTCCAAAGGACTTCAATGGCCTGGTTGACCTGTTGCTACGGGACAAAGTGTTGTCCTCGTGTTCCACTGAGTTGGTGGCATTCTTTCAGGAACGTCAACCTAAAGTCATTGATTCCATGTAGCAGTTGGGCCAACATTATGTCCTTGCCCATCCGGGCAAACCCATCCGGAAGTCGGGTCTGTCAGACGCCTTAGTCGCAGGCGTCGGCAAGGTACAGCGCCAACCATGGCAAAATTCGTCAGGTGATGCAGACAGGCGCCATGAGCAGAAGGACGATAGGTTCCTCCAGTCCCTACCAGCCACGCAGAGGAAGCTATGTGAATTTCTGATCTCACCGGAGTGGTCGGTCGAATTGGCACAACCGTCAATGAAAAAGTGATAGTGAAGGAGGAGTGCGCCAAACACGTAAGCAGGTACGCTTCGAGGAGGATCGTAACGAAGACCGGGTTTGATATAAAGCAAAACATTCCAAGCAGATGAGTGGTTCCTCAGAGAGTCGATATTCCGACTGTGATGCGCGGTCTTCGCCATCTAAAAGCCCCAGCAAGAGTCCATGCGATGAGTCGGAGAGGGAGCGCTTGTGCTCTAATTGTGGTGGCAATAACCATCATGCTGACAGGTGCCCTACCCCGATTGAACACTCGAATTCCGCGTTTGTGTTGGACACAGTCAACAGCGAGGACTGTGTGGGGTGTCGTCCATGGGAACGAGAATATAGTGCTACACTGCTGGCATGCGGTTCCATGTCTGTCGGCGGTCCATGAGACTGGTAAGGTGGCTCTCCACAAAGGTGTGGGGGAGAAGAAACCAGTCTCCATATTGAGAGACACTAGATGTACCACAGTTGGAATGCGTCGGTCGTGTATCGACGAGTCCTGCCTGACATTCAAAACTGTAAAATGCACTACGTTTGGGAGCAGAGTTGAGTCTTACCCCCAGGCGTGTATTAATGTGGACACTCCGTTCCTGTCAGGTACAGTGAACGCATTCGTCCTCGAGAACCAGATCGCCGATTTAATCGTCGGCAATGTACGGGGAGTGCATAATGCCATGGGTGTGGCTGGAGCAGAGGCTTAACAACACCAAAGTCACGAGGCGGACGATCAGGTGGTCGACGTTTCACCACTTGATAATAAGTTACACCGGAGACGGGGTGCGGGGAGCCGCGCTGGTGTAATAGTTAAGATGTTGCGCTAGCAACCAGGTTTTCAAGGTTCAAGCCCGGGCGCCGGCATTTGTAGGAGTGTCATCGACCGGGAATTTGACTGAATATTCTGAACGGCTCCTGCAGATAAACCATCTGTGGATGCGAACGAGCGAAGCTCCTGACCGGGTTGGAAGGAAAGTCCACTGTCTCCCCAGCTTCGCAATGACGTGTCATTGGGCCAAAAGGGCTAGAAAGCTCGAGTGCCGCTGGTTAGAGAAAAGAAAGAGATGGGGATCGCGGCAAGTGCCAAGGCACTTGCATAGGAACAGTAGAGGCATATCCGAGGACCCGATGGCTGGCGATCACACCGTATGGGTTCGCAATGTTCCACTCAGTGCTAGTTGGCGCACACTCAGAGGAGTGTTTACTGAGGTCGCGCTGGTTAGATTCGTAGAGGTATTGTCTCTGCGTGAGAATACCAAAGTTGCACGAGTGACTGTTGCGAATAGGTCGGGTGCGCGTGATGCAGTCAGGTGGAAGCACATGTCGTTGCTCCACAACCACCTGCTGATAGTCCAGCAATAGCAAGGGATAGGTATCGGGTTCGCGGTTAGTAGGGTGTTTTGGTTAACGCGAACCGAACTTTAGAGTCTGATCCACGCCACCAGTACTATTCTGTTAAAATATAAGTTGTGCTTTACAACTTTATGATGTAGTGAGGGTGACTGAGGAGGTGGATTTCACATTTTATTACTATGATATGCTTTGAAAGTATGTATTATGGCGCCATAAAGGCAACTTGATATATGCTTGTAATTTGTGAAGAAGGACTGGTTGTACTAGGTATTGATTATTGTGTTATGGATACCTATGTAACAGTTATTAGATATGTACTATACACTGTGTTTTGGGTGATCAGGTGAGGGCAGTCATTGTCATTTTTCACGACTGCCAGAACCTGTGATAACGTACTTCATACTTATGTTGTGGTGTGTTTGGTTCGTGGGAGAATGTAGTATCGACAATGGTAGGATAGAACTATGGCTTTCTCTCGGTTCAGATGAGGATATGCTTCTTATGGCATATGGTCGTTCCAGCTCCAGAGGGGGTCAGGTGAAGCTTCCTCCGATGGAAGAAAACTTTGTTTTCTTTTTTAAAGGGAAGAGGGGGGGGGGGGGGGTGGATGTCATGGCGCTTTTTCGCAGTGACGAAAAATTAGGATTGCCGACATTGTTATCAGCGAGTTTCGGCGACCCTGATAACTTAAAGGACTAAGTCATGTGACTATCAGGAAGCCTAAAAATCAGGCGCGAAAGTGGGCAGTCAGTTACTAGCCGATGTTCGAGTCAGGACGGATTGATTCTTCCCGGTTCGCCAGCAAGTGCTGTGCAGTTACAGTATTAACTATTATTGAGAGATTGCCATATTCGGTCTTAGTGTATATTTCGGTGTAATTCTGCATTATTGTAGTGTCCAGTGATTGTTATATTCAGGCCGTCGATTATGATTGGTCTATGATTCCAGTATTTATGTGTCATAGATTTTTGTCGCTCTGTTGTGAGCGTTAGTCAGTGCCGTGTTTGTGCAGTTCGGTCATACTGCCAGGTAGGAGACTAATGGATTAATTTATTAAGGCAAATTTCATTGGCTTTATTATATTGTGTTCCATACGTTTTGTTGGCCGTGTGATGCCTGATGCTGTGTGTGCATTATTAAAGGGAAGTACCTGTAAAGAGGAGTTGATTTGCTTATGTTATCCATTGTGTTGTGGTCATGCTCCTAGGGAGCGAGCCTAGAATTATTGTTGTTGTTGATATTATAAATCCACAGCATAAGTTTGGTTACTGACACAAGTGTATCGTATTATGTTGTGAGATGTACCTTGTTAATTGTAATTCAGGCTCGCCATTATTTGCGCTGTCCAGCCACATTTTCCCAGTTAACAACCAGAAAAGTACTGGTGATTTTTAATCATTTTCTATGAGCTACGCTGTGTACTCAAGAATATAATTCTTTTGAGAGATTAACTCTGGTTGGTGGACAGTGAGATTGTGCGCCTGTTAAGCTTCCAACTTAGTGTACTTAGCAAAGGCATTTGTCCTTTCTACTTTTTCAAAAAAAAGTTCGTGTTTACAAGCTATCAGACTGTTTGAAGTACTGAAGTTCCTACGATACTATTGTGAGAGAAGAGCATCAACACTGACCGCCTACATTTGGTAAGTGTGCGAAGAAGTGTCTCCTCACAAAAGAAGGGACGAAAACCACGGCTGCAGGACTCATCTAGATCAGTTAAGTCCTGATTAAAAGGCATCAGCAAAACGGACTTTTATCACTATCCTATTAAATGTTTATAGACGCTTTCATTTGAAATTTCACCAATCGTTACATATTTATTTTAATCTGTTAACAACTAATTCACAATTAAATTTGTTACATGTTATTTTAAAACTAAACAAAGACAGTTGATTCAGTAATTACATGTATGAAAGCAAACGTAAAAGCAAGACTATTTAATATATATGTACATCTAGACATATATTTATCTTCAAACAGTGTTATACCATTATAAAAGGAAATTCGCTGAATTATATCAGCTGGGGGCTTGAACGAGTTAAAAACCATTGCTTAAATCCTTCACAAAAGTCGACGGATCAGATAACAATTGTTCAGCCCAATGCAACATTGTTCTTGACGTCTGAAAATATCTTGTGACACACTGGCTGTCACGTGATAAAGATGTAAAGATGTTGATAGGCTATTTTACTGACGTTGCGTAATATCATTTTCAAAGACGCCAATGTTTAAAATATAAATACAAAAGGAAATACACCATAATCATCATTATCATCATCAACATCACTTCCATCATCATCATCGTCCGTTACATCATCGTTGTCACTAGTATCATCATCACGATTATTATTATCATTATCATCATCATCGTTATTATTATCATCATTATCTCTGTGGCAGTTAGCTTTACATGATGATGTTCCCAGCCCTACACACAATCTCATATTAGTCACCACGTATGACATGCCCGGAATTACACAGGGTCCCATACAACGTTACAATGATAAATATAATAAATGAAATATCCTTACCGTTGTCCCTGTTGTATAAGATGTAACGGTTGACAATGTGAGGCCTTGAAAATGTCAAAGTCCAGTAAGGATTAATGCTTGATGGCACTGCTGTATGTGTGCACGTGTTTCCTGTGTAAAAATCCCCGGAAGTGTTTCCGTCTACGGCATTTGTTGACGGGTAGGACGTCCAGCTTTCAACGTAAGTACTTGACTGATAGGTGGTCTGTTTTAGTGCTACATTACGACCTGCAACAAACATGACAACATTAAGATAATTTATTCAAGAAACGGTAAAAGTAGCTCCATAACAGCGGAGGGGAGGGGGGGGGGGAGGGGGGTTATTTGTTAGAGACGTCACTATACTAGGTTCAACATCGAGAGGTGGGAGTGAAGTGTTAGAGACGTCACTATACTAGGTTCAACATCGAGAGGTGGGAGTGAAGTGTTAGAGACGTCACTATACTAGGTTCAACATCGAGAGGTGGGAGTGAAGTGTTAGAGACGTCACTATATTAGGTTCAACATCGAGAGGCGGGAGTGAAGTGTTAGAGACGTCACTATACTAGGTTCAACATCGAGAGGTGGGAATGAAGTGTTAGAGACGTCACTATACTAGGTTCAACATCGAGAGATGGGAGTGAAGTGTTAGAGACGTCACTATACTAGGTTCAACATCGAGAGGCGGGAATGAAGTGTTAGAGACGTCACTATACTAGGTTCAACATCGAGAGGTGGGAGTGAAGTGTTAGAGACGTCACTATACTAGGTTCAACATCGAGAGGTGGGAGTGAAGTGTTAGAGACGTCACTATACTAGGTTCAACATCGAGAGGTGGGAGTGAAGTGTTAGAGACGTCACTATACTAGGTTCAACATCGAGAGATGGGAGTGAAGTGTTAGAGACGTCACTATACTAGGTTCAACATCGAGAGATGGGAGTGAAGTGTTAGAGACGTCACTATACTAGGTTCAACATCGAGAGGCGGGAGTGAAGTGTTAGAGACGTCACTATACTAGGTTCAACATCGAGAGGTGGGAGTGAAGTGTTAGAGACGTCACTATACTAGGTTCAACATCGAGAGGTGGGAGTGAAGTGTTAGAGACGTCACTATACTAGGTTCAACATCGAGAGGTGGGAGTGAAGTGTTAGAGACGTCACTATACTAGGTTCAACATCGAGAGGTGGGAGTGAAGTGTTAGAGACGTCACTATACTAGGTTCAACATCGAGAGGTAGGGTGACCAGTTCCCCTCCTCGCTACGTTTTCCTTCCCCAACTCAACAGCAGAGTCAGGCACCCATTTACAGCCGGGTAGACTGAAGCGTGAAGTTACCAGTTTTTCAAACCAGCACCGTTGCGGTGAGAGGCCGTCGCTCCAACAACTCTGCCAATGGGGCGCTCATATTCAAGAAACAAAGAGCAATTGTCTGTCACATTCAGTACTATGTGAGTCTCTGTGTTCATATGTTTATTTATGTTTGCACATATACGTATGCACTTCTGTCCATATGAGCAAATTAATGCGTGTATTATGTATGCATGTAGGCTGTGTGCGTGAGTGTAATTATGTTTTAGTATGTGCGCCTGTGATACAAGATTTGTTTCAGTTTTCCCTAATAAACATGCACACTCTATTTGGTTGTAATAAAACTTTCACGTAGTGGAATAACTGTAAACAGAACAACTTGAGTCATGTTCTAGAACTAATCAGACTCGGTCATAGACAGTTCGTATTTTTTTATCAAAGACAAACCTCCGCTGACGTAAATAGAACATAGATAATTTACTCCCTCCCCTGTCAGTGTCACAGACTGGACTCTCTCATTTAGGTCACAGTAGATGTCTAGTGTTGCATCGTAGGCGGTAGAATTCCTGGAGTTTTGACAACTTCTCCTGGGGTACCTCCCAAACTGAACAGTTAAACTGTGCAAGAAATCTGTGGTACAAATATAAAGACTTGAAATATTTAAATGGCTGTGTTGGTTCCAAACATTGGAATAATTTAATACGTGCACATTTCAAAGAAACAACAAACATGTACAACAAAAACAACAACCAAAAAGCTACAGACTTTCATAAATGGATTCTTACATAGAACAGAATTAAGGATTAAGGAAGTATGGCACGATGTGGACACAGATGACAAGACCTAGTTAAGCGTCAGTGGACACAGATGTCAAGACCTAGTTAAGCGTCAGTGGACACAGATGACAAGACCTAGTTAAGCCTCAGTGGACACAGACGACAAGACCTAGTTAAGCGTCAGTGGACACAGATGACAAGACCTAGTTAAGCGTCAGTGGACACAGATGACAAGACCTAGTTAAGCGTCAGTGGAACAAGAGATGAGAAGAAGACACAGGAAATAAACAGTACGCACATTGTTGAATAATGTTGATAGCTGTACAAGGCAATTTCTCCTTCTGGAATTTCTAGAGTAGGAGAAGTAGAGGAAGACCAACGAACACATGGAGGAGAGAACTAGAGAGAGACATAGACGGGATAAAGAAGTCACGGAAAAACATTGAGCTGATGGCACGTGACAGGCAGACTTGACATACTTGAACTGAAGGCCTATACTCTGTGAAGAACGAACGAACGAACTAACGTTATATTCAAAACGTACAGAATTGGGCACTTACTTACTCTCTCTCTCTCTCTCTCTCTCTCTCTCTCTCTCTCTCTCTCTCTCTCTCTCTCTCATCTTGCATACTGTATCCTTTCATTCGCCATGTTCTTCGAGCATGTGTTTAGGCATGCAACATTATAAAGGTAAAACAACAGCAAACATTTATGATGGGGACATAATAAACGCCCCTAAATCTCCCGGAAGATCATATTTGTGTTTTCGCTCCTTCTAGAGCATCCATCGCGTGTGTTATGTGCGTGGCAGAATTACTACGCGCACGCACTAAGTTGAGTGATTAGCCCTAGCGGCCTATATAAAGAAGTGCCTGGCCAGCAGAGGCCTTTTTCTTCGTCGGCCAAAGAATTGAACACGTGAGTAAATTTAGGTGGAAGGTGATTCCTCAACACTTCGGTCTATAGTGTTAGAAAGAATATATGGATGTAGGTCTGCCACCTATTTGGTATCATGTTTAACGAAATAGATAAATAAATGTGTTTCATGAGATTTCTTTTAGGACATTAGAGTTACCACGTGTTATAGGCCTAATATGTTATGCTATTTTATATTGGGTGAATTGACACGTGGGTGAAGGCAGGTTAATGTAATTTTCTTCAGTAATGGAAGAGATAGTTTAGGTTAAAGTTTATTTCACGATAACTGTGTTATTGTGTCAGTCGACGTTAGTTACACCTGGTTGTGTACAGTACATAGTTTCCGTATTAAATTTCCTTTACGTGATGTATTTCTTCTTCTTCTTTGATCCTTAGCCGCCGATTGTCAAAGCAGTCAGTGGCCATTACGCCTGGTGGCGTCTTGTAGGGCAGCAACAAATTGATTCCACTTTGCTCGGTCGGCGGCCATCCTTCGTACAGTGACCCAACTCTGGTTCATTTTTTGCATCTCAGCATCCACAGTCCTCCGCCAAGTTGTTTTTGGACGGCCTCTCTTTCATTTTCTTTTAGGGATCCATAGCACATCTGTTCTTGTGATGACATCTGGGTCTCTTCTGAGGACATGGCCAACCCAGCTCCAGCGTCTGCCAGCTATGATGGTGTGCATGTCCTCTTGCTTGCTCCGAGTAAGCAGATCTTGGTTGGTGATGGTATTTGGCCAAAAGATTCGGAGAATGGTTTTTAGGCATGTTGTGTGAAAAGATGACAATTTTGACATTTCCTTCTCTGTAACTCTCCAGCTCTCCGCGCCATAGAGAAGCACAGAAAGCACACAACTCTGATATAATCCTAATTTTGTGCTTGCGCTGTACTGAGAGGACTTCCAGATGTTGTTTAGACTAAAAAAGGCTGTTCTTGCTTTGTTCATTCTGTTGTTGGTGTCTTTGCTTGCTTCGCCGTCTCTTGTTACTATGCATCCTAGGTATGTGAAGGCATCTGTCTGTTCCAGTTGCTGATTCCTTACTGATATGGGCTCAGGGTTGCTCACATTGAGCGTCATGACCTCTGTCTTCTTTAGGTTGATGTTCAAGCCCACCTGCTGGATATACTTATTAAGTCTATCCGTTGTTCCTGGATGTGTTGATGTGAATGTGCTAGCAGAGCAATGTATCTGCATATTCTAGATCTTCCAATGTAGAAAATGTAGTCCATCTTATTCCTCTTGGATTGCCCTATGTTGTCTGGCGCATCACCCAGTCTATGACTTTTAACAATAGAGTGGTTGCTAAGGGGGCATCTATGTCGTACTCCTGTCTTCACTTCAAAGGTTAGGTTGCTCTGCTCAATGCTACACGTAAGGTTGGCATAAAGGTTTTTTATGATTGACACTATGCAGCTTGGAATTCCATAAGCCCTCAGTATTTTCCATAAACTGTCATTATGTATACTGTCAAAAGCCTTTTCGAAATCAACGAAATTAATGTACAGCTGTCTTTGCCATTCTGAGCACTGCTCTATAATGTTCCTGAGGGTAAATATATGATCTACACATTGTCTGTTCTTTCTAAATCCTGCTTGTTCTTTCCTCAGTTTGTGGTCTACTGCTTTTGAGATTCTCTGTATAATTATCCTGCCTAGTATTTGGCTGTGAACTGAGAGAAGAGTTATTCCTCTCTAATTATTGCAGTCTGCAAGATCTCCCTTCTTGGGCAATTTGACAATTATTTCTTTTCTCCACTCTGTTGGTGTTGTCCCTGTTTTTCAGACTTGTGCAAATAGTGGTTCTAATAGTTCTGCTGCTAGCTCTGGGTCTGTCTTAAATAGCTCTGCATTTAAGTTATCATGAAAAGGAGCTTTTCCATTCTTCAACCCTCTGATTGCTGTGATGATTTCTTCTTTTCGTCGGATGTCTGTATTAACATCTAGATCTTTTTCAGCCTCAGGAACATTCAATTGTGTCTCTGGTGGTTCCTTATGTATCCATCTGCCATTGATCATTCTGTGATCTATCTGGTTTCTGTCTCGTCCGTTTGGCGATTCTCATATTAACTTGTGCATTTCCTTGTGTGGAAAAAGTGTTCCTCCAATGACCAGGTTGTTAATACTGCAGAAGCTTATTAATTTGTCCCCATTCTCATTTGCTGTTCTACTGCCGCATTTCCCCATTACTCTTTCGTAATAATTATTGTGTGCTCCAACTTTGGCATTTAGGTACCCCATGACTATAATAAGATCGTACCTGGGCTTAGTTTCCATTTCTTTTTGTACCTGTTAATAGAACTCGTCCTTGATCTCTTCATCGCTGTCGTTTGTTGGTGCATAGCATTGTATAATTGTGGTGTTGGTGAACCTCCCTCTCAGTCTTGCTCTTATCAGTCTGTTTTTGATGGGTTTCCATTCCAGTAAAGACCTTTCCATTCCTTTCTTCAGGATAATGGCTACACCTTCGTTGTGCTGACTATCCTCTCTGTCAGAATAAAGTACTGTTTCCCCTGTAGCTGTTTTTATTCTCCCCTTACCTGTCCATCTGCTCTCGCTTATTCCCTGGATATGTATCTTGTAGTTCCTCATCTCTGCTGTGATTTGTCTCAGCTTTCCTGCCTCATTCATAGTTCTAACGTTCCAAAAACCAATTCTGGTTTCGTGTTTTGCGGTCGGGGCATCCGTTTTCATGCCAGTGGCTTCCTTTCTGCTTTCACCACTGTCAGTAATACGAGCCAGAGACTCCGGATGTCCGTCCCGCAGCAACGTTTTTCCATTTATTGTTGTTTCCGTAACATGTGCCATTCTTTTTACATAGACAGGGGTGTCGGCGCTGTGCTAAAACCCCCAACCTGGAGGACCAGAGTACCAGCTTTTGTCTCACCCCTACCCACGCAGACCAGTCCAGCTTGGTTGAACCTACCAGGAGATGTATTTAGTTCTAGTTATTAATATGCCTTGTAAATATGATATCCCTACTTTTGGTACGTGGTGCACGTTTGAGACATAAACGTTCCTGTTTGCGCCTTGCGGAGCATGGCGACACCACTGCGGCTGAATCCATCAGAAGCTTGCACGAATCATTTATATGCTATGGCAGTGGTTTGTTTCTGTAACAATGTGTTTTATATGATGAATTCCCAATCTCATCAGACGGCATATACGACATGCTTCAGAGTGCAGAGACGAATATTGATATGGATCAGTTGCGATGTGGATGTGTATGCTAATTAATGAGAGTATTCGTTGTACATATCGTTGAATATTATTCTATGTCCATTTTATTATTATTTAATTATTATTATTGCATAATGGTTTGTGAGAGCACGTGGGCTCACTAGGAGATAAATATTTCTCTTCTCGCTCCTTATGGAGCATGGGGCCACGAATGTAGCTGGCCTCCACATGAAGCCTTCACAAAGTATTCATATTCTCGTGCAGTAGTGGTTTCGGTAGCAATCTGTGTTACATGGTGAGATTGCCAGCCTCATGAACAACACCATACTAGTCTCATTGGACGACATGCATGAGTGTTGTGTGTGATATTTGGGTGTGTCAGGTTGCGTGGAAGGACTGTTTGGCAGGTGAGAGTATCTTTCCCATTAATTATTTATTAGGATTTTAACTAGTCAGCGCTTTGTTTGCGTTTCAGATTAGCAATTGTGCACTGGCTGGGTGTTTTGTTTGTTTAGTGTTTGCTTTTTTGGCGTTTTGTCACTGACTGGGTTGTATGAATAAATAAAGCCCCTGCCTTAGAATCAAGAGTTTTATTGTTGTTCGGGTCGGTTGCGAGTGTGCAAGAAAGTAATCACATATCACAACAGCAATGCCATCTCTCGCCCACTCTATCACAATAAAGTGATCACACATCACAACAGCATCATCATATATCGCCCACCCTATCACAATTGGCGTCGTTGGCAGGATAGGCAGACAGTAACACCGAGCAAAAGGCAAACGAGCAAATATTGTAAACACCCAGCAGTGCGGTCTTGCAGCGAGATGGCTTCAAGGAGTACACGTGTTATGAGCAGAGGGGAGTGCGAGGATGCAGATCTAATATCAGTGATGGGTGCATCAGTAGTGCAAAGTGAGGGCCAGAGCAATGCGCCTGTGAAGGTAGTATACGTGAAGGTGCCGGAGGTAAGGCGATTTGGTGGAAAGGCAAGTCCAACTTGGCAAGAGTTTGTGAAAGACGTAGAGGCCGTGTGGAAGGTAGCGCCCTTTTCTGCAGAAGATAAGGTAGACGTTATCTGGAATAATGTTACACCAGTGGTATCTAAAGAACTATGGATACGTGGCGGAGCCAAGGCCAGCCCAGAGAAGTTGCTTAAAATAAATGAAGAAGCGTACAGTGAGCGACAACTAGTTAATGAGATGACTAGGGATTTCCAGGCCATGACTCAGGGGCCTACGGGATATGCTGTTTTCTTGGAAGGCAAAAAGTCTGATACACTAGTGCAGGTAGCCTGTGTAGAAGCCCACACTGAAAAGGACACACTCGAAGCAGAAGTATCTCTCCTAAAGTCCCAGATAGGACAGCTATCACAGACCAATTCGCCAGCACAAGAGGAGGTGCAAAGAAAGAAAACACCATGCCAACCGCGGAAACAGCCAAAGCACAACGAGGAGGTGTGTGAGCAGGAACCTCAACTAGACCTTCTTGCAGGTAAGAGTCAGGCTGTTGACAAGGAAAGATGTGATCTGACAGTAACAACAAACGCAGTTCCACCGACAAGGCGACAAGAGGTTTGCAAGTGGTATAGTGTCGATAGGGGATGGTGGTTTATTATGCCAGAGGATGGAGGTATTGATGTATTCGTACATCAGACCAAGATCTTGAGAAAGAGATTCAGGAGTCTGGCAAGGAACGAGAGGGTAGAGTTTGATAGCAAACCATCTGTCCAGGGCATGGAAGCAGTCTATGTATGCGGCATTGGCGGCCAATAATGTAAGGGTAGTAGGAGGCGACCCATGGCACAGAGAAAGCCTACAAGGTTGAGGTGCTACAATTGTGGAGAGTTCTCAGTCCACATGGCAGCCAAATGCCCTCAAGGCCCGCTTCCGAAACGATGCTTTAAGGGCAAGTCCACAGAACATTTGATATTCTCCTGTCCCGCAAGGAGCTCTTTCCTTAAACGTAGTGCCACAACTAGGTTGCCTTTGGGGTGCAAGCCAAGAGATGGCCATGACAACTGTCACCTTAAGGGCGCCGAGAAAACTGGTCGTCATTTAGGGGAGGAAACTCGTCCTAAGCAGATAAGAGGGAATGCACATCGATGTTCAGAAGAGGAAACTCACCTAAAGCAGATTGTGGGGAATGTAAGCCACCGTCCACACAAAACGAGTGTAAAACACGTTAGAAGCAATCCCTCGCCAAGGTCGACAGCTGCATGCACTGACAAGAAGAAGTCACAAGCAAGCAGCGACACTGCACATGTAGACGAATCTTCCAAACCACAGCAACTGCCAGCCCAAGAACGTACGACTATGACGGCCCCCAGCCGGGTTGTCCCTATTACATAATCTGAGCCCAAAGCATTGCCGCTCAGAAAGAATCAGGCGCAGCGCCAACGGCACAGAGTAGGGTGTGGGGACCACAACATCTTCAGGAGGGTGATATGTGATGGGGCCATAATAAACGCCCCAAAATCTTCGTGAAGTTCATATTTGTGTTTTCGCTTCTTCTAGAGCACCCATCGCGTGTGTTATTTGCGGGGCCCAATTACTACTCGGGCGCACTAAGTTGAGGGATTAGCCCTAGCGGCCTATATAAAGAAGTGCCTGGCCAGCATACGCCTTTTTCTTCGTCAGTCGCTCTAAAGAAACCAGAGTCGATCTGTAGATGCCTTGAACACGTAAGTTAATTTAGGTAGAAGGTGATTCCTCAACATTTCAGTCTATAGTGTTAGAAAGAATATAGGGATGTAGGTCTGCCACCTATTTGGTATCATGTTTAACGAAATAAATAAATGTGTTTCCTGATATTTCTTTTAGGACATTTGAGTTAGTTTTGAAGTGATAGATTAGTGGATAGATTTTATTAGGCACGTTAAGTCCAGATCACAGCTGTTAGAATTTAGTAGCAATCATTTTATTCATTAGACCGGGCAAGAAAAGTGAATATAGTAGGAACCTATTTCATTCATGAGGCCGGGCAGAAAAGCAGTCTACTACTAATATTAACTGTTGGCAAGATGGCAGCCAGGGCTACGTGTTAAATGTGCATAAAGTTGGCACCTGTGAGTCGACAATAACACGCTTAGTTACCACGTGTTATAGGCCTAATATGTTATGCTATTTTATATTGGGTGAATTGACAAGTGGGTGAAGGCAGGTTAATGTAATTTTCTTCAGTAATGGAAGAGATAGTTTAGGTTAAAGTTTATTTCACGATAACTGTGTTATTGTGTCAGTCGACGTTAGTTACACCTGGTTGTGTACAGTATATAGTTTTCGTGTTAAATTTCCTTTAGGTGATGTATTTAGTTCTAGTTATTAATATGCCTTGTAAATATTATACCCCTACTTTTGGTACGTGGAGCACGTTTGAGACATAAACGTTCCTGTATGCTCCTTGCGGAGCATGGCGACACCAGTGTGGCTGAATCCATCAGAAGCCTGCACGAATCATTTATATGCTATGGCAGTGATTTGTTTTTGTAACAATGTGTTTTATATGATGAGTTCCCAATCTCATCAGTCGGCATATACGACATGTTTCAGAGTGCAGAGACGAATATTGATATGGATCAGTTTCGAGGTGGTGATGTATGCTCATTAATAAGAGTATTCGTTGTACATATCGTTGAATATAATTCTATGTCCATTTTATTATTATTTAATTATTGTTATGTGTAGAATGGTTTGTGAGAGCACATGGACTCACTTGGAGATATATATTTCTCTTTTCGCTCCTTATGGGGCCACCAATGTGGCTGGCATCCACATGAAGCCCTCACAAGGTATTCATATGCTCATGCAGTAGTGGTTTCGGTAGCAATCTGTGTTACATGGTGAGATTGCCAGCCTCATGAACAACACCATACTAGTCTCATTGGACGACATGTGTGTGTGTGTGTATGTGTGTGTGACAGTTGGGAGTGTCAGGTGGCGTGAAAGGACTGTTTGGCAGGTGAGAGTATCGTTTCCCATTAATTATTTATTATGAATTTAACTAGTCAGTGCTTTGTTTGCGTTTCAGATTAGCAATTGTGCACTGGCTGGGTGTTTTGTTTGTTTAGTGTTTGCTTTTTTATGCGTTTTGTCACTGAATGGGTTGTATCAATAAATACAGCCCTGCCTTAGAATCAAGAGTTTTATTGTTGTTCGGATCGGTTGCGAGTGTGCAAGAAAGTGATCACATATCACAACAGCATCATCATCTCTCGCCCACCGTATCACACATTTATAAAATGTCATAATCAAATTTAAGTATGTTAAAAAAAAACAAAAAGCATATACGAAAGGAATGAAAAAATGGTAAAAAAAGAAGAACAAACAAAATCCAAACCATCCATACATAAATTTAGACAATGATTTGAAACATAATCAAAATTAGTGTGGCATATAATAAGAACTTGTGAAGTATTCGAACAGTCTGCTGTTGAATAGTTAGCGACTTGACGTGTTATCAGCGTATGCGGAAAATTTTATCAGAGTTGAGCGGCTCTGAGTCCCACAACATAGACTGTTGCAGGAGAGCCAGGGGCGGATTATCCATTTGGCTGAAGCTTTGGGGCCCGGAGCGCTTGAGGGCCCGAGCATAAGTTTAAAAAACAAATTAAAAAATTTAAAATTGCATAGATTTATGAACAAGAAGAAAATGTTTGCACTTTGCAATCGCACTCATACCGTTTTAAAAAGATAGTAAAAACAAAAATAAAGCTTAAAAGACATAATGCTCCCCGGCAAAATCGTAATGGCGCAAGAACTTTATGCTGTACTATAACTTTATTGCGCCTGCGTGCTACGCTAGAAATTTGGTATTGATCATTAGTATTGATCGTTATTTAAAAAAAAAATCATTACTAATAAAAGAGGTAAGCAGTGCTAACAGATTAACATACAAGTATATTAATAATACTAGTATATACCATCACCATGCCAAGGAGTTTCAGAACAAATATTAAATTTATTCCCTATTAGATGAAAAGGGCACACAAAAAAAAAAGAAAAAAGAAAGCATAGAGGCCCTTCTTCGCTTAATCCTGCCGTGAGGAGAGTGAAGGCTAATGGCAATGATATTTTATTTAAGCCTAAAAAAACAATTGAAAAAAACCGGAAACACGACATTAATGTTTTAACGAAAGAGAAAACAAGAGATTTAAAAAACGATTATGTAACAGATCAGATTAATGTTATAACGAAATAGAACAAAATGAGATTTAAAAAACAGGATTATATGATAAATAAGATTAATGTTAAAATGAAAGACTAAACACCAGATTTAATATAAAGATTATGTGATAGATAAGATTAATCTTACAACAGAAGATGATGCAGAACAATTGTAATGATATGATGTTGATGGTGACGACTTTATTTATAATATTAACAATGTCAGCTTGTTCGTCTAAAATTGATTCGTTCATTCATTTTCAGACAGATCCCTGCCGAGCATAAGCGTTCAACAACTTCACGTCGAGCCGTGCCATCCATAAGCTATCCTTGCGAGGTCTTTCTTTTTATCATTTCTTTATCCCTTTGAAGTTTACCTCCATCTGTCTTCCTGGTGTGTTTTTTAGTCTCCTCTAATGTCCAGATTCCTGGAATTTCTGAATAAGGACTGTAGTGTAATGCTATGAGCTAGTTTCCTTAATGTGTGTCGTATCCAGCGCCGACGTCAAAGTCTCACCTTTTGTTCTGCTTGCCTTTGTCTCTTTCTATCTATCAGCTCCAAATTAATGACCCTTTTATGTCATTTTAATTTACTATTCAGCCCTAGCATCAGTTTGTGAAAGTTTGTATTTTTTTGTCATTTTTAGGAGATTCTAATAACACAATAATTAGGATAACTTACTTACTTACTTACTTACTTAGTCGTTCCCCTTCTACCGTGAGGTGTAGAGGTTTGGAAGAGAGAGCTCCAGACTATCCTATCGGCTGTCTTCCTCCTGGCCTGGTTCCATTCTAGTCCTCGGTCCTTCAAAGATTGTCTAATGTTGTCCTCCCAGCGAACTCTGGGTCGTCCTCGGGGTCTGGATCCCTGGCTCTTTGTTTCCCATGCTTGTCGTGGTAGCCGATCTTCTCCCATTCTGCAAGGCCAAATCATCTTAGTTGGGACTGTTCTACTTGGGTCTGCAGGGGGTGGGATTTAAGGCCTTGACGTATCGTCTGGTTGCGGACCATGTCTCTTCTTGTTACTTCAACCACCTTCCTCAGATACCTCGTTTCTGAGGTTTGGATTTGGCTTTTATGGGTTGTAGTCATTGCCCATGACTCGCATCCATATGTCAAGACTGGGACATAGGTGGAGCGGTATACAGCCATCTTCGTTTTCTTACCAACCTCTCTCTTGCTGAGGAATCCTCGATTTATGGCCTGAAAAAGTCTCCCAGCTGCTGCTTTTCGAGTGGCCAACTCTTCTTTGATGCCTCCCTTTCGGTCTATAATAGCTCCGAGATATTTAAAGTGGTCGACCTGCTCCAGGACCTGTTCTCCCAGCTTAATCTGATGTCTTCTTTCTCCTCGTGATATCACCATGGATTTTGTTTTAGAGCTACTTATGACTATCCCTCTCTTCTCCAGCTCTTCCTTCCAGACTTGCAGGTTGGATTGGAGATAATTATGATAACAAGGCAGAGTAATTATATCTCATGAATATGTTTTTCTTTTCTATTAGCCAAACTCAAGATTTGGACACTTCAGACAATGCGGATTACCAGACATCACAACTTAATACACTCTATCAGTGGTAAACACGAATGGGGCGCGTCTCACGAAAGGAAAATGAAGCAAGTAAAGGTCAAAGCAAAAAGCTGTGAATGAAAAAATGCAATTACTGACGGCGATCACATTTAGACAGCTACAGTATTTTGGTCATATAACAAGTGAACGATAGACATGTTTTACGGTATACACGTTTATTTTTTTTTTTTAAATGGACTAATAATGGAAATGTCTGTGCCCTATTTACAATTTCGTGTACATCCCTAAGTTCTGTGATTCTGTTCACAATTTCGTGTACATCACTAAGTTATGTGATTCTGTTCACAATTTCGTGTACATCACTAAGTTATGTGATTCTGTTCACAACTTCCTGTATATCACTAAGTTCTGTGATTCTGTTCACAATTTCGTATACATCACTAAGTTCTGTGATTCTGTTTACAGTTTCGTGTACATCACTAAGTTCTGTGATTCTGTTCATAACTTCGTGTACATCACTATGTTCTGTGATTCTGTTCACAATTTCTTGTACATCCCTAAGTTCTGTGATTCTGTTCATAATTTCGTGTACATCACTAAGTTCTGTGATTCTGTTCACAATTTCGTGTAAATCACTAAGTTCTGTGCTTCTGTTCACACGTACGGTGTACAACGTCACCAAGTTATGTGACACTTTTACAACTTTACTCTTGTAAACAATTATATGACTTTTTGGGTTCTAGTTTTCGTATGGCGGTCCAGAGACAGGTACCTCGAGGTTTTTTTTTCTTCAAATTTGGTAGTTTAAAATGTACCATGTTAGAAGGTTGTGTGCAAAATATCAGCTTCCTGGGTCATCTGAAAACTTGTCAGCCAATGGATCAAAGATTTGAAGCATCCAAAGAACACTCAGGGGCCAGAGAGGCAGAGGCAGACCAAGAAACACATGGAGAAGAGAACTGGAAACAGGTGAAAATGATTAGAAGAACGTGGAAGGAACTTGAGATGAGGGCACGTGACAGGAGGACTTGGCATGTGTTTGTTGAAGGCCTATGCTCCTTTGGGAGTGAAGGGTTATGAATGAATGAGTCAATGAAAGAACAAACATATTAAATTAAATAAAACCGTTTACAACGACATAATACCTTAGCTGTCGACTATAACGGAAGAAAGAGTTAACGGCAAACAAGCACGATGAAGATTGCGCTTTAAATGGTAATAGAAAGACAGGAAAGAGTCTAGCAGAGTGTACATGACGGCATCGAACAGCAGACGTTAGAGAAATACTGCAGCAGACCTTCAGACGGCAGCAGTTATTAATGATGATATTACCAGAGGTAAAACATAACTTGTAAACTACTTCAAAACAATACAAATAAATAAATAAACACAGAAACAAATGTGTACCGGGATTGTTGAGGTGAACTCTGAGCCAGGTAAACCAGTACGAGTTATCTAACATGACTGTCACTGAGCCAGTACTTGTAGAAGTTATACATGTGTTATCGTCACCATCTGTTAGAGTTGGTAATCTGTTGTAGGCTAGATCCGCTGTCAAAGGATAAACAAGTAGTCGTCACTGTACATAACTAAAAACAAACGAATACAACAATATAACAATGAATAATTCATGAACGAATAACTGATTTTATGGAGATTGGAATGCGTTTTGGTTAAGAAACTTTCAAGGAATCACATGGAATATAGATATATTGTTTTTATCGTCGTATAATCAAGTATGAAAATCACGAAACCAGAATCACCAGTAGCAACAGCAGAATCAACAATAAGTGAAGTAATGTCAGTAACAAAACCAGTCAAAACAGTTGCAACAACAATATAAAGTGCAGTAAAAAAACAGGTAGCAATAAAAGAAAAAATAAGATAATACAACAGAGTACTGTGTGAGCTGGCTGCTTCAACAGACCTGGCAAGGGTGAAGGCGAACAGCAAAGTCGGACCGTGTACCGCAAATACGCACTTTCTGAGAGTAGGAAAGTCTGCACAGCTGAAACCAAGTAAACCAAGCAAAAGTTTACCATCTATTCTTGTGTGTGCAGATGACTGGGAGATGGCAGTAGATCTACCTGGGCGAGGGACATATTCAGAAAGTATCAGACGATCTCGAACATGGCCATATATATTACTATATTCCTCATCAACGCACCACATAAAAATGATTGACCTGACTGTGCCGTTTTAATCCAGATTTGACAAGCAACACTCGTTAAAAATGGCCAAGTATAATGATCTGGTCACTGACTTGAAACATGACTGGTTCACTGCAAGGGTCATGGCTGTTGAGGTAGGAGCAAGAGGTCTCGTGACTGCTTCAATAAATGATTTACCGAAACTGAAATGACAGTCAAGATCAAGGGCACTTATGTGACTAAGTGAAACTGCGGAAAGGGCATCGTGCTAGCTGTGGAACAACCACAACGGGCTATGGAATTTAGGACATTAAATCCAGACAGCAGAACAAGCAAAGACATCAAAAACAGAATGAATAAAGAGAGAACAGCCTTTGCTAGCCTAAACAACATCTGAAAGTCCTCTCAGTACTGTACAAACACTAAATTAAGATTATATGAGAGCTATGTACTGTTTCACCCGTGTGTTACCGAGGCCCGAAAGGGGTGCAAATAATAATAACACTGTACCCTACCATGCATGTCGTAAAAAGAGACTAAGGAGAGTTGGGCATGGGGCTGGTTACCCCAACTCGTAAAAAAACGTTCTACCAAAAAACGTCAACAAACATGGACAAGTCAAATACAGAATATGTATCAACGCAGCCGCCCAAGACAGAAGAAGATCCTCTGGAAAGGAGGCGCATGAAGCAACCTAGAGAAAGCCGAAAGGAGTCTGGGTTGCCGACTAACCTTTTTTCGTCTCGTAATATCTCCAGGATTGGCACCTGGAGTGTTCGCACTCTGTGTGAACAAGGAAAAACTGCACAGGTAGCAGCAGAAATGACTAATTACAGGATTGATATAATGGGTCTCTGCGAGACACGGTGGAAAGGCATAGAGAAAAGGAGATTGATCACAGGAGAAATGGTGTTGTCCTCATGACATGAGGAGGAAAGAGTCCACCACAGTAAAGGGGTGGCTCTAATTCTGTCTAAGGAAGCATAGAAAGCACTTATATAATGGGAAGCAATGGGACCCCGAATTATAACAGTAAGATTTAAATCAGCCAAAATGAAAGTACATATTAACATCAACCAGTGTTATGCACCAACAAATTAAAAAGAAGAAACTTAGAAAGAAGACTTTTACACAAGACTGCAAAATGTCTTTGACAATAAGATAAGAAATGACATCACAATTTTGATGGGGGAACCTAAACGTGAAAATAGGAACAGACAACACTGGCTTTGAAGAAATCATGGGAAACATGGATTAGGTATGATGAACGAGAATGAGGAAAAACTAGCAAACTTCTGTGCTTCAAATCAACTAGCTATAGGAGGAAGCATATTTCCACATAAAAAGAATACATAAAGCAACATGGATATCATCAGACCACAGAACTGAGAATCAGATTGATCACATATGCATAAGAAAGAAGTTTAGGTCATCATTGCATAATGTGAAAGTATGTAGAGGAGCAGATGTTGTATCAGACCACCATCTTCTGTTGGCTTAAATACAATTTAAAATAAAGAAATTTACAACATGAAGATCATTTACTTAATAAAGAAGACCTATGAAGACATGACATGCAGAGTTCTTCATGAAGGACAACTTACAGAACCGTTTAGGATTAGAACTGTAGTGAGACAGGGATGTCTGTTGTCTCCATTTCTTTTCTTACTAACAATAGATTGGGCTATGAAAACATTGAGATCACACGACAGAAATCGAATCCAGTGGAATCTGACTAAACAGCTTGATGATCTGGATTTTGTAAATGACTTAGCTCTTCTCTCACATAACAATAATCAGGTGCAAGAGAAAATAAAAATTCTCGATGAGAGGTCGCAACAAGTGGGCCTGAAAATACACAGGGAAAATACAAAGATTATTAGAATACATGCAAGAAATGATAAGGTTAAACTTGAAGAAACACCACTAAAAGATGTAGAATCGTACACATATCTTGGAAGTAATATAGGCAAAGTTGGAGGGACAGACAGTGATATCAAAATAAGAATACAAAAAGCAAGAGGAGGTTTCAGTGCATTTTCAAGAGAAATCAAGTCCAACACGAAAATAAGAATCTTAAACTCAAATGTCAAGTCAGCCCTATTGTATGGCTCTGAGACATTGAGAACAACAAAAACAACAACCAAAAAGCTACAGACTTTTATAAACGGGTGCTTGCGTAGAATAGAAGGACTGAAATGGTATGACAAAGTCACAAATGTGGAACTGATGACAAGAACCAGTCAAGTGCCAGTGGAACAAGAGATGAGAAGTAGACGCTGGCGATGGATAAGACACACATTGAGGAAACTTGTTGATAGCATTACAAGGCAGTCCTTGTTCTGGAATCCCCAGGGAAAGAGAGGCAGAGGTAGACCAAAAAACACACGGAGAAGAGAACTGGAAACAGAGGTGAAAATGATGAGGAAAACATGGAAAGAACTTGAGCGGATGGCACAGGACAGGAAGACTTGGCATGTGTTTGTTATTATTAGGCACTGCCCACAATGCCACAGACTGTACAACACATCTGGAACACCACATTCAGATAAAATGTCCTCGGACGCCTGGCATAGACGACTTCTACATATTTATTCACGTAATACATTAAATTCCATAATACGACACATTCTAAAACAGATCAAAATATGTACGTCAATGTTAGCCAATAAGAACACTTGGCCCTTCAAAAACCTGCTAATGATTTCTAGTATAAAATATAATTAATTATGTGCAGATTGCACACGTAAGTTTGTCACTGACTTGTAACTAACGAATTGGCTAGCTGAGCCTCTGTTCACGTTGAGATATACAAAATCAATAATTAATCCTCATATGTGAACAGAATGGCATGAGCCACACACATACACCTCCAGAGGGAAAAAACGCCCCTGGTTCGCTCCAAAGCGAAAATCACACTGAATGTTCCTTTGTTCTACCAACGTCGTCAAAAAAGATACACGATCGTTGTGAACAGTCGTTAACCCACGACTTTGTGAGCCGTCATGTGGTGACTGTTTACGAATACTACTATCAGCCCTTCTCGTTTGTGTTAAAACATCAACAATCATCGTCAACAATCGTATGTGAACATGTGTTCATAGTTGAGAGGGTGTTTCGAGGTGCAAAAACTTCGATATCAAAATAACCAAAACACAGAAGCTACTTCACACTGCGAAACAGTCCTCAACACACACAATCTGCCTAAGGAAAATTATCCGAAACTTTTGACCGAATACTACCAGTAACCAAAAACTGCTTACTCGGAGTAACCAAGAGAACATGCACACCATTGTAGATGGCAGACGCTGGAGCTGGGTTGGCCACGTCCTCAGAAGAGACCCTGGTGCCATCACAAGAACAGCTATGCTATGGACCCGTGAATTAAAAAGCGAAAGACAAAAACAACCTGGCGGAGAACTATGCAGGCTGAGATGCAAAGAATGAAACATAGCTGGGGAACTGCAGGAAGGGTGGCCGCCGCCCGAACAAAGTGGAAGCAGTTTGTTTCTGCACTACAAGACGCCACTAGGCGTGACGGCCACTGACTGCTATGACAGCCGGCTGCTAAGGATCAATAATGAAGAAGAATTTATTTTCAACATAAAGGTTACTTTCACAATTGCCTCCAACTGGCAGAAAAACAGGAGTGAGGTTGAAAGCTGCAACCACGGTGGAGTGGGTTAAAGTATCTACACATGACAACCGGAGGCTAACACTTGAGAGGGTAAAGGAGATTACTTACTTACTTAGTCGTTCCCCTTCTACCGTGAGGTGTAGAGGTTTGGAAGAGAGAGCGCCAGACTATTCTATCGGCTGTCTTCATCCTGTCCTGGTTCCATTCTAGTCCTCGGTCCTTCAAAGATTGTCTAATGTTGTCCTCCCAGCGGACTCTGGGTCGTCCTCGGGGTCTGGATCCTTGGCTCTTTGTTTCCCATGCTTGTCGTGGTAGCCGATCTTCTCCCATTCTGCAGACATGGCCAAACTATCTTAGTTGGGACTGTTCTACTTGGGTCTGCAGGGGGTGGCATTTTAGGCCTTGACGTATCGTCTGGTTGCGTACCATGTCTGTAAAGGAAATTACGAGACCGAAATAGTTGAACGACGGACCGCTTGTGATGATCAGATTGCCTCCAATTGTATCACTGTTTATAATTTATTATCATAATAAAAAATACAACGAAAGAATAATAAATCTTTACTTTACTTTAAAACAAGTTTAAGAATAAGGGGGGAAAAGTAATAGATAACTTGATACTATGACATAGGAAGAAATCAACAACACACACAACCGAAAGCATGAAAATCGAGATGTTGGAGGTACGTGATCGGGCGAGTCTCATGGCCTGACATAA
Source organism: Oreohelix idahoensis (assembly GCA_024509875.1). Taxonomy (NCBI): domain Eukaryota; kingdom Metazoa; phylum Mollusca; class Gastropoda; order Stylommatophora; family Oreohelicidae; genus Oreohelix; species Oreohelix idahoensis. Next base: position 268,791 of record JAMPIV010005815.1, read on the forward strand.
GTTTACATAATAAACTGTCTATTAAAATAAATACATATGTAAGATTATCACAGTTGTAACTGCCATTAAAAATACCACACTCGTAAGAAAAGCCTCAAAGATTCACGCTGAAAACAAAATCACCATGTAGAAATGAAGACAGAGGAAAACCTACCATACTGACAGGCAGGACCAAACCATCCGCCCTGACATCTTGCACCATCTAGACACACACCATTCTGTTGGCATCTGTTAGCAGTACAGCGACATTTATATTGTCTCTGTGACCCGAACCACGGTACACCACTGGCTGGAACATGTAAGCAAATTATGGCAGTAAATATTGTTTCTTTCACTAGCACCTCTGCTAGTCAACTACACCCTTTTACATTTAAATGTTGAAGACGTACGTTGCTATTGGCAATCAAACATTACAGGATACATTGCAAGAACATTAGCTTCATAAAAATATCATATTTCTACCGAACTAAATCTCCCACGTCTACTACAAATATCATACCAGATGGCATAGATGATCATGTACCTCCTCATATTTCTGTCTTCAGTATTACACACTAACTCTGTTATTGTCGTCTGTCCACGCACGATGTTTAACAGTTCAGTATTACACTCTAACTCTGTTATTGTCTTCTGTCCATGCACGATGTTTAACAGTTCAGTATTACACACTAACTCTGTTATTGTCGTCTGTCCATGCACGATGTTGAACAGTTAAGTATTACTCACTAACTCTGTTATTGTCTTCTGTCCATGCACGGTGTTAAACAGTTCAGTATTATGCACGGTGTTAAACAGTTCATTATTACACACTAACTCTGTTATTGTCGTCTGTCCATGCACGATGTTAAACAGTTCAGTATTACACACTAACTCTGTTATTGTCGTCTGTACATGCACAATGTTAAACAGTTAAGTATTACACACTAACTCTGTTATTGTCTTCTGTCCATGCACGATGTTAAACAGTTCAGTATTACACACTAACTCTGTTATTGTCGTCTGTCCATGCACGATGTTAAACAGTTCAGTATTACACACTAACTCTGTTATTGTCTTCTGTCCATGCACGTTGTTAAACAGTTCAGTATTACACACTAACTCTGTTATTGTCTTCTGTCCATGCACGATGTTAAACAGTTCAGTATTACACACTAACTCTGTTATTGTCTTCTGTCCATGCACGATGTTAAACAGTTCAGTATTACACACTAACTCTGTTATTGTCGTCTGTCCATGCACGATGTTAAACAGTTCAGTATTACACACTAACTCTGTTATTGTCGTCTGTCCATGCACGATGTTAAACAGTTCAGTATTACACACTAACTCTGTTATTGTCTTCTGTCCATGCACGTTGTTAAACAGTTCAGTATTACACACTAACTCTGTTATTGTCGTCTGTCCATGCACGATGTTAAACAGTTCAGTATTACACACTAACTCTGTTATTGTCTTCTGTCCATGCACGTTGTTAAACAGTTCAGTATTACACACTAACTCTGTTATTGTCGTCTGTCCATGCACGATGTTAAACAGTTCAGTATTACACACTAACTCTGTTATTGTCTTCTGTCCATGCACGTTGTTAAACAGTTCAGTATTACACACTAACTCTGTTATTGTCGTCTGTCCATGCACGATGTTAAACAGTTCAGTATTACACACTAACTCTGTTATTGTCTTCTGTCCATGCACGTTGTTAAACAGTTCAGTATTACACACTAACTCTGTTATTGTCGTCTGTCCATGCACGATGTTAAACAGTTCAGTATTACACACTAACTCTGTTATTGTCTTCTGTCCATGCACGTTGTTAAACAGTTCAGTATTACACACTAACTCTGTTATTGTCTTCTGTCCATGCACGATGTTAAACAGTTCAGTATTACACACTAACTCTGTTATTGTCGTCTGTCCATGCACGATGTTAAACAGTTCAGTATTACACACTAACTCTGTTATTGTCGTCTGTCCATGCACGATGTTAAACAGTTCAGTATTACACACTAACTCTGTTATTGTCTTCTGTCCATGCACGATGTTAAACAGTTCAGTATTACACACTAACTCTGTTATTGTCGTCTGTCCATGCACGATGTTAAACAGTTCAGTATTACACACTAACTCTGTTATTGTCTTCTGTCCATGCACGTTGTTAAACAGCTCCGTATTGTATTTCTTCATCGTCCTATGTCTTGCTTTCATTCAACGTTATCACAATATATTCAAGCTTTTCTCTTCTCATATAAAAAACACAAAATGAAAGTAAATCGCTTCTTTCTAATTATAATATGAAGTACAATAGCTCTCTGTTTACGCGTGTTTAATTTACGCGAATTCGAATATACGCGCATCAATATTTACGCGATCCGGCATTAAGACAGTTTTACTGTATTTTATCTGCGCGCCATTAAGGGCGCGAGTGCAAGATTATAAAAATTTTAAAGTTTCTTTGATGGAACTTTGGAAGGCATTCACTATTAAAGCTGCCCTTTTGCTAATCAAAACTGCATGGAATAAAGTTCAGTGACGATGCATGAACGGTGTGTGGAAAATACAAAATAAACTGTGCTCTCAATTCTGCCATGACAGTCTGAAGGTCTTAAAGTTGATGAAAATAGTGTCACAGCCGTGGTAGCACAGTGGTTAGTGCACTGGTTTCCTAGCTCGGTGGTCCGTGGTTCGATCCCCAGCTGAGGTTTGATTTTTTAGACTGTAAACAGCTCCGGGGTGCAATGTTTTATTTTAAAATTAAAATACCAGATGCGCACACTGACAGTTCAAGAAAAAAGCAACTGAGAATGGGGGAGAGGGGATGGAATGCATAGTAACTTAAAGAATGCAATTCACTCTATGGCGCTTTCCACTGGCAAATACTGCAATAATTTCAATGCTGAAGCGGAAGCCCTGAAACATGCTGCGGCAATTAGTATTGAGTACAAAGCGCTTGCAGAAAAAACAAATATAAATCTTTACAGATGCTCTCTCAGAAATAACAGCCCTGAAGGGCCACTATGCTAATGGATTGAAAGTAATTGAAAGCCTGGCCAAATGCTTTAACAAATGCTACGTCCTGCGGATACCAGCCCATTGCAACATTCCAGGCAACGAGGACAAACTTGCTAAAGAAGGAAGAGCAATGCAACAAACTGATATAGTGTCGTCAATTGAATGTGAATAGCTCTTACTTCTAACTGAGTGGTCCGCCTTTGTCTTATTCTCTATTTCGTCTCCTCTCATTTTTCTTGGTAATATCTCCTACAAGCTCTATTTCTGGTTTTTGGCATGTCACTCTTACGTTGGACAAGCTAAAAGCAACCCCTTGCAGGTGTGCATCGGCACCAATCTAAAGGTCTTTTCACCTTTCTTGTAGGTAGCGGCAGAATTCCTTGAGTCTTTAATTCAGAGTGATGCACATTATTAATAGAATATTGATTCCTTTAAATTTTACAGGAGCAATCGGACCATTTCTGCACCTGCTTCCTTCAGCACCTACTTATTACCGGCACACACTGGAAGTTCCTTCACCATTCCCGTACTACGGCACATACTGGCCGACCCATTGACATCCATTTACTACAGCAGATATTGACCAGGACACCATAAATCCTTGTTAGTTATCCGTACACTATGCCCATCTTGTCGATCCGCAATTCATCGATAACCATTACAGACGGTGCGTCTTAGACAATGGTTTACTCGTTTCTATTCAGAAGTCATTGATGAATCGATCACCTTGAGTCTCTGAATCGGGATTTAACCTCGTCACGCCCTCAACTGATATTTCAACCAGACGCCTAGGGCACTAGTAAAACATCAATTGGATGCAGAGTTCTCTACATTGAGAGCCTTAATGTACAGCAATATCACTAGCTGTTTCTGGGATAGGTTTATTTCCACAGTCTACAGATAGTCACTACAGTGATGGAATATAAATTTTCCCTAATTTTGCGGAGTATTACGCTGAAATATGGGATCCTATTTTAGGGAACGTGAGTATCGTTAGTGATTTCTCCAGCGAAAGAGTTATATCCCTCCGGATTAATTTAATCAAACAGTAGCAGCCGTCTCCGCATAGAGGACTGGAGGCAGCCCCTGTTAGTTAAATTTTTTTATTTGTACCTGTATGTGCATTGGGTGGTTTTAAATCAAGATTCGTCTTTGCTCTTTATTCTATTGTTGTGATATGAGATTACTAGCCCATCAAAGCTAGTGAGGTTATTATTTTATTTATGTGGATTTATTTAATAAATATTTTCATATGTTCTAAGCCATCAGAATTCATTTTCTATCCTACCTGTCACTTAATGTTAACTTACATTGTTATGACTGTACTAGATTAACCTATTTAGCGGAGAGGACAGATGAGATGCATTACATTCTTAACGTTGTCTCTAGTGTGGCTGGAAAAAGACATTAGATCCATTATATATCTCTTCTCTCCAGAAGCCATACCTCACTCCCTATTTTACATTAGTGACTCTATCCATATCTACTTTCACGCAACTCATTCCTACTCTGTCTAAACTCAGACATAATCTACTTCCATACTCGAGGCATCTAGAGACAACTTATGAAATGGCTAAAACAACCATGAAAGCCACATTCAAGTCCAAATGGGAAAAAGAACACCACGGCCATATAAAAAATGATGCCTTTCACTAGCTATCTAGGCGAGACGAGGTTATCATTTCTGCTTACATACTGATCACAGAAGGTTGAGGTACCATCTATACTACAAGATTGGTACAACGGATCTCTGCATCTGTGGCACTATCCCATTGACAGCCACACATCTGCTGCAGTCCTGCCCAACATATAGCGAACGGAGTAGCATATGTCAACAACCCACTTCTGTCCACTGTTACGGTATATGATATTAACGCCGTCTGCTAAAGGTTACCAGACGTGCAATTGTAAAAGGTTAAGGCATTTAATATATTGCGATAGAGGTTTCAATTTTGAACGCTTTAGACACGATCGATTATGACGTGTATAGAGTTGTTTAGGACACAGTCGGTAACTAAGAAACGCTACCCTTTTCACATTGACCGTCAAGCTGTTAAGACGCGTATGACTTTCCTTCCAATGTTGGGCATGGTATTGCCATACAGATATATTTTATGCAAGTACGGACATGGGTCAGTCCATTGCTATTACGAAGATTTGAAATGATTAAAGGTCAGTACGAAGTGAAAATTAAGGAAGGATGAATTACAGTCCATAGTATTTGATTTTGCCAGACTCATAGACTCACTGTCGGCCGTTGGAAACCCCAACCGCGCGTGCATACAGCTATGACAATCTGCATACAGTAATTTGATTATTGGACAAGGACTGATAGGATATCTACATATCTATGCCATATATTTTCAAGTTATAATATGTACCTTTGTGATCAACATGCATGAATCGTCTTGACGTGTAATCTGTATTAAATAATTGTGGACTCAATGGAACCGACTTGTCACATCAATCGTATTCCAAGGTTCAATTATTATTCAGAATCTTCCACCCCTGCATTCGCGTAATCTTACTTAGAAGGCACGATACACGATCACTCAAGAATATCAAGAAGATAAAACAATGGCCAGAATTTATAATTACTTTATTGACATTATATGGAACATTGTTCAGAGCTAACCAAACCACTACTTGCAACAGACCACTTCCACTTGCAACAGTGGTGTCCGGTGTCTGGGGATCGACAAAAAAATTTCTGAATGACTTTCGAATGAAATGTTTACGATCAAGTTACGATCACATGATGTGCTGAATTATGACCTATGACGCAGTACTCAGTCTAATGCCTAACAACGCGACGTCACTGAAATTCGTGTAGGTGAAACTATCGGAGAAAAACTGAAGTCGTTCTTTTAAGCCTAACCAAGGGAAAAATAAGTCATTTGAAGCAGACACAAGAAATGGACTACAGGAGCAGGCAGTCAAGGGCATTAGCCTAGCTGTTGACGACCTATAGCACTGACCGAAGCAACGGGAAAGATAAGTCTAGCTGTTTAAATTGTCGTCATTGCAAAACCGTAATACTGAGTCCATTTCGCTTTGATTAGGCATGTCTATGTATTTTCATGTATATATGTTAAATTTGTTTTCCATCGTATGTATTTGTTGTTAATTCGTGGGCCGGTTGGAGAGGGAACTGAAATCTCTGGGAATGTCGCGAACAGCTGACCACCTAGATTTCAGTCGTTCTTAGGGAACTTAAACGATCGCACTTTTGGAAGCCCATTGAGGTTGCCATTGGACAGTCTGTCCAAATTTGCTACCGTTTGACAATTTGCGTTAGCTGTACTGTCCCGTAGATAATTGGTGTATTTTATTCGTATTCAGTTAATAATTTTGTTCAGTTCTGTACCATGTTCGTCACTATTTCGTCCATTCTCCTCTGACTATCATTTATTTTATGATTGTTAATTTTCGTCCGTTATGAGTCCTGTGACGTCATCATTTTTCGCAGTCATTTTTTTTGTGTGTACCTTGAATATTCAGTTGACCTCAGGTCAGACCTTGACCCTTCATTTGGTCTGTGACATTTCCGCTTATTTTATTTAGTTCATAAATTCATTTTTAATTGTGAAAATGTCTTGTTTGCGTCTTGACATTGTTTGTACCCTTTAGTTGCATCATTGCTTGTCTGTCCTCATGATATATATTTATATTACATTAATAATATGCTATTATATGCAATAATACACTTGTAATCTAATTTAATTAATTTTTTCTGAAATTTAAGGGTAATATGGGACATTGCATAATTATGCAGTGATAGTCCAAGAAAGTAGCACTACAATTTATCATAGATGCCTAGGGCATAATAATATAATATATATATTGACAAAATAAATAATCTTATAGCTACCTTTGAGGTAATAGACCCATTGTATATTATTTAATATACTTTTCTGGTACTAAGAGAGTGACTTAGTACATTGAACAATATCATTACTAGGAATTATACCCAACATTATTGGACATTGAAATTAATTGTGTGATATAATTACATTATATTTAACAGATATCATAACTATTTATGATATAGTATTATTTAGATACAATATTGTTACAAAATATTGTCTATTAGTTGAACTTAGACATTAAGTTCAGTACTATTGTGATTATATATTCTATATTGAATATTCCTAAGTTGAGTAAGTATAATAATTACTCTGAAGCTACTATTGACTAATTTAATCAGTAATTATCAATAATTACTTACAGATAAAAGTCAAAATGCTTACTATAGACCATTTCGTTAAGATTGGTCGTGAATATGGTTATAAATCTCAAGAACTTCGTCAGTTTGCTGAATCAGAACTCGAAAAATATGAAAGAAAGGAAGAAGAGAAAAAGGCTGCATTAAAGAAAGAGGAAGAGGAACAAAAGGCAGCATTAAAGAAAGAGGAAGAGGAACAAAAGGCAGCATTAAAGAAAGAGGAAGCAGAACTTGAGATGAAGCAAATTGCCAAGGAAAATAGGTTGAGAGAGATTGCTCAACGTGAAAGAGAAGAGCAAAGAGCAATCTCCAGGCAGGAAGAAGAGAATAAATTGAAACGAGAGGAAATTATTTTACAACAAGAAATGGAATTGGCGCGTATTAAATTGGAGACAGCAAGATTACAAGCACAAAATGCTGATGCAAACCAGAATAATAACGCACAAAATGGATCATCATCCAGCCAGCCTAAACACTTCTACAACTTTAAACTACCCATTTTCAACTTGAACGTCGACGACCTTTCATCGTTCCTGGCACGTTTTGAACAGACTTGCAAAACAAACCATTTGCCTGAAGAGTCATGGGTACTCAAGTTAAATGAATTCTTGGTTGGAGAACCACTGACAGCTTCTCAAAATGCTGACCCATCAATAGCTAATAACTACGGTGCTATTAAGTCCTTGCTTCTACGAAGATTTCACCTGGACGAGGAACACTGTAGGTTGAAATTTAAGGGAATTTTACCTGAATCTCCAAGGGATTTTGCAGGATTCATTGCGAATATACGCAATACATTTAACAGATGGGTTGAACTGGCAGAAGTCAACAAATCATACGACAAATTAGTTGATTTACTACTACGAGATAAGGTATTATCTTCAGTTAGCCAGCCATTTTTTGCATATTTGCAGGAGCGTAAACCAGGTACTATGGATGAGTTAGAAAAAATTTCTTTAAACTACTGTTCGGCACATCCGAATGCAACCATTTCTAACTCCTCATTAAGAGAACCTCTACCTGTGGCGTCTAATATGGCCTACAATCACAATAACAAACAAAGACATCACAGTGTAGACAGAAGCAGGTTCCAAAGAAATCACAATGTTAACTTTCAGAAGGGACATAATAATGATTTCAACAATAAAAATGAGTTCAACAGAGGTAGATCACGAGATAGAAATTATTCACCTCAAACAAACTACCACAATGGTCAACATAACACTCATTATAATCGATCACATACTCCCAATAATAATAGTAACTGGAAGGGTAATAATCATGGCTCGAGACATCGAGATAATAGTTACTATAGAGGACGACGAGATAATTCTAACAATTATACTCGGAATCGATCTCATTCTCGGGGATCATCTCATTACAACCATAATACAGGGGCGGCAGTTACAAATAATACTACCCCTATAGCTCAGGTTCCACTTGACAATAATACAACACAGTCTTCTGCTGCATGTTTTGCTATTAATTATAATGTGGCAAATAGTTGCCAGCAATGCAATCTTATTTTTCAGAAGGCGAAAGAAACAGTGCTTAACTGCGGACATATTATACCACAGGTAGGTCTTGCAGTCAACGATGGAACAGGCCTACTAATTTTTAACAGAGGATTAGTTAATGGAACCGTCGTCTCAGTATTGAGGGATTCGGGATCCACAACGATTGGTGTACGACAGTCGCTGGTACATCCCAGCTGTGCAACGGGGGAATATGTTCGTTGCATGACGTTTGGTGGAACAATAGAGTTTTACCCCACAGCTATTATTCATGTCAACACTCCTTTCTTCACAGGAAACGTAAAAGTATGTATGCTAAAAAAGCCTATAGCTGATTTGATGGTTGGTCGTATACACGGCAGTAAAGATTGTACTCCAGATGAGATTATAGAATGGGAGAAACATAACCTATGCACTGGAAACGCCGTGACGACTAGAGCACAGACTCAACTCATGGAGAAAGTTGATGATAATAAAATGGATGCAGACAACCAAGAGGAATTTGTAGTCAATTCACCTATTGACAGGGAAACATTTGCAACCAAACAAAAAGAGGATAAATCTTTAAAAAAATTTTTTACGTTGGTTGATAAAGTTGACAATCTATCCTCAGGTAATAATAACAAACATTGTTTTGTTATTAAAAATGGCATATTGATTAGATGTTTTCATGACAAATCACAAATGAAACAACAAGTTATGGTCCCATATACTTTTAGACGGTACATTCTTCAACATGCACATGACTCACATTGTGCTGGACATATGGGATATACTCGAACACGATCTCGAGTACTGTCTTCATTCTTTTGGCCAGGGGTGTCAAGAGATATTTCGCAGTATGTACGTTCCTGTACTACATGCCAAGAAGTGAAAGCACGTGGAGCTTTTCACACGGCGCCTATTCAGGCTTGCGATATCTCAGTGAGACCTTTTGACAAGATGGCAATAGACATTATTGGTCCATTGCTACCATCGGCCAGAGGACATAGATTCGTCCTTACGTGCATTGATTTGTGCACACGATGGCCGGAAGCTATCCCATTAAAGACCACCACTACCACAGATGTAGCTGATGCACTACATCTCATCTTTTCTAGAATAGGGTTTCCTAGAAAACTTTTATCAGACCATGGGTCACAGTTTATATCTGACACCATGAAGGAAGTCATGAAAACTTGGGACATTGATAGGAATTTAAGTAGTATTTATCATCCGATGAGTAATGGTGCGGTTGAAAGACTTAACCGTACACTTAAACAACTACTACATAAGGTTACTGCTAAGCACCCTCATGACTGGGACAGAGCACTCCCAGCTGTTCTATTTGCTTATCGGGAGGTACCGCATGAACAAACTGGCTTCTCTCCCTTTGAATTAGTTTTTGGTGCTCCCCCAAGAGGTCCTATGGGACTAATAAAAGACTTATTAATTGACGACGAGATGACTCAGGACACTCAGTCATCTTACGAGTACGTGATTAATCTTCGGAAGAACATTATTGAGTCTTGCCAGTTGGCAACAGCTTCTTCTGAGGCTGCAAAAGCTAAGGCTCGATCTCTACAAAATAAGTCTCGACGATTACGCCAATTATTCCCAGGCGACGAGGCTTATGTGTTACTTCCTCACAATAACAATAAATTATTGATATCTTGGAATGGTCCTTACAAAGTCATTGATAAAATTTCCGACGTCGATTACGTCTTAGATATCAAGGGACACAAAAAGATATTTCATATTAACATGCTCAAGCAATTTCATACACGTCCTGAACACTTACAGTCAATTTTTCATGAACTAGATGACAACACAGTATCCACTTGTCATTATACTAACTTATCTGTCATCCAGGAAGAAGAATCTTCTTTTCCTGAGGTACAGTTACCGTTACCTGTACCAGTAGTTCAACCTACTGAATCTTGGCGGGATGTAACCATCTCTTCAACGGTTACACCGCAACAGCGTCTACAGATTGCTAATCTATTACAATCTTATCCAGATGTGTTGACCGACGTTCCGGGTCGCACATCGGCTATCAGTCATGACATTACTCTCAATGACGATACACCTATTCGTGTACATCCCTATTCTGTTCCTTTACATTTCCTTGCTAAAACTACTAAAGAACTTGAACAGATGTTGTCTCTGGGAATCATTGAGACTAGTAATTCGCCATTCTCTTCTCCATTAGTGATTGTCCGGAAGAAGGACAATAACATTAGACTATGTGTTGATTATAGAAAATTAAATGCTAAGACTATAGTTGACAGCGAACCACATCCACTTATCGACGACTTACTACCACGTCTATCCAACGCAACTATATTTAGTAAGATAGACTTAACTAAAGGTTATTGGCAGATACCACTGACCGAAAAGGCTAAGTACTACACCGCATTTTCCACGCCACAAGGTCTATACCAGTGGAATGTGATGCCTTTTGGGCTTGTTAATGCGCCAGCTACCTTCATTCGCCTGATGCGACAAATTTTATCAGGTAGACCAGACGTTATTACATATATTGACGACATATGCTTGTTTAGTTCGTCGTTTGAGGAACATGTTTTGGGACTTAGATATGTTTTTGACACTAACTCTAAGGAATTATCATCTAACTGCTAAACCTACAAAGGTGCAAATCGCGTGTAATGAGATAACCTTTTTGGGACATATCATTGGATCGGGATATATCCGAACGTTACCTAGTACAGTCTCAAAAATTCTAAACATAGCAATTCCTCAGACGAAGAAACAGGTCAGGAGTTTGTTAGGACTTGTTCAATATTACAGTAGATTCATACCAAACTTGTCATCCATCACGGCTGTATTGTCTTCATTGTTAAAAAAAGATATGCCGGTGAAGGTGACATGGACTGGTACATGCAATGAAACTTTCAACAAAATTATAAATTTGTTCTCACATGAACCAATTTTAAGACTTCCCGATGCTTCCAAAAGATTTTTCTTACGAACAGATGCTAGTAACTACGGCATTGGTGCATGCCTGCTCCAGAACCATGACGGCATTCTACACCCCACCTTATATATATATCAAGAAAGCTGAAGCCGGCTGAAACAAAGTATTCCACAGTCGACAAGGAACTTTTGTCTGTGATCTGGGCAATAACGAAGCTGGAGAAATTCTTACTCGGTGCCCCCTTTACCATACAGACGGACCAACGTGCGGTCGCATCCTTGCGTCGATCCAACCACAAAAGCCAAAAACTTGCCAGATATTCAATCATCCTACAGCCATTCGAGTTCTCCATTGAACACATACCTGGCACTGAAAATTGTGTGGCAGATGCGTTGTCACGTAATCCTATTGACGACGAATAATCAACATTGACACTCTTAAACTACATCAATCAGAACTACATTGGATTGAACGAAGTATCAACTATAAAGGAACTAACCTTGCCTTCAATTCAAACTTTATAAACACTATATGCATCACAGAATTGAACGACAAGACAATCAAGGTATATATACTTACATTCGAACTTCGTATAATATCCATACACGATATACGAATATCATTGAACAATCATGGAATAATATCTGACGACAAGTCGAACTTATTATCCTATGGACTCTTAATTCTTCGATGCAGTTATAAATGACATTTCTTTCCGACGTGGACATTTGAACACTTTTGCCTAAAAGAATTCATCAGGATCAAGACTACGGATGGATCATCATATCCTATACTAATTAATTAGTTAACTTAACTTCTTAATTGAATTATTATCAATAAAATGAAAAGTGAGAAAAAAAAAATTAAATGAAAAAAAAAAAAAAAAGAGAACGAAATACTAAAAAGAAGAAATTATGAAAAGAGAAAATAAATCTCACACAAGTATTAGATTAATAATTTTTTTTAATGTACCTATACAGTATTTAGTTAGTTAAGTTAGTTAGTTATTATTCACTAACACTTAACACACACAATTAAGTTAAAACTTATATTCGAATTTCTTTCTATTTCTTCTTACTTAGTTTGTCTTTTCTTCTCTCATAACATCGCGTGAAATTAGAATCTTAATAATTTAACTCTTAGTTTAATTAATTAATTTAATTTTAATTAGTCAAATTAATTCCTATATGACATACTAATACGACAGACCTTACTTTAATTTAATTCTATCATTCACTATTAACATTGGACATTTATTTAGTTGATATAATAATATGTATAATATTAATATATAACGTTAGATGACTATGACAAATAGTTAGTTGACACGACCGCAACAGTTCTACTCAGAACATCGTCGGCCATATGTCACAATTGTGTTAAATTTTTTTGAAAAATTGTTAAGTCGGATAGATATTGAAAAAAAATCTATCGATTTTTTTTTTCCCCGGTGTACAGGGAATTGTTACGGTATATGATATTAACGCCGTCTGCTAAAGGTTACCAGACGTGCAATTGTAAAAGGTTAAGGCATTTAATATATTGCGATAGAGGTTTCAATTTTGAACGCTTTAGACACGATCGATTATGACGTGTATAGAGTTGTTTAGGACACAGTCGGTAACTAAGAAACGCTACCCTTTTCACATTGACCGTCAAGCTGTAAAAACGCGTATGACTTTCCTTCCAATGTTGGGCATGGTATTGCCATACAGATATATTTTATGCAAGTACGGACATGGGTCAGTCCATTGCTATTACGAAGATTTGAAATGATTAAAGGTCAGTACGAAGTGAAAAATTAAGGAAGGATGAATTACAGTCCATAGTATTTGATTTTGCCAGACTCATAGACTCACTGTCGGCCGTTGGAAACCCCAACCGCGCGTGCATACAGCTATGACAATCTGCATACAGTAATTTGATTATTGGACAAGGACTGATAGGATATCTACATATCTATGCCATATATTTTCAAGTTATAATATGTACCTTTGTGATCAACATGCATGAATCGTCTTGACGTGTAATCTGTATTAAATAATTGTGGACTCAATGGAACCGACTTGTCACATCAATCGTATTCCAAGGTTCAATTATTATTCAGAATCTTCCACCCCTGCATTCGCGTAATCTTACATAGAAGGCACGATACACGATCACTCAAGAATATCAAGAAGATAAAACAATGGCCAGAATTTATAATTACTTTATTGACATTATATGGAACATTGTTCAGAGCTAACCAAACCACTACTTGCAACAGACCACTTCCACTTGCAAAAACGTTGTCTTGAGTGGCTCAGAAATGTCTTTTTCTTCTTCTTCTTCTTCGTCCACTCTCAGACGTCCACTCTCAGACGTCCACTCTCAGACGTCCACTCTCAGACGTCCACTCTCAGACGTCAACTCTCAGACGTCCACTCTCAGACGTCCACTCTCAGACGTCCACTCTCAGACGTCTACTTGAACATTTTGAAAGAAAGCAGTGCTTGGCTTGAGGCTATTTGTATCTCCATAGGGTCTTTCCAGCAATGGTACAGGTGACAGTCATATGTGCTGTCTCTGTTGCTCATAAGCTGGGCATCTTTTAAACAAATGTTCAGCAATCATTTTATCCGTAACACATTTACACTCATCAGTAGTTCCTATCTTTAGCTTGTTCAACAGATATTATCCAAATTTGTTGTGGCCCATGCGAAGTCTGAAGATTATCACTTGTTTTCTTCTGCTTAGCTGGTAGTATGCATCACTTTGTGTGTGACCTGGTTGCTCTACATCCCATTTGTTTTTGAATCTTGTTCTGGTAAAACTCTTTGCCTCCTCGAAAGTTGTGCTTGAATCAGGATGAGGTAGCTTTCCACCATCCTTTGCCAATCTGTCAGCCTCGTCATTGCTGGAGATGCTATAATGAGATGGGATCCGATGAATCACAGCCCTTTTGAACCGTTGAGATTGCATACTTGAAGTTGAGATAACATACTTGAAGTTGAGATGACATACTTGTAATTGAAGCTGAGATTATGTTCTTCAAACTGAGATTACATACTTGATGGATGCTTATTTACTTTATGAACAACATTCACAGTATCATTTACAACGTATTGTAACAAAATGGATAATGTGAGAGAGTCGATCACAAAGACTGAAACGCGAAATAGGGGTCTCACATCTAATTAGTCCGATACAAAAGGAATGTATAAAAACGCCACCGGCTTGTTTACAAGAAAGAGAACTCTAACATGTTAGTGTTCGTGATGATGATGATGATGATGATGATATAGTCCCTTTAGCTGTGAGCAGGTAGCTCTTGACAGCCCATTGCCTCTCTGACAAAGGTGCAAGTCTTCCTCAGTTGTTGTGATGATGTGTAGAGTGTATTGTGGATGGTTGGGTGCGATGGGAGTAGCTGGCGTCGCAGGTCTGTTAGTCTTGGGCACTGTAACAGTAGGTGTTCAACCGATTCCTCATGGTGGTGGCAGTGCCTACAGTTTGGTTCACGTAGTGGGTCTATTCTATTTAAATGTTTATTGACAGGGGCATGGCCTGTTCTCAGCTGGAAAATTAGACTCTGATCTCTTCTTTTCACTTGTTTAACTGGATCTTGAGGGTTTGGTTTAGCTTGATGTTTGAAGAATGGACGCTCTGTCTGGGAGGTAGCCCACTGGTTTAGCCATTCTTGCCTATAATTGTTTCTCAGGATCTGTTGGCAGGTTTGCAGTGTGGTACTTGATGGCAACTGGGGCAGTGCTGCTCCTCTTTTGGATAGTTTATCGGCTTTTTCATTTCCTGGGACTCCGACATGCCCTGGGATCCACTAGAGTGTAACTTCGACGCAATAGGAAGTGAACAGTTGGTCAATAAATCTACAGATGTTATTAATATTAGGAGACATTTTGCTTTCTAGGGCTTGGAGTGCTGATTTTGAGTCTGAGAATATAACAATATCCTCAGGTGGAGTGATGCCACTTTCAAAGTCTGAGATTATCTGGCACAATGCTTTTTCTAGTGCTGTTATTTCTGCATCATAGCTGGAACAAATTTCTCCGCAAGGGCCAAAGATGCAAGGGTGGTCTTCTGGGTGCTGGTTGGGGTATTTTATCACTGCGCCATATCCAGCATTGATGGTAGCTTTAAATGCTGATCCATCTGTGTAGACATGGATGATGTCTTGTGGATATGAATCTATAGTTTCTAAAGCGATGGTTTTTCAGTAGTGGTCCTAGAGTGTTCTTGTCTGCTGAGGGGTCAGAGAGTTCAGTTCTTACTATGGGAGTAGTTGCCTGCCAACAAGGTGGTTCATCACTGACAGTTACCATTGGCTTTCTAACTGCTGGTAGGTGGTGTTTGATGCTAGCTTCCTTTGCATTTTTAAGAAAAGATGTCTTTTGTATTTTGTGTTTTTGGTGCCACTGCTCTATCATTTTCCTATTCTCCTCCTTTGTTTCCATTCTCAGATACCTTTCGTATGTTTCCACTGCTGAACGTTCTCTTCTTAGGTTTAAGGGTTCAATACTGGTGTTGATTTTGCATGCATCTGTCGGCGTTGTCTTCATGGCACCACTTATAAACCGTAGAGCGTGATTTTGGACTTTGTCTAGCTTTTGTAAGAGGCTTTTACTTGCAATAGTTTGGAGGGGGAGCGAGTAGTCAATTACTGGGCGCACATATCCAGTATAGAGTTAGCGTAATGAGTGCTGGTCTGCTCCCCACCCACAGGATGAAAGGTGCTTGATGAGCCTGAGTCTTGTGGATGCTTTCTCAATCAGCTTGTCTATGTGGGGTCTCATGGTAAGTCTACGGTCGAGCTCGACTCCAAGATATCTCGGGCATTCTTCATATGCTAATTTCTCTCCATTCATCCAGACCTCGATGTTGTGTTCGTGATATATTCGCTATTAACTTGTACTTGTTATTACAATATTATACAATAGTTACGTCGCTTGATGTATTAGTGATAAATAAACGATGTTAGAGATAGATGGAGATAGACAGGTGGGAGAAGAAAGAGAGAATTATGAAATACGTGGAAGAAGTGAACTTTTTTTGTGTGGTGATTTTCGGGATAAAAAAAAATAAGTAGATGCTGTAAATTAATTAAATAACATTAATAATATTTCTTTAAATTTTAATTGCACCTTAATTAAAATAGTTAACACCTGGTTGAGAATGAAACGCTTCCTTTGAAAAAAAAAATTCATGCACAATTCAGAAATTTGACATCTTTTTTTTCGAAATACAAATGTGTCACTGTCACGAAGATTTTTTGTGATGATGCAACGGATAAGTGTTCATCTGTCTATCTTGATCTTTTCTTTCATAAGTGGAAA
The DNA here is from genome assembly GCA_024509875.1 of Oreohelix idahoensis. NCBI lineage: Eukaryota > Metazoa > Mollusca > Gastropoda > Stylommatophora > Oreohelicidae > Oreohelix > Oreohelix idahoensis. The sequence goes on from JAMPIV010005815.1 coordinate 285,786, forward strand.
TAACTACTCGCAAAGATGGGTACGACCAACCATTGTAAATATTCTCGTCACAAAGTTACACATATTAGTACAAAGGCTTGACAAGTAGGAATAAAAATCAGAATTATTAAGAATAGTACAAGACTGGACTTTGTTGGAGCATACTGAGGATTTAGAGCCAAGGACATCGTTACCATTTAAACACGGAAAACCGGAATCTGTGGAAACCATAACACAAAGTCAAAAGTGGGAACTTATTGCTAAAATAACAACACCCCAGACCACGTGTAAGAGGCATCGTCAAGCTGCCTTAACCTATTTCTCTGAGCCAGCAGTCTGTGAGTCTAAAGATTGGAGTAAGTTGTACTATTTGAATAATTCTATATTTTGCATCATTAACATGTGAACTAATATGTGTATATTGCTCGGTGAATATTAATATGTGAAAATTGCTAGTGGATGTCCAAGTCATTTGAAGCTGAAAACCTCTGCATAAAGAATGATGATTTCATGAACCACCACTGCCAGGGGTGGTGACTGTTTTATTGCGAGTTTCTTATAAAGAACCAAAGCAGAGGTAGTCCCAAGTTCCATATAGAGCAAGAAGGGAATGATGAAAGAAAGGATGGACAGAATTGTTATATTATTAACCTTTTTCAACCAGTGTAAATGTAAAACATATTTACTCTAAATGTAATGAAAGTTTACAACCTTTTCAACCGATGTAAATATAATCATATTCAAACTATATTGTTAACATTTTCAAATAAAGTAAAATATAAAACTATTCATTTTAAATGTAATGTTTTTCGTCTACTGGGATTAAGATTAATTATCAGAGAGGGTAAAGGTGCTGCGATAGATGGGATGGTGGAATGAAAAGATGGGGGCACATAAGTATGTGTCGGGAGACTCAATACAGAGAGGATATTCGTTTCTCTTTTGCCAAAGTATTTGGTGGTACCAGTTGAGGGTACAATTTCTGGAGCAAGTGAGGGTATAAGTGGCCTGGTCGTTTAGAGTCTCATCATCATCAGACGGGTCTTAGAGATGCCGGACCAGCTTTGCAGTTATTCCCTGATTCTGTTTGGAACGTGCTGCAACTCTTAAATCTTGACCAGGGAAACGAGGGATCCATTCATCTATCTGCAGAGACCCAAATATTAGCGGGAGCAGAAACAACTATTGGCAGCTAAGTAAAACTTAAAGGCTGCCAGGTGAACTGTTCATTTTCGAAAACTATAACATCACACTGTGATGAATAATTTTTTTCTAAAACAATTATTTATTTTTATAAATGTTAAGACATAATTGTTTATTAAATTTGTTACTTGTATAAAGACAAATCTAAAGTTTATTTAATCATTTTGCATATACTAAAACCATATGTCTCAGACAATTTCTTAAATACACTCAAACAGAGCTGTAAGTAATAATAAGAGGAAATTCGCTGAATTAACTCAACAGAGGGCTCGTGTCACATTATGACTAAACCAATAACTAAGGGAAATCAAAGATAGCTTACACCGCCTAACGGTGTAGTAGAATGTCTGTGTCAAAGTTCATCCAATCCGTGCAAAGAGAGCTCGAAGGAGGAACCGTAGGTTGCGCAAGTAAACAAAATGAAAATCGTTCGACGTTGTGCGCGTTTCTGCTACTAGTGTGCAAAAGCTAATGGATTCCATTAAATATGGCCAGCAAGGTACGATATTACCTAGCCTAAGCTGTATTTGGATACCTATATCTATGCTATAAGTGCAGTAGAACAGGAGATAATTGTGTTTAAAGGCAGTAATCACAAGGATCGTAAGAAGTTTTGCCCTCTTTCCACAGCCATAACAAAAGGTACAGCGGATTGAGGAAAACGACAGTTAGATAGAACGATAGCGATTAATTGTCGGGTTAAAAGAAGACCTGGATGAAGGAAATCTGTTGGAAAATAACGATTCAAGAAATTATGGAAGTTTTATTATATGCACACCCGGTCTAGAAGCTACCCCTTCTGAGAAAAATTGAGTGACCGAGGAAAGAACAAACCAGGCAATGGGATCGTTTGTCTTCTCGTCGTCCGTTTCGGATGAATAAAACGGGAGACAAATCTTGGCAAATATCACTCGCCGCCTATAGTTCGAATTGAAGACACAGACGGTTGTGTTTCACCACCCAGCACCTTTGCCATCCAACAGTGTGTCAGGGTTTTTGAAGCCCTATGTTATTCGGGATTGAGGGTGAGAGTGTTTAAGTAGAACTATGTACATAATATTATATATGTGCAGATGGGAATGGTTGTAGGTTTAGATTCATATGAAACAGTTCTTAGAGGGAAACCGCCATTGTATGATGTGCAATTAGATCGGAAGAATGTTTGGAACAGACGAACAGTTCTCAGATGACTAAGTAAGATTGTTCTGATTACTGGAAGGGACAGTACTTGAAGGAACACTGAAAGAATAGGAGGAAGTGATTTTTTTTGTAAATAGAGTATATAGTTAACTATTATACCAAGGCCTATATTATTTCAGTGAAGTTAATCATGGACAAAGATGTAATTGAGTTTAAGGAACGAAGATAAAGTGTTTGTTTAGAACAAAGCTGCTTGTTATCTGTCACTGACTAGTTCTATCTATCATGTTACCAATTACTATCTGACAGTCTAACTTTCCTTTTATCTGTGGTAAGGAGATATATTATGGCCATATATCAGAATAGCACGTTATGTATTACAGGTCCTATTGCATCAAATTAAACAACCCTGCCAGCCAGACAGTAGACTGATGAAATACCAGTACAAGTAAACGTTCAGGCACCCAAAGCATTCCTCAGATCAGGTTGTAGGAACCCTAAAACCTGGGATTATCCAAACCCTGGTTGCTGCAGAGAACAGACGATGTGATCACATAAGCTAAGGCAACACCTACCAGACTGTGTGATAACATAAGCTAAGTCAACACCTACCAGACTGTGTGATCACATAAGCCAAGTCAACACGTACCAGACGATGTGATCACATAAGCTAAGTCAACACCTACCAGACTGAGACAAAATATTGGCCACCACAATTAATATGGACTGTGATGAGAAATAAAATTGTGTAACTCATTATTAAGAAAGACATGATCTATAGTCCCAGGACTCTTATCAAGTTTAATAAATAACCGAACAGTTCAAGCTCAAGTGCAAGCATGTTTAAATGACTATTCTTAATTACAATTAACTTTGTGAACAAAAGAATTTTTCAAACAAAGGAAAGAGACATTAACTTTTGGTTTTAAATTCTTATTTTGAAAATCTGTAAATGGTTTTGTGACCTCATCTTCATATATCTCCATCCATTTCAACACAGAAAAGACAAATAATTAATGTACGGGGGGGGGTGGGGGGGGGGGGGTGTGGGGGGGTGGGTGGGGGGGGGGGGGGGGGGGGGGGGGGGGCGGGGGGGGAGTCAGGAAATAAGGTTCCCAACTCATGTACTTTTTTAATACTTTATTTTTACTGAAATAGTTATATGTCTCAAAAAAGATACACCTTTACACTATTTTAAAAAAAAAAGTCCCTACGTCATTCAGTTGAACACCGTATGAACATTTTACAAGTTCTTATAACATACCTCTGAATATGTCTCAAATCACTAATTTACAGTACGAAGAATTCGATTCTTATGTCATGTTGTTATTGTTGTTTATTATTATTATTATTATTATTTTTTCTTTTCTTCAAATTCATTATTATTATTTATTTATTTTTTGTTTTTTTTTATTATTTTTATTTTATTTTAAAAACACTTTAATTATGATGATTATTGCAAATGTAATATTACTTTTATAATGATAAATGCCTTAATAATGCTTAAAGTAAATGTGAGGATGAAAGGATATTAGTATACATGATGTGAGAGAGAGGAAGGGCAGAATGTCAGACGGGCCTGCGTGCCCAATTCTTAACCCTTTGAAAATAAAGTTCGTTCGTTCGTTCGTTCAACATAGTCGCCCTTTCTGTTGAGGCACTTGTCTTGGTGGGAAATCCATGAATCAAAACCCTGTCGGTAGAAGGCGGGATCCTGTTCGCGCAGCCACTTTTGCACTTCATGCTTGACATCTTCGTCTAATTAGATCGGTTGCCACGCAGGTGTTTCCCATAAGAAAATGACGAACATACAAGTTGAATTTATAAGCTAGATCCCGACTTTGTAGTGCTGCTGTTTCAGTTTTATTTTCCCTCAAGATAAAAACAATCCATTTCGTATTCGACGATTAGATACAGGCATAAACGAACTATGACATTTCGAATGTTGGCCGAATAAATCATTCTCACACCCAAAAAAAATGTCATTGCAACCTAATTAAGCTATGCAATTTTAATTTTTTTTTTAAAGAAAACAGCTATTATAACGTAATCTCAATTGTTGATTTCCCGGTACCGAATCAGCAGTGTCAATCCGGAAAGCCTTCATGTATACTGAAACGCAACACATTCATCATTGTGCTAAGAATCCTTGATTCTTAAAAAAGATATCTTCAGCGGCACTAGATTAGTTGTAAAGGCCCTTCAAACAACGTTATTGTAGCAAAGTTATCTCAGACAGTAATAAGGATTAAACGATTTTCATAGATCCATTATTTATAGCAGTGGTGTCAAACACACGGTTCGCGGGTCGCATGCGGCCCGACGCCAAGCTCTACTGCCGTAAAATATACTTGAAATTCCCCACTTTCTTGTGGCTGTGAAGAAGTATAACTCGGTAAACGTTTTGAGTAATCGTTATCAGTAATGACTTATGCTTGTTGATTTTTTACACCTTGCCGACTAGCAAGCAGCTGTGGAACATTATATTTGAGACATTCTACCGAGTAAGAATATATCATTCCACTACTGTTGTCGTGAAACATTCTAAATTCACATATATAAATTAAAAGGAAAATGTAAAGCCTAACACATAAATTCAATAAAAGGGAAAGAAGAATGGTAAAGAACAGTGCCGTCACAATGACTGTACTCGAGATCCCCCTTTTTCTGCTTCGTCTGCATATTCTCAAGCTTTCACGTTTACTAGTAAAGCCTACAGCAGCATACACGCGTTTCAACAAAATAATAAAACGTGTACTGTATTTCCAAGAAACCCTTGAGCTAGGCACACTGCGTAATGACCTAGATTAATATTCCATTAATTTCATTTTTATACACTACGTTAACCTAAACGGAAGGACAGATGGAATTAGGATAGAGAGAGTGAGGGCTGAAAGCAGGAACGCATGCAACACTAACACGCGTCTCGCGATATACAATTAATGCCACCCTCCCCGCGCGAAAGGCATGAAGCACTAGCTTTTTTTCAAATAGACAGTGATAAAAAACAGTACAACTACGAGGGTTAGGTTTAAAAACCTGTAAAATTCTTATTAGGAAACATGACATTATACTGTTTTATGTCTGAAAGCCTGACAGTACCCAGACACCACATCGTATCGAAGTGAACGGGAGGTAGAAGAAAATACATATTTTGAACGCAGCCACTTAGCCCCATTAAAACTTATATATTTGGGTTCCTTAGGACTTGCTGACAAAGAATATGTTAAGTGTTACGCAAATAGTCTAGGAATTATCAAATTATAGCCAAAAGAAAATAGTGAGGATGTCGGACAGCACCAAATCATATTCGCACAGTGGCATGTTTTGAAACCACCATTTTACGGGAAATAGGCCACCATGTTACCTCCTATTTGATTGGCGGGAATGATATGTAAGGCTAAACATGATTAGTCGGACTGCAAATACTAATTTTGGTCGTTAGGGGAAACGTAGGAAGGATACATTTTTTCAAAAAGCTTTGTAAACATGGCCCTATTGGCTAGACCCGTTGATATAGTCAATGAGGAGCGTCTGTTCATTGCCACACTTTAAAATAAACTTACTAAGAAACAGTGCGTTGAGAGCCAGTGCATATTTTTCTAAATAAAAGCCTGGGACAGAGGCAGATCGAAATTGTGCCATATTCATCGCCAGTCAACGTATGTGTTTATTATTTCCATGAATTCTGGTAAGATTGACATATTTGATATCTTTTTGATGAAAATTGAATGTGATTTGATAATTTATGTCTGTATATGTGTGTGGTTCAGTAGCAAACATGAGGCAAAGCCTAGATATTGCTCCAACCTGAACAAAACTTGTCGGAGAGAAGTAGAACTGCATGGGATCGCGAAATGGTACACTGACACCTATCTTATGGTATAGAAGGGCTTACAGCTAAAATTGCAAAGGCGTAGTAACCATTAGGGAGAAGAATACTTGTGTAAATTGTTTCAGATGAAGCTAGCAGTTGGCCTACCGCTCTGAACTCAGTGTTTGTTATGTATTGTGTTCAGTGTGGAAATAGATTATAAATTAGTTCTGAAGTAGGAGGTACAACCTTCTTGTTTCAGGGACCGTGGTCTTAACTTATTGAGGCAGCACCTGATCTGAGTTTTGCTGAATCCAGAGGCTGGTAGCTTACTCCTTGGTCTAGATAGCGACCAGTGAGAGGTCTCCAGAACGCAGTGAAGCAATCGAGCAGAGGAGACTGTTTCCTGCCGCCATCACAGCAGATAAGATTCTGTGGCCAAAGCAGCTCAGTCCTATGTGCCCCCTCTAAAATTGACATTATATTAACAAGAGAGGGACAATAAATTGTTTCAATTGACAGGAGCTGTGAACTTTTCCCAATACGATTTCCACCATAAGTAAACACTTGAAGTCATGATGACAAACAACAATCTAGCTTGAAAAAACCAGTATTCCCTCATAGTACTACTTTACAACTTACACACATAGGATAATAATAATAAACTATGTCACTACAAAGGTATAACTTGTAATTACATTTGATTGTGATTCCTTGTTCACTGTGTAGTGGAATCAGGATATCTATTATTGAAAGGAATTAATACATATATTTTTTTAAAAACTGTAACACTTGACTCATTAAGATAGTCTTATAGAGTGTTATATGTGTGTGAGTGTCATAGAGTTGTAAAGTGTTGTGAAATACATTAAATTGTTTATCTGTTTGTTGTTGTTGTGACTTACACTTCATCATTTTCATAACCCTAGACATTCAACGTAGTCATCACATTATTCCAGAATAATTCTGACTGAGGTATAAATGTGGTAGCAAGTAAGGTCATCTGTAATACACCACACTTATTAGATACAGATACCTTCACAGCTGATCTCAGTCAGTACACTAAGTCCCCTATAGTTATTTATAACATCCCACTTGACCACATATATTGGGGTCTCGCTCCCGGGATATTGAACTTTCTCCTATTATATATATTGGGAATAATAAAGAATTAAAAGGTATCCTTGGGTGAAAATAAATAAGGTTGAGCTCTCAGTGCCTGTGGTTGTCCTTAGATAATTATTGATAGATTGAATTGTTTACATTTGCATGTTAGACAATGGCCGACTTGGCAAAATTTCGATCTGCTGCTGTGCAGACTGCAAAAGAGTTAGGAATGGAGGGACAAGTTATGATTGCTTATGTCACTACTGAACGTGAGCAATTTATTGAACGCGAAGAAAGAAGATTAGAAAAAGAGGCTGAAAGAAAGTTAGAAGCTGAAAAAGAAATTAAGAGGTTACAGATTGAGGCTGAGGCTAAAGCATTGGAGGCAGATAGGGAGATTAAGAGGCTCCAGTTGGAAGAAAAAAAGGCAGAAAGGGAAGCCGAGGAAAGAAGACAGGCTGCAGAGAGGGAAGCAGAAAAGGAGGAGAAGAGATTACAAAGGGAACATGAGTTACGATTAAGGGAGTTTGAGTTTCAAGGCCATGCTCCTGAAAATGGTGCCAGTCCCTTTACCTCCGATGCTACTGCTAGTCTGGAAGCCTCAACCTCAGCTATGAACTTTCATTTATATCATTTTGTTGAGAAAGACGATGATATTGAGAGCTATCTAAATAGATATGAACTATTAGCTACCACGTATGGGTTAGAGAGAGAAAGGTGGAGCTTAAAGTTATCTCAAGGACTTCGTGGGGCAGCTTATGAAGTTTTTGCCAAAATGAGCAGAGGTGATCAAGAAAATTACGACATGCTAAAGCAGGCTCTTTTGTTAAGATATGAAAAGAACGCAGAATTTTATAGGAAAAAATTTAGGAATGCCAAACTACTGTCAGGTGAAACCTATCACCAGTTCTCTGCACGGTTAGAGACATACTTGGAGAAATGGACTTCTCTGGGGAAAACCCAAGATCTTAAGGAAATGGTCCATATAGAACAATTAAGAGAGTCCATGGCTCCAGACCTGAGAAAGTTTCTCATGGAACAAGGTGCAAAGAGACTGGGTGAGGTACTAAATGTTGCAGAAAGGTATCAAGCAGCTCAGGCAGAGGTATCAGGTAATAAAAAGAAACAGGTAGATAATTTTAAGGCACCACAGAACTTTAATAAATTTGATCCTAGAGATCAAAACAAAGGTAAGCACCAGTTTGATAGGCCACGGTATGACAATAAAAATAAAACCCCACAATTCGATGAAAGGAAATATGATGAAAGAAAATCTATCAACCAAGGAAAGAGATGGTGTAAAAATTGTAAGATGAACAATCATGACACTGACCATTGTAGAAGGAAACCTCCTCACTGTGCTGCTATGACATCTGGAAAAAAGGGAAAAAAGGTCAAACCTGCGGAACTACAGGAACCATACCACCCCCCAGTGTGTGAAGATGTCATCTGTAATGGTGTCACCATAAGGTGTTTATATGATACAGGTTTAGATTATGATTCCGTTGTGAGTTCTCACCTGGTGCAGGCAGATCAATACACCACAGAAACAGTGGAGATTCAAACTGCAACCAAGGATGTAGCTACCATGACACTTCCCGTCGCCCAGATAAAGGTGAAAACGCGATATGTGGAAGGAATCATAAAAGCAGCAGTGATAAATGAGCCAATCTACCCTCTGATATTGGGGTGTAGATATGTCTTCTTGGGGAATCCCAAGAGACCTGTGATATTGGCAACAGTGCAGACCAGATCACAGTCTAAAAAGGAGGAGGATAATCCAATAAATACTCATCCAGATGAAATGAGGAAGGCACAGGCGGAGGACAAAACACTCAAGCCGTGTTTCGAGAAGTTGCCCAAATCTCATACACCTCCAGGCAAGGGAGAATTTTATATGAAGAACAAGCTGATTTATAGGAAGGCTGGATCTTAATCCAATGGTCACGGACAGCTGGTCCTTCCCACTTCATATAGGACTAAAGTGTTGGAACTAGGGCATGCGATTCCCTTCAGTGGTCATATGGGGATCAGCGCAACAGGACAGCGTATAGCTTGTCACTATTTCTGGCCAGGGATAACGGAAGATATCAAACGATATGTAAAATCCTGTCCAGAGTGCCAACGAGTAGCACCTAAGCATTGGACTGCACCAGCAACTCTGGAGGAAATGCTCATAGTGGGAACACCCTTTGAGAGAGTTGCCGTGGATCTTGTGGGACCTCTCACCCGAACCAAGAGAAGGAACAGCTACATTCTGACTCTGGTGGACACTTGTTCTATGTGGGGAGAGGCGGTAGCCCTGTCATCGATTGATTCTAAACATGTGGCAGAGGCATTACTCCCAATTTTACAAGGTTAGGCTTTCCCAATCAAATCTTGACTGATAATGGCTCTCAGTTCAAGGGGAAACTAACAGAAGAAGTTTTCAGGATCTTCCAGGCCAAGCACTTCCATTGTAGTGTGTACCATCCCCAAGGGAACGGCCAAGTGGAAAGATTTAATGGCACGTTGATGTCGATCCTGAGAACGTTGGCACACGAAAAACCAGATACATGGGACCAGTACCTTTACGCCGCCCTCTTTGCTTATCGGGAGGTACCCCATAGTTCAACCGGTATGGCCCCGGCAACATTTTTATTTGGAAGGCCAATAAAAGGTCCACTCGAAGCGCTGTTAAGAACGTGGACTGATGAAAAGGCAGAGGAAAATATTACATCCTCATACCAATATGTGAATGAGCTGACCACTCGTTTAAAAACTGGCTGGAAACTTGCCAATGAAAATTTGAAACAAGCCAGGAAGAAACATGCTGCCTATTATAACAGGAAAGCTAAAGACAGAGATTTGGCTGTGGGAGAGAAGGTACTGCTTCTTCTACCCGGTAGTCAGAATAAGTTACAAATTGGATGGCAAGGTCCATATACAGTTCTAGAGAAGGTGTCTAGAACCAATTATAAGATAGATAAGAAGGGGAAAGAAAAAATCTATCACGTGAATCTCCTGAAGAAATACTTGGAAAGAGAAAAGCAGGAAGAGACACACTTGTTGACCTTGTCCATTGCAATGGAGATGAAAAAGGAACCACTTTCATCATTTGAATATCCATTACACCCCTGTGAGACAGCGGCACAGGTGAAAATCAGTACGCATTTAACGAAAGATCAGAAAGAGAGAGTGCAACAGGTTCTAGATAATCATACAGAGGTGTTAACGGACCGACCGGGGCATACAAACTTATTGGAATATGATATGAAACTGATAGACCCCACACCTGCCTGTATGAAACCCTATTCGATTCCTTTTGCTAAGGAGAAAGCTTTGAAGGAAGAGATAGACTATTTGTTGAAGGAAGGAATTATTTCACACAGTGAATCTTCGTATAGTTCCAGTGTGGTGCTCTTAAGGAAACCCTCTGGAGAACATAGACTCTGTATAGATTACAGGAGTCTGAATGCTATCACAGAAGGACAGGTGGATCCATTGCCGGACACAAATCAGTTGTTTGCCAGGCTAAATAAAGCTAAATATTTCTCAAAAGTGGATCTGAGTAAAGGATACTATCAGATTCCAGTAAAGCCTGAGGTTAGACCGTACCTAGCTTTTAGTACCTCAGAGGGACACTATGATAACCAACGGGCTGATCACCCGTTTGCCAGTCACTTCGATTACGGAAACAACAGCAAATGGATTGATTTGCCGTTGCCCTAAAGACGCCAATAGGCGTGATGGGAAACAATGGCAAAGAAAACCTATCTGCTGTTGCCCTAAGGCCCCACTAGGCGTAATGGCCACTGACTGCTTTGACGGTCGGTGGCTAAGGACGGAAGAAGAAGAAGAAGGGACACTATGAGTTTAACAGATTGCCATTTGGATTGAAGAATGCGCCTAGTGTCTTCTCTAGAATGATGAGAAAATTGTTAGATCCCCTAAATAATCCATGCATTACAAATTTCATGGATGATATCCTTATAGCAACAGAAACATTTGAGGAACACATTGACTCTCTGAACATGCTGTTTAATCGACTTAAAGAAGCAAATTTAACAGCCCGACCAACTAAATGTTGCGTTGGATGTAAAGAATTAGAATTCTTGGGACACACAGTTCATCAGGGAAACATGACACCTGACCCCAAGAATTTAGAGAAACTAAAGAAAGCCCCGAGACCACAAACCAAGAAAGACGTGAGATCCTTTGTCTCATTATGTGGTTTCTACCAAAAGTATATCAAAAACTTTAATTCCATATGTGCACCGTTAACTGATTTGACACGTAAAGGACATCCAGATCGAATTACATGGACAGCACAATGTGAATTATCTTAGCAGGAATTGAAGGAAAAGCTCACAAGCAGACCTATTTTGAAATTACCTGACTTAAGTCAAGAATTCATCGTAAGAACGGATGCCAGTAATATAGTGTTGGGAGCGACCCTGTTACAGAAATCAGATGCACTGGATGGGGAATTAAGCCCAGTGACATATGCTAGCAGAAAGTTGAATAAAGCTGAAATCAATTACTCAACTAGCGAAAAAGAATGTCTTGCAGTAATATGGGCGATAAAGAAATTCAATATTTATCTGTATGGGAAGGCATTCAAGTTGCAAACGGATCACAAACCCTTGTCGTTTCTAGCGCAGGCTAGGCATGAAAATTCTAGGTTACTCAGATGGTCCTTCCTTATGCAGCCATTTGAGTTTAGCATAGAGTATATTTCTGGAAAACCAAATCTGGGAGCGGATTTTTTAAGCCGCCATCCGTGTGATGAGAATCACCGTAAGCCCCAGAAATAATAATAGATTTCTCTATGTGTATATAGAATTATAGACTGACATATAACGTCTATTTTAAGATGGGAGAATTTGTCGTGAAACATTCTAAATCCACATATATAAATTAAAAGGAAAATGTAAAGCCTAACACATAAATTCAATAAAAGGGAAAGAAGAATGGTAAAGAACAGTGCCGTCACAATGACTGTACTCGAGATCCCCCTTTTTCTGCTTCGTCTGCATATTCTCACGCTTTCACGTTTACTAGTAAAGCCTACAGCAGCATACACGCGTTTCAACAAAACAATAAAACGTGTACTGTATTTCTAAGAAAACCTTGAGCTAGGCACACTGCGTAATGACCTAGATTAATATTCCATTAATTTCATTTTTATACACTACGTTAACCTAAACGGAAGGACAGATGGGATTAGGATAGAGAGTGAGGGCTGAAAGCAGGAACGCATGCAACACTAACACGCGTCTCGCGATATACAATTAATGCCACCCTCCCCGCGCGAAAGGCATGAAGCACCAGCTTTTTTTTTCAAATAGACAGTGATAAAAAACAGTACAACTACGAGGGTTAGGTTTAAAAACCTGTAAAATTCTTATTAGGAAACATGACATTATACTGTTTTATGTCTGAAAGCCTGACAGTACCCAGACACCACATCGTATCGAAGTGAACGGGAGGTAGAAGAAAATACATATTTTGAACGCAGCCACTTAGCCCCATTAAAACTTATATATTTGGGTTCCTTAGGACTTGCTGACAAAGAATATGTTAAGTGTTACGCAAATAGTCTAGGAATTATCAAATTATAGCCAAAAGAAAATAGTGAGGATGTCGGACAGCACCAAATCATAATCGCACAGTGGCATGTTTTGAAACCACCATTTTACGGGAAATAGGCCACCATGTTACCTCCTATTTGATTGGCGGGAATGATATGTAAGGCTAAACATGATTAGTCGGACTGCAAATACTAATTTTGGTCGTTAGGGGAAACGTAGGAAGGATACATTTTTTCAAAAAGCTTTGTAAACATGGCCCTATTGGCTAGACCCGTTGATATAGTCAATAAGGAGCGTCTATTCATTGCCACACTTTAAAATAAACTTACTAAGAAACAGTGCGTTGAGAGCCAGTGCATAATTTTCTAAATAAAAGCCTGGGACAGAGGCAGATCGTCAAGCGTAATTTCTGTCATGTTTTTTTTAATGTAAAACTTTTGCCTCGTTTCGGCGAGGTGCGTCCCGTTCAACCTAGTCGGTTATATTAGGGCGCATGTCCAATTATATTATTCTGTCATGTAAATCCACGACGCGCAGAGAATTGCATGCAGGCATTAGAAGCTGCTTCTATGATGAGCAATGACGCTGCTCTGAATGTGCGAGATTAATCAAATGGAATTTTGATAACCAAGACTAACATTTCGACCACTGATAGTACAATTGTAAATTCACAACGAGCTGTATTGTCATTTTTGAGTAAATCAACTGCCAGTTGTGGCAGAAGAATGTATAGATTTTCATTGGCCTCTGAGGATGCTCACCAAGGTGTTGTACAAATATATTTTGTCAAACCAACACCTCTCCCCCCCCCCCCCCCCCCCCCCCCCCCCCCCCCCCCCCCCCCCCCCCCCCCCCCCCCCTCCCCCCCCCCCTCCCCCCCACCCCCCCCCCCCCTCCCCTACCCAGGACTATCAATATACAAGAAGTCAAGTACAGTTAGATCATTCCTAGTAAATTCACAGATTTAATAGAAAACTTTGACTTCTGGCTGTTGAATAATTATTTAGCTTCTTCTCTTTTCCCTAGATATTGAAAACGTCTTATGTTTATTACCTTATAGGGTATACATTGAAAACGTATTGTGTTTATTACCGTATAGGGTATACATTGAAAACGTCTTATGTTTATTACCGTATAGGGTATACATTAAAAACGTCTTATGTTTATTACCGTATAGGGTATACAGTGAAAACGTCTTGTGCTTATTACCGTATATGGTATACATTGAAAACGTCTTATGTTTATTACCATATAGGGTATACACTGAAAACGTCTTATGTTTATTACCGGATAGGGTATACATTGAAAACGTCTTATGTTTATTACCGTATAGGATATACATTGAAAACGTCTTGTGTTTATTACCGTATAGGGTATACATTGAAAACGTTTTATGCTTATTACCGTAAACAGTATACACTGAAAACGTCTTATGATTATTACCGTATTGGATATACATTGAAAATTAAAAAAACTCAGTTAATAGCACTTTAAGGCAGAGATTATGTTTTAATCCCTAATGTAATTGTAGCAAAAGTAGAATAAAAAACACACGCACAACTAGAGACATAAAAATACGAACATAAAGACATGAACAGACATGCAGTTTATGGCACTGGACGACTTGGGTTAAGTTTAAGATAAAGACATGAACAGACATGTAGTTTATGGCACTGGACGACTTGGGTTAAGTTTGTTGAAGGCCTTTACTCCTTGTGCATTTGATGAGTGACGATAATGATGATTCAAAACGAGTTTGAGTTCATGACCCGACCTGGCTCTAACAAAATGAAGTCTGTGCGTTTATTATATTGAATCCCAAACAACTTCGATGCCCTTTAATTCTTTCTTTTTGACACAGATCCGTGATTATTTCTGACGACTCTTATAGCATAAATTCCTCGAAATGTTCGAAGAGATTCAATTCATTTTTGAGTGAGTTAAATACGCTAATAACGCGATCATCTGTTTTAATTGTTTCGGGATACTGAAACTGGATTTTTTCATCTAAATCGTCGAGTGTCACCTGGAGTCATCATTATCAACTAAATTGCGTTTGTCTGCTGCTGACTTCAGGTTTCAAAAATAATTCTCTCGACGTGTTTAACTCATTCAAAATGTCAATTTTTCGTACGTGCTGTAGTTACTCAACGTGATGGAGCATCTTCCGGTATTTTGATAGCTCACTGGGATTCATGGTATCTCTACATTTGATCTGTAGCTCGAGTTACACTTGATGAGAGCGTCTTCCGGTGTTTTAGCGATTCGCTTGGATTTTTTCATGCCTGGTGCGGTGTAAAGTGGTGGCGCCTTTTTGTTTCAAATCAACATTACGTACATACACACATACATACATACATACAACCAAAAATACATACACTGAAGCATGCATACATACGTAGTTATGTAAGTATGTTTGTATGTATGTATTGTGGTAACAGCCCTCATTAACGCTGTATGAATTTATGTAAATTTACTTTATGTAAATTCTAATGATTCTCCTATATGCCATGTTGTATTTTATTATTTCATGTCAGTACATATCAATGTATTTTCTGGAGAATAAAGATTCTGATATGTATATATGTATGTATATATGTATATATGTATGTATATATGTATGTATATATGTATGTATGTATGTATGTATGTATGTATGTATGTATGTATGTATGTATGTATGTATGTATGTATGTATGTATGTATCTATCTATCTATCTATCTATCTATCTATCTATCTATCTATCTATCTATCTATCTATCTATCTATCTATCTATCTATCTATCTATCTATCTATCTATCTATCTATCTATCTATCTATCTATCTATCTATCTATCCATCCATCCATCCATCCATCCATCCATCCATCCATCCTATCTATCTATCTATCTATCTATCTATCTATCTATCTATCTATCTATCTATCTATCTATCTATCTATCTATCTATCTATCTATCTATCTATCTATCTATCTATCTATCTATCTATCTATCTATCTATCTATCTATCTATCTACACCTCACATATACAGACACATCTAGATTACTGCTCTACACTATGGGATTGTTGCCCTGCTTCCACCTCAAAGAGACTGCACTCCCTGCATAAGAGAGCAGTACATCTGATCACCGATAATCGCACGATACCACACACAAGGACACGAAAAGAACCCAAAATACTGTCCCTAAAAAAACGTCTCCTCTACAACAAAGCCAAGATGACTCACGCAATTCTATCAAATAATGCCCCACCGTACCTACGATCATTGTTTCAAACCAGTAGAAGAGAGAGTCTACAATTACATCAGTAACGTCTGCCCAAACCTAGGATCGACCTGTTCAAAAAGAGTCTAGCCTACTCTGGAGCCTACTTGTGGAACAGCCTTCCACACCACATAAAAAACCAACATACACAATACTCATTCAACAAAGCACTTTTTAAACACTTAATCAACACCGATTATCTACCCCCATAGAAGCAGCCATTGTCAGTCCACATCTTATCTATATGTCAACCTTTCTTTTCCTCTTCCGCTCGTTACTGTCTATGTGAAAAATGTGTTTTATATCCACGTAGTATTGCTATATAATGTAATGTATGTGAGAATGTACCTGCATAGCACTGTACTTTTGAAATATGTAATTGTATTTTGTTTGCTTAAATGGGATGATGTGTATGAGAAAATGGGACCCCAAGATGCAGCAATAGTGAATGCAGTCAGCGACCCATAGCTGTACTGCTTGCATCAGGACCAGCGAACCAGAGCTGGTCAAGACCGCACTCCACCTCCACGTGGTGGTCCTGGAAATAGTATGCAGCAGTGCAGTCTGGCTGAGCGAGTGCGGATCGCAATGGGAAGGCAAACCCGGTCCCTAAAAAATGCCGTGCTGAAGTCGGATGTGTCGACCGAAAGGTGCAGATATCACAGCTTAGGCGTAAACAGACACAACGCAACCACCGTCCTTTTCAGGGCAAACGAGGAAGAAGAAGTATGAGAATGAGCAGATATACATTTTTACAGCTCGAAGATGTGTCCTGCTACAGAAGTGCGTAGGAAATTATTATTATTATTTCATTTTCCCTCAAGAATGTACAGATATAAGCGGGAATATGGTTATGTAATTTGTGTATTTATGTATGTTATGACACATTCAAAAATTCAGATTAATTGCTGATGAACACATGAGTGAGTGTCGGGATACAGAATGAAAGATAAAGGGCTAGATAGTCGGACAGACCTGGGTCCCAATTCTTTACCCTCTTAAATAAAGTTATGTCCATCTATCTCTCCTACTGATTCTGCTCTTGGGTTAAGGAGGGCAAAGAAATAACACCAAGTCTCACCTCCTTCAATAGCAGACTGTCAAATACTTCATGAGGCTTGATACCATGCCACCTAATCTGATTATGCGTGAAATCATAATTTACTGTGCGTTTAAAAAAAAAATTAAATTAAATTTTATTATAATGTTTGTTTAATTAACAATACTTAATTTTGATTATGACTGCACACTGTAAACGCACGCTGTTAAATTACCTTTATAATGTTGCATGCCTTCATATTGATGCTTTAAGTAACATGTGGGTTGAAAGGATATAGTATGCAAGATAAATGAGAGTGGAAGGGCAGAATGTTAGAAGAGCCTGCGCGCAGAATTCTTAACCCTTCGAACATAAAGTTTGTTCGTTCGTTCGTTCGTTCTATCTATCTATCTATCTATCTAGCTATCTATCTGTTATTTTTTTATACCTACCTTCCTGTATGTCGGCTTGTCTGTTTTTTGCCCGTACTTCCCTCTGTCTGCCTGTCCGTCGGCTTTCTTTGTCTCTTTTAGTCTATCTGTCTGTCTATTCTAGACGCCTGTGTTGATTTACCTACTTTCCATCCATCTGTGTACTTCTGCATGTTTCCTTCTGTCTGTCGATATGTATGTCTGTCATTCATCTTCTAGATATCTGTCTGCTCATACTGTTCTCTGTCACTTTGTTGAGCTGTTAATACTTACCACCTGATAACAAGGCGCAGCCTAGCAGAGATAACGGAACTAAGACAAAAACACATACTTACAGCATCTGGATTTGTTCTCTACACAAAAACCGCGATGAATGAAGTATGTCGAAAGATATCTACTATTTATACAAAGAAATTGAGAGCCTATGTCCTGAAGGGTTTTGTGGTGTGTGTGTTTGTGTGTGTTTAAGTTAAAATGGCACTGTAAATTGGTCTCAGTTGCCAGTGGTTGGATATTTAACTTCCCAGTTCAGAACATCGCCCCCGTTCATTCCCTGGCTCATGATATAAAACTATAAACATAATAATTATATCTAGTTTCATTTGTGAATCTTAATATTCTGATGTAAAAATAACTGTTATTTCTGGCTTCATTTTGTTTAATCTGTTTTTGTCTGACTGGCTCTTCACAACAAATTTACATTATTATAATGAACAGAGTAGCGTATGGCAATAACCTATTTCTCTCCACTAAAAACTGTTTGAAGATGTCAGGAACCTTTTGTCTTTATTAGAGTCGTTAATGTGGAAGTCTGAAGGTGAACATGGAAGAAGAAAAAGATTATTCGTGTTTAAATGATAAATAATTGTATACCCAGAATATTACACGTATTTTGAAATGTTGTTTCAGGCAGGGGACAATAGAGATTTTGATTGCTGGATTAGATCTTCCATTGAGATTATTTACATATTTATTTGTATATGACCATCATGATCATTGTCCATCAGCTTCCAGCGGAGCATAGAACTGCACAAGTTCAGGTCATGTTTATCTGACCTATGCCATCCTTTACATGTCTTTCCATGTCTTGATTAGAAAATAAAAACTATCTTTAATTCCCTTCTCCATAATTAGTTACTTCTTTTAATTGTGTCCTTGGCTCCTGACTGACAAAGCAATCACGGACCATAAGCCTAGTGGTGTCTTGTAGGGCAGCAACAAACTGTCTCCACTGTGCTCAGTCAGTGGCCATCACGCCTATTGGTGTCTTGTAGGGCAGCAACAAACTGTCTCCACTGTGTTCAGTCAGTGGCCATCACGCCTAGTGGTGTCTTGTAGGACAAAAACAAACTGTCTCCACTGTGCTCAGTCGGTAGTCATCCTTCGCGTGGTGCTCCAGCTCTGGTTCAGGTTTGCATCTCTGCCTCCACAGTTCTCCGCCAGGTGGCTATTAGCCTGCGCTTTTCTTCTAGTGTCCATAGCATGGCAGTCGTTTTGATGATTGTGTCAGGTTCTGTTCTGAGGATGTGACCAACCCAATTTCGGAGTCTACCCGCTATGATGGTGCGCATGTCTTCTTGCTGGCTCAGAGTTAGCAATTCTTGGTTGGGGATAGTATTCAGCCAGAAAGCTCAAAGAATTGTCTCAGGCAGGTTGTGTGGAAAGAGAACAATTTAGATATCTCCTTTTCTGTTACTCTCCAGCGTTTTGCCCCGAACAGAAATACGTAAATTACGCAGCTCTCATATATTTTAAATTTGATGTTTGTACTGTATAGGGAGGGTTTCCAGATGTTGTTTAGGTTTGCGAAGGCAATTTTAGCTTTATTCATTCGGCTAATGATGTCCTTGCTTATTCTGTGATCTGGTGTTACTGTCGTGTGGTGAGTATTGGGGCAACTACAACAGTAGTTTTCGCCAGGAATAGCCTATGAGATATTAGGTAGAAGGTCTCTAGAAATTGGCTCGTTAAGAAAGAATACAGACCTATTCGAGATACGGACCAGATGACGGGAATGCGAATGCTTTCCACTGGACAGTGTTCTCTAGTTAATTATGGAAAGAATTCTGTTTCCCCACAACCTTAGCTTCTGCCCTTAGATCCCGTAACAGAAAAAGCCCCCAACCTCATCTGAGGGTAGAAATTTACCTATTTATAAATACTTAACACCGACAGCACGAGTGATACATTAACAAACTAGATAATGATCAAACGATTATTGGGTTTATTACTTAAATATCTACATTTATAGGGTTAGTAACAGTTAGAACGTGATGGTGGTAAAAGACGATTCACATAAAACACACAGATGAGATATTAATATTGTAATTAATTAAGTGGTAGTTAATTAAGAATGAGCTTGTGTAAAGCGAAATGAGGATGATGTGATATGATACGTGTTACCAAAATGGTGAATAATCTACACAGTCCATGTGTCTCTAAACGCTTCACCCGGGTAGGATAATACACATGTATGCATAGAATGTCCCAATTTGTTATAAGTTATGTCGAGTGGGGTATCTCTAAGGCGAGGACGTTCTGACGAAAACTGTTGTTGTACTGAGAACGCTGACGATATAAATAAATATATTCTGTCACTGTTTGAGTCTATCTCTGTAGCGTTGATCAACAGTTAATAGTTGTATGAAAATGTCTGTTGTCTAATCTCCGGAAGGTACGGGCAAAACTGGACATCTTCACGAAATGTTCTTGATATGTAGACTCATTATCTTGAGTATGTAATCTTGATTCATAAAATATACTTTGGAGTCTGCTTCATAGAATCCGCTTAAGAGTGTGTTGCCCTTGATGTAAATATAAGATTCAACTTTTGAGCTCTTTAGCTTGACTTTAGATAGTACGCTTCCGATGAAGTTGAACTTGATACGAGTAATCAACTGTGAGCTTTAGCTTGACTCCTGTAGTAAGCTTTCGAGTGATTTGAACTTGTTATAAATATGTATTGAACTTGTGCGCATGATATATATGATGACAAAAATGCTGCGTCCACTGTTTTTATCGTGGGCGAGAAATATTCCTTTTTAACTGAGGAACGAAGAATGTCCTTCAGCGATCTCTGCAAACCAAATGTCCGTTTTGATCACTTATTTCTGGTGAGACTTCAGACACGTAGCGTGTAGACTCATTTATTAGAAGAATTAATTGCAAAACTATCTTTCGCGCATTTAGCTGTGAGGTTAAGATGAAAAAAGAATAATAAAATTATTAATCATCTGTATAAGATCTACTAACGTTCTTTTCCCTTCGCAAAATCCTTTAAGAACACAATACAAACATATGAAATTTGTATCCACACTGAATTAATTGCAGACAATAAAGGGAATACAGAATGGTTTACAGTAGAAACAGGGGTGAAACAAGGCTGTATTATGTCACCACTACTTTTTGGAATAGCTATTGATTGGGTTATGAGAAACTATACCCACAATGAACAATTAGATATAAAATGGACAAATGGAAAATTCCTGGGGGACCTGGATTTCGCAGATGATTTAGCATTCTTAAGTTCAACACCCAGACAATCCCAAGAAAAGGTAAATAATTTGTGTCATCTTTCGGTTAAAATAGGTCTCCAAATAAATGCCTCTAACACTAAAGTTATGAACTTTTCTAACGAGACCTTTAATATCATCCTGAATGGGGAAAAACTATAGAAAGTTGAAAGTTTCAATTATTTAGGCAGTAAAATGACTCAGGATGGTGACACAACAACAGAAATTCATACTAGAATTGCTTTGGCAGCTAGCGCCTTCAATAGATTATCTAACATTTGGAAATTACGATCATTGAATATACATACCAAGCTTCATCTGTTTAATTCAAATGTTATCTCAGTGTTAACATACGGCTGTGAGAGTTGGAAAATAACAAAATCATTGGAGAACAAGCTGAATACATTCGAGAACAAATGTCTTAGAAAACTCATGAACATCAGTTGGAAAGAATTCAAGACTAATCGACAAATAAGAGAAGACTCTAGGCAGAAATGTGTCTCCAACTATATAAGGAAAAGACGATGGTCATATATCAGTCATGTCCTACGAATGCAAAACAACAGAATACCATTGCAGGCACTCACTTGGGTTTCTGAGGGTAAGAGGAAAAAAGAAAGACCAAAAGAAACACTCAGAAGAACTGTAGTGAAATCTGTGAGGACTAACGCTTAATTCCACAGCACGTTCAATTTGCATACCGAAGTAAGGGCCTAAACGATTTGCCGCGGTTTAACATTAATACCATGACGGGCGTTCGAAAGACCCCCTTTTTCTCGACCCGCGTTCTGGACATATATTCACACGCTGGTTTTAGCAGACGATATATATACACACACGCAATGTGACGTGGCGCCGTAAGGTTAACGTCCGATAAGGTAGTTTAAAATAAAAGGAAAAAAATTAAGGTTAACGTCCTATTTGTTTTGAAAATGCCGTACTGAATTAAATAGGAGAGGGGAAGGAGTCCTTAATTTGAATATTTGAGGTCAGTTTTATTTGAAAAGGAACGCTATTCATTAAACAGTCTCTGATTGGCTGTAGTGTACTAGACTAAACGGTTGTATAAAACCAATTAGTAGTTGGTATTCGGGGGCCACTTGTTAACTAAAATTTATACACTAAAGAAGTTGTTATAGACAAGGCAAGAGTACTGTCTTGGTTGCTAATTCTGCACAAGCAGCGATTTGGATTATGCCATATACCGCAATATTCAACTGTTTAGTGTGTAGATTTCTTTGATGCGGTAAATATTGAAACCTTTATATTAACATTTATATTGTCATTTTTATCATTATTATGTATGCATTATTGAATTTGTATGAACCTTAAAGGGGAAACATTTATCTGGAGGGAAGGCAACATCACTCTGTGTTGTTTCACAGCGTTGTTAGGAACTGTATTAACCTGGTATAGAAAAGCCAGACAGGCTTTCGGCCATATGGGGAGAAAAGAAAACTAAATATTTATGATGAAAAGAAAAATGTTGTGTTATGACATAAGACCAGGAAGATCACTGGCCGTCTTCTTCAGCAAGTCACCGTGATTGTACATGACTTGATAGTATTAATGTAAAATGTTTCCTTTATCAAGGAAAATGTCAAACGGTGGTTTGAAAGTTATTTATCCAGAAGGGGGTACCAACCAAATTGAGAACGTTAACTAATTGTTTAGTTACCATACTGATGTCTGATGATATTGCCATGTTAGAATAATGAAAGAGAGAGATTATTAGATGCTGAGTGGGACACATTTGTATTGTTCCAGAGTTTCATCTACGAGTGAAAGTGAGCCCAGGTGACCTAACACCTGTCCCTAAGTTCTGCAGTGAGGCTTAACTACTGAGTGTCTACCCAGTGATTTACCTATAGAAGCAGAATCGTGTCTTGGCAGTGGAGACTGGCGTTTTATACATACTTCAACCAGCCTGGTTCCAGATACCTCAGATAAGACTTGTCTGGGAAATTGATATCACAAACACTCCACTCTCTCAGTTTTCCCAAAAGATAGTGTATCAGACAGTGAGGAACAAAAACGTTCAATAAACTTGTACCCTTTTCTAGGAGCAAGAAATACTTGACATTTTCCCAGCTTGAAACATATAAATAATTGTGGGCTAACACCGACTCAATGACAGTTGTAAAATAAGTGGTTGTAAATAATTTCATTATCATGTTGAGTTGATTATTCCTGTGTCAGAAGAATAACTAGATACAGGAAAATAAATTATAAAAAAATAAGTTACATTCCACACTTTACTCAGTGACTTGTTTAATCATTGTTATTAGTAATAGGTGTAGTTGTTGTCTTGTCATACATTTCATCACATTGCATATACCCTAGACACTTGCTAGACAACATACACACACCAATTACACTTCAGTAGGGGAAGATATATAATCGGGTGAGGTCGTGGTGGAAGCAGACAAGTACCCTGTAAACTTATTTGTATTTAATAAACCTCAGGGACTTGCATAGCTGACCTCACACCAGATACCATTAATATAATATTGAAACCAATACTAACAACTAATTCACCACAAGATTTATCACGAGGCAATGTGAACTTCAAAGATGATGCCAGGTATGGGGTCTCAGTCAAAAGAATTTATTTTACCACCGATGAAGGAACAAATGTGCTTCTCTAGATACCGGTCGTGAGTAATCAAAACGATGAAATAGCAAATGTGGGAGAACATAAAATAAGAAAGATGTAGGAAAAGATATGGCGAGAAGGCTTTGCGCTCGTTTATCACAATTACTTTGCTTCCTAAGTATATAAATGTGTTTGTATTGTCTAGCTCTTGGTCCATTATTTTTATGTGTGCAGGATTTCCAACATTTAGTGTTATGACTTATGTCTTCTTGTGATTAATGTTTAGTCCCACCTGTTGGCTATGTTTATTCAATCTGACGGTTTTCTCGTGGATTTGTTGATGTGAGTGTTCGAATAGTGCAGTGTCATCTGCGTATTCTAGATCCTCCAGTGCAAAGAATGATGTTCATCATATTCCTCTAGGGACATCCGCTGTTATCTTGCGCATCACCCAGTCTAAGACAGCTAAAACAGTTTGGTTGATAAGGGACATTCCTGCCGCACTCCTGTTTTCACCTCAAAAGTTAGGTTGGTTGCTCTGCCCAACACTGTATGGAAAATTAGCATTAATGCATTTAATGATGGAGACCATGCACTTAGTGATTCCATACGCCCTCAGTATTTTCCACAGGCTGCCCCTGTGTATGCTGTCAAATGCAAAGTCAACAAAGTTTATGTCAGTTGCCTTTGCCGTTCTGAACACTGCTCTATTATGTTCCTGAGGGTTAATAGATAATCTATGTGCACATTGTCTGTTTCTTCTTTATTCTGCAGGTTCCTTCCTTAGTTTAATGTCTAGTTCTCTTGAAATTCTTTGAATAACTATTCTGCCCAATATTATGCTGGGAACTGAAAGGACAGAAATTCCTCAGCAGTTGTTGCAGTCAGTGAGGTCATTTTTCTTTAGCCATTTAACACTGATTCCTTTTATTCCACACCACTGGTGTTGTCTCTGTTTGCTAGATTTGTGCAAATAGTGGTTCTAATAGCTCTGCCGCTAATACAGGATATGTTTTAAATAGTTCTGCATTTAGGTTGTCATGGCCTGGAGATTTTACGTTCTTCGACCCTTTGATAGCTGTGATGATTTCTTCCCTACGTGGAATATCTGTATTTATATCTAGAGGAGTTTCAGACTCTGAAATGTTTATATGTGACACTGGAGGTGCTTTATGTAGAGTTTCTGTGAAGTGTTCTGCCCGTCTTGCTTTATGCCCCTGTTCTGTGGTGATGATATTTCCGTTGTATCTAACTAGTGTCAAGTTGTTTGCAAACCGTTGTTCACTGATCGCTTTTGTTACTTTGTACACCATGCTTTGTTCATTTCTCGATACTGCCTCTTCTGCCTGGTTTGCAAGGTTATCTTTGAATTTCTTATTTTCAGCTCGGGTTTCACGTTTTATTTCCTTGCTCAGCTGACTATACTGTTCACTATGCATTTCCCTCAACCTATGAGACTTTCCTTCTATTCTCTATCTATTGATTTCTTTTCTCATCCCAATAGTTTTCAACGTTTCTGATGTTATCCAGTCTTGTATATTCCTTTCGTGGAATCCTAAGCGTGTTAAGCTGCTTTCTCAATATACTGTTGAAATTGTACTGAATTTCTGGTCAGCATCTTAAACAGCTGTCTCTTCCTGGCTCTTGTCAGTTTGATAACGTTTCACTATATCAGATAAAAATGCTTTTCTCGTGGTGGGCCCTTCAATTTACTGATGTCAAATCTTTTCTGTTTTTTTTTATATTTTGGCCCAGTTGTTCTGATCTTCATCTATATTTTTGCACGTACTTGGTAGTGATCACTTTCCACATCTGTGCTTCTTGTTACGTTCACAATTTGTAGAGAATGCCCCCATCTGTCGTTGATCATTATGTGATCTATCTAGTTTCTGTCACGGCCATTTGGTGACTCACACGTTACATTGTGAATTTCTTTGTGTGGAAAAAGTGTTCCACCAAAGACAAGGTTGTTAATGCCACAAAAGCCTATTAATGTATCACCATTTTCATTAGCTATTCTGCAGCTGTATCTTCCCGTTGCTTTTTCGTTTTTTTTCATACATTATGTTCTAACCTGACCACTGAGATCTCCAATTACTGTGATACGATCATACCTTTGAGTACATTCCATTTTTTGTTGTTGTAAGTGTTGGTAAAACGCATCCTTTTCCTCTTTGTTCGTGTCATTTGTTGGTGTGACCGCATGGCCTACTACACTAGAATTTATACGTACTATAATGGTACATATAGGAGAGACATCCATTAAAAGCAGATAAGGCGTTTTCGCACAAAACGCAGTGTCATAAGAAGTTCAGTTGGCAGTCACTGCTCTGAGAGGGCAAATGTAGGGCAGTCCCAGAAAATAAGAATGAATAGGTGTTCTGCGCGGAAAGTGTGAAATGAATGTTGTGATCTTGGGTTTTTTCCTATTGTTAAACTGGAAAAGAGAGGCTTGTGAAAAATGTCGAAATAACAGAAAGACGTGTGCAAAATGTCGAAAACAGAGGACACATGAAAGAGACGTGTGTAAAATTAGCGAGACGTGTGGAAAATGGCGGGAAAAAGAAGTAGCTGTATAAAAGGTGGAAAAATGCGAGAAAGGAGAGAGACTGGCTAGGAATTCATTGTGTTGTGTTATGCAAGCCAGATTCGAGTTTCGTCTTGGAGATTATGAAGATTAGTAATTTATTTCTGTTGGATATAACTCACTATTTTGTTTATACGTAAGTAAACGATCATGTCATTGTGAAAATGGTTGGAGAATGACGTTAAATAAACTTCGGGTTGAATTTACTGCATTGCTGTTTTTGGAACGTTACAGTTATTCTGTTGGATATACCTTGTCATCTTGGTACCGTTTTGCTTATCACTAAACCTAAAAGGGAAGAACGTACCTAGAAAGAAAAATTAGCAAAAGTCAAGAATCTCCATCTCAGGCGGAAGGCCTGTAGCACTTGAACAACAACAACATATAAAGGATTAGCTCTGATTGAAAATAAAATCAATATAACTACTTGCGCATTTAACTAAGACGGGCACATTGGTGCATATATTATGATGATGTTAGTGAATCTCCCTCTCAATCTCGCCCTTATCAATCAATTCCAATAATGATCTTTCTATGCCCGTCTTCAGGATAATGGCTACGCCTTCACTGAGTTGACCATCCTCTCTCCACGAGTAAAGTTGTTTCCTAGAATATGCAGTGTGTAGTTTTTTTTATTTCCATTGTAATCTGTTTTAGTTTCCCAGTCTCGTTCATCGTTCTTACTTTCCAAAATTCAATTCTGGTTTCGTGTTTCAGGATGTCCGTCTTCATGCCAGTGGCTTCCTTTCGGCTTTCACCACTGGCAGTCATAGGAGCCTCAGACTCCAGATGTCCGTCGTGCAGCAAAGCTTGTTCATTGCTGTTTCCACAAAGTGTGTGATATTTTACATATGCAGGGGTTTCGGCCCTGTGCTAAAATCCCCAACCAGGAGAACATACATCCACGTAGACCTGTCCAACTTGGTAAAACCTGCCAGAAGTTTAACTCTCGCTAGCATAGCCTTGAGGTTTTTCCGGGTACCGAAGCCGCCAAATCCACTACAGTGTATAAGTAACATTTATGGCAGTATATGCCTGGTAAATTGTAGGAAAATAAACTCAGCCAATCAAGACAGGAGAAGGTTCTCTAGCAGGGAGACGAATGACGCGAGAAAAGTCGGAAAGGAGTCTGTGTAACGGACTAATCTTCTTTCTTCATGTGTTTGTTGAAGAGCTCGGAGAGCTAATGGATATTGATTGATTATTTCCAATGATTTTATTTCTTATAGGCTACCTATAATAAGAATGTGTTGTTTCCTTCTTTTGGAACTATTGCAACTTTTGGAACTATTGCAACTGTATTTAATGTAATGTTGGCCAAGTTTATGATTTATGTGTTGATTGTTTTTGCACTTGTTGCTTCTGTTCCGTGTGTTAGTGAATGATTGCTGCACGTGATCATGCCTGAATCATTTCTTAATAATGGGTGTCTTTTTTGTCTTTTTATATTTGTATGTGTTTTTAGTTATAGTGTTCTTTAAGTTTTGCAATCAAATATTCAGTAATTTTTAAACTAAGTATTCATAAAAAATAAATATTTATGTTTTCCTTTTGGGTTTTGTTTTCTTATTTAGAATTAGCAAAGTTTATCTCCTAATTGTTAAAACAATAAAAGATGAACAGAAAAGCATCGTATGAGCATCATTTAACACCGACTCTTTAATTAATTACAAAGCTGATTACAATTGTTAAAGCTGTACAGTTGAAGATCAGAGTTGTTTTACTGAATTAAGTCACGAAAAGTTCCGTCTCTTTTCTAATGATTTAATTATGTGATACAAATAAGGACCATATTCTCCTTTCACTCTATACTCTACACTCTACACTCTACACTCTACACTCTACACTCTACCCTCTACACTAACACTTAAGTCATTCATTAGATCACCAAGAGCTGACGCTCAGTGGCAGTGGATCACAGTCAAGTCCAGTAATTCACTTCCTTTATTAAACGGGGACACGAACCGTGGGCTAATTAGGAACATAAATGAGTCAGGATCACACGACTAGAGAAAGAAGTAAACAGCACAAGTCATGAATATGGATTCAACATAAGGGCGAGATAAGAAACTCTATGATAATTAGCAAAGCAGATGACACGCCACGCTTGAAATTAAGAATATATTGGATGATGATAGAACAATAGGAATGTTTATCATGTCATGGGTGCATTGTTAAAGGATGTCAGATGTAAAGTAAAATAGTAAGAATAGCCTGGGATTGGCTAAAGCTGCATTCAACAACATTAGGCAAATGTTTATATTGCCGCTTACAGTTTAAAATCAAATAATGAGAAATGATATAAGGAAGGTGATTGGTTATCGAGGAATGAGTATAGACTGACTAATTCAATGACTTATCCCGAGATGTTCTCGCAAGTAGTTATGGCTGGATATTTAGCCAGTCCCTGAGCCTCACACAGGACGTCTGAGAAAATAAAACAAAGCAACTGCTATTAGCTGAGGTGGAATAAAGAAATATGATTAAGAGATTATCTAAATCCAGTACTACTAAATCTGAAGAACTCAAGAATAACTAATCGCCTAGGCAAAATTCTCTAAAGAGAAAATACAAAAAACTGAAACTAATTATCTGACTCTGCAAGATGTAAATCTCAAGTCTAATGAGTGGGACTATGGTAGTGACTTCAGGTGACTTTCAGCAAGGATCACCATGCGGCGAAACGTCATTCGCTCATTCCTTTTTTCTCCCATTCCTTTTCTAATCTTCCTTTTTGTCCTCATTTATTGGTAATCTTTTCATTTTCTCATATCTATGGGCGTACTCTCCCCTTAGATCACAACTACCTGGTCACGTTTGCTAGATGCGCTAACTGGTCGTATATTGTTACTTATTATTGAGCGCTTTAACGAGGCGACAACAATAGATTAAGCGGTTTAAAATATCTAGTTCGCCTGGTCGCTCATCTTAAGCATAGGAATGGAACGGTTATTTTTGACATCATAACGTGTTTATCTGTCTGGTCTCACCCGAGAAATTGTCGATCTATATGTCCGTCCGATCTGAAAAGGTGATAGTACTCACAGGAAATTAGTAATAGCTAATCATTACCGACAATACAGGTAGATTAGCGAACATTTCCAACCTCTATTAATAAACAACCTTTCCCAATAATTGAAGATGTTTAGGACTGAGTGATACAAATTAAGACACCCCTATAGTGGTAATTGGTTAAGTAAATAAACTAACCTCAAAAATAAAGTTTGCATGGGGAAACTTTTTGAACATAAGACTCGCGTTTTAAAGCATTTGGATTTCATATTCCACCACGCAGAAAGAGACGACGCCAGAGAGGTTGTAGAAAAGATTCATGTTATAGATGCAGCAATAGTGAATGCAGTCAGCGACCCATAGCTGTACTGCTTGCATCAGGACCAGCGAACCAGAGCTGGTCAAGACCGCACTCCACCTCCACGTGGTGGTCCTGGAAACAGTCTGCAGCAGTGCAGTCTGGCTGAGCGAGTGTGGATCGCAATGGGAAGGCAAACCCGGTCCCTAAAAAATGCCGTGCAGAAGTCGGATGTGTCGACCGAAAGGTGCAGATATCACAGCTTAGGCGTAAACAGACACAACGCAACCACCGTCCTTTTCAGGGCGAACGAAGAAGAAGAAGAAGAACATGATTAATGCCAGAAGTGGTTTATTCAGTTAAAATTCCTGGTTTCAGCAATACACATTCACAGATATTGCTCTCAGTAATCTCCCCCAAGTAAAACAGTTAGGATTTTTTCTGCTTAATCATTATAATTAATTCCATCATGGGAAGATTACATCTCAACTGTTGCAGTAATCACTATCGGCTATGCTGTGCACAAGAGCCAGGTAACACAAGGGGTAAGTCTTATTGTTATATTAGTGCATTCGTAGATGTGCATTTTAATATGTATAAATATGTTTACGTATGTAAAGTTGTGAATGAGGCTGGTAACTTCATGTCACATAAATAGCCAGATGGATCACAATGCAAACGATATATACACAAAACAAAGGAACACATATAAGGCTAATAATAGTTACAATATTAATAATAATATTAACACTAATAATACTTCAGATAAGAAATTCAATTAAATAAAAACTGATCAACAAAAACTAACAAACCATTAAAGAAAAACAAAATTATTGACAACTCATAGTGCAAGGAAAGACAAAGAAATAACAAAAAAAAAAAAAAAACCAAAAAAAAAAAAAGACTTAAAAAGAAGAAAAACTAATATAAATTAAAACCATCAACTGCAAAAGACAATATTTATCTAAATACAAAAATACAA
Source organism: Oreohelix idahoensis (assembly GCA_024509875.1). Classification (NCBI taxonomy): domain Eukaryota; kingdom Metazoa; phylum Mollusca; class Gastropoda; order Stylommatophora; family Oreohelicidae; genus Oreohelix; species Oreohelix idahoensis. Next base: position 316,325 of record JAMPIV010005815.1, read on the forward strand.
TAAAATTACAAATATTTCTCGCAGAAAAGCGACGAGGATACAAACTTTACACAAAAAAGTCTCAGTTGTTGTAGTCGTCTTCAAATATCTGCAAGACTCCATTAAAAAGAATTTCAATTTTCATATTTATCTCACTGCCAAGAATAATTCTTAATACCTTTTATAAACACATCCATTACTCTCTCTGGCCACCATTCGTGGACCATTACGAGAGACCAAGGGAGATAAGCGCTACATACCAGCTATTCCACAATCAGGGTTGAACACACAATGATTACAGATGACTTAGCCTTGTAAATCTCTGAAGAGTTTATCACTACTGCAAACATTTGGATGCAGCAAGCACTAACACCACTGGAAGAGTGGGCCACAACATGGTTGGTGAAGATAAATGAAACATCATACACAGTATTTTCCCTCTAGAATAAACCACAGAGCTCACAACTAGTACTAAACAGAGAAAATCTAGACTTAAATGAAAATCCAAACTACCTAGGCATTAATTTTGATCACCGTCTGACTTGGAAAAAACAAGTTAACAGAAACCGAATGAGAGCAAGACAAAGAATGGCAATTATGAAAAAAACGTGCTGGAACAACTTGGGGTGCAGATGAGAGAGTGCTAAAGACGTTAGACACTGGGCGAGTGAGACCAATCCTAGAGTATGGCTTTGCAGCATGGGCAACAGCAGCTACGTCAAACTTTGGTAAAATCAGCTGACTCCAAAATCAAGCAATGAGAATTATAACGGACGGCATGAAGGAAACACCTGTAAAAGAACTCATAAAGAAAGAACTACATTCCTCCAGGCAATGAAGGATAGAAGAGACAGCTGGGCTCAGCAACAAGCTGAAGTATTCAAGAGACTAACAGATCATCCAATTTACCATAGAATGAATGCTCTTACAAGGCAAAGCCTCAAACGATGAACTTTTTAGAACCAAGCAAACCACAGATGACAGCAGTTTCCATAAATGCAAGATCAACTATTAAACCCATCTATACTGCACACAAGCTTCCAGTTTGGAAACAACATCGTTTCCCTGGAATGATAGAAAACATTCCTGAAATGTTTTTTTTTTTCGTACGCCCGCTAATACTCGAGGCGAAATCTCAGGTTAATATGTCTTACCTGAGACTGATTTTACGTAAGTATCCCTTTTTCCCTGCACACTGACAGGTGTCCTCTCGCCATTCAGGCAGATACTCGCCGATTTCGGAGGTACCCATTAGAGCTGGGTAGGCTCAGTCAATTCCTGGAAGTGAAAGAAAAAAGAGCCAAACTGCAACAGATAGAAAATCCATAGCGACACAATACATAGAGAAACATTACCCACGCAACACCTGGACCCATGCATACACAGATGGATTAGCAACAAATGCAACAGAAAATTGATGTGGAGGTGTCTTTCTAACCTTAAGCACTGGTACACAAAAAAGCTGTCAGTAACAACAGAACAATTCTCAAGTAACATCAGAGGAGTGGCTGAGGCCTTGAAAACTGCAGCAGAGGTTATAATGACAGAGGAAAGCACAGAGAGACAAGTTGCTTTCTTTACCGATGCACAGCCAGTAAGTGCAACGTTGAAAAGCCAAAATAATACACATCTGGATGACTTCAGAATAGTGCTCCACAAACTATGTCAACAATTCACAAGTCTTGCGATCCAATTGATCCTATCTCAATGTAACATCACCGGCAAAAAAGAGGCTGACATATTGGCAAAGGAAGGTGGAAATCTACACTCAGGCTGATGCAAGCTTAACTTTCGAGGTGGCAAAGAGTTTTTTCAGAATCAGATACATGAACAAATGGGATGTCGAGCATCAAGGTCACAAAGCAAATGACGCATACTACCAGCTCAACAGTCAAGAACATGTGGTAACTTTCGGACTCCGCACTGGCCACAACGGATTGAAATACCATTTATTCAACAAACTAAAGATAGAAACTACCAATGAGTGTAACTGTGGCGCTGATAAAATCACTGCTGAACATCTGCTTCAAAGTTGCCCAACATGTGCGGAACAGAGAAAGTGCATATGGCCGACACCAATACCATTCGTGGAAAAGCTCTTCGGAGATTCAAATAGCCTCAAACTGACTACTGCTTTTTTTGAAAATATTTAAGTGGACGTTGGAGAATGTATGAAGATGAAGAAGAAGAAGAAGAGGAAAGACTGAGAGCAGTAAACCTCTGGAGACAATTTCAGAACATGGAACTGACCGCCATTATACCAACACAGAACATGGAACTGACCACCATTATGCCAACACAGAACATGGAACTGACCACCAATATGCCAACACAGAACATGTGAACTGACCACCAATATGCCAACACAGAACATGGAATTGACCACCAATATGCCAACACAGAACATGGAACTGACCACCAATATGCCAACACAGAACATGGAACTGACCACCAATATGCCAACACAGAACATGGAACTGACCACCAATATGCCAACACAGAACATGGAACTGACCACCAATATGCCAACACAGAACATGGAACTGACCACCAATATGCCAACACAGAACATGGAACTGACCACCAATATGCCAACACAGAACATGGAACTGACCACCAAATGCCAACACAGAACATGGAACTGACCACCAATATGCCAACACAGAACATGGAACTGACCACCAATATGCCAACACAGAACATGGAACTGACCACCAATATGCCAACACAGAACATGGAACTGACCACCAATATGCCAACACAAAACATTGCCCATGTGGCAGTGCAATTGCTGCATGCTTCAACTGCAACTTTGCTTCAGAAAATATATAGCTTAACATAAAACAGAAAGCTCATATATAATAGGGAATTAGTGAACAATACAACAGGGCTGCATACTCCGCCTGGAGCATTGCTTTAGATCATATAGTCAAATATAATAAAACAGAAAAGCTTTTTTAAAACATACACACGAGAATGTGCATTGATATTTTCTCACATTTAATAATTACAAACTAAAGTTCGCTGGACAATTAGTTGACCCGGATGACAGGAGCTGTCAATCAGGGTTCGCTTAACCACAACAGTGGTCGCTAGTGTTTTTTGGTAGAATCATATGCGGGTCACTTCGTTCTGCACATCTGTGCATTTTATGCTATTGGCATACGTAAACTGACAGCTACTCAATTTTATACGATGGTTCTCACACTGGTAACCAGAAACAAGAACAAAACAATGTAATTTTGGACTGACATCTTATTATATTTATAAGAAACAGGAATGAAATGTTGACAGATGTAAGTTATATTTAGGAAAATGAACTGGATTTTGACCATGAGAGTACTGAACACCTGTGCGTGTGAAATACACGTTGTACAGATAAATGAATGGTTGATAGTTTGGTACTTGTTTTTAATGAGAATATTTGTAGAAGTGCATTTGTGTCGCATATCTGGGACGTAAGAAATAGTCATTGGAAAGACAAAGCAGGAGGAAGTCAGCATTGTTGTTCTGTCAGCAAGGATGACACAAGCAAGGATGACACAATCAAGGATGACACAAGCAAGGATGACACAATCAAGGATGACAGAATCATGAAATCCGGACATTTTTCCCATAGAAACAGCCGGATGCATAAAGACGGAGAATATATACTTTTGTTAGCACGGTCAAAGGGAGATTTTTCATTTGAGATTTGAGATTCAGATAAAGATAGAGATTTGTAGAGAAGAGAACTAACAATGTAGGAAGTTTGTCACAGGTCGTGCGCTGGATTAGCCAGTGTTCGGCTTTTGAAATGATATTGTAGGAAGTGTGTCCGGTAGCTTGAGACTTTAAGAATGAATGAGCTTACAGAATAATCGTTTAAGAAAGTTAAATAGAGTTGTTAATAGACTAAATGTCTTTGTTAAGTGGAAGTAAAATGAGCAGAAGAGTGTTTTGAGGGAAGGGAGGTAACTCCCCATTTTTGAAGATTTACCTTGGTATTTTGGTTTAGTATTTCATGTGTGTTCTCAATTATGGTGTAACTGATTTGCATAGTAATGTTTTAGTATTAAGGTTAAAGAAGACTATGGGTTTTGAGCTTAATCAGAAAATGGAGACGACTTCAAATTACGTCCCTTGAAATGTTTTGGTGAGTGATCAAAACGCACGAGAAAGTTTTGCGAAGGTGAACACATTTTAGCAGAGAACGGGGGAATGTTAAATCGGAAAAAAGATTAAGATTAAGTCAGTCTGATTTTTAGCGCGAAATAGGAAGAAAGATAGGCCCATCGAAAGTTATCGCTGTATTAAACTTGTGTGTAGTGGTGAACGCTAGCTTGGATGGTGCACTAAGGCTATAACCCACTGGAGGTGGTTGACTTCTGTGTTGTGCAGAAGACTATGTTGCCCAGCCATCAAGCCGTTCTATTTAGCCACTTTGATACATATAGGTGCAGGTTTCTGCTATGGTGTTTGTTTATTCATGAAGCAAGGAAGGCAGTGTTGCCTGTCAAGTATTTTTGATGGTCAGCCCAAGGCAAGAATTTACAGGTATTTCAAAACTAGCAAGTAATATACATCGTGTAGAATAAGGTGAACTTTTATACAGCACAGAAGATAAGAGACTGTAGAGAATTATAGGAGTCAGAGACTTGGTATAAACTGTCAGCCCTGGTATTATACCAGTCCATAATAGATACACCAAGCTACTCGAACAGAGAAAGAAAAAATTATAGAATTTTATGTCGGACAGAATGAGATTAAAAAATTAGAACAACGAATAATAGCAACATTGTAAAGATCAAGCAGTCGATAGACAACAGTGACTTCACAAGAAGTTATATATTCTAACCACTGACATAACAACTGTAAAGCAAAACGTAGTGAAATACGATATAAACAAGAGAAAGGAAAATGTCAGTAGAATTATTTACAGCAGCTATTATTGTAGGAATGTGCCCCCAAGTGAAGATCGGCCATCCATTGTTGGAGTGAATTTGACTCTTTATGTAAATAAAGCTTGATTTGGCTCAGCTGATGTTAGCGTGAGGTCTATACATCTGAATGTAACATCATCATCATCCTCCTACGTGTTCGTCAGCCCTGTGGAGAATCATTAAGTGGTTAAATTAACTATTCATAATCTAACTGACTGCCTACTCTCGGGTAGTGAAACTAACTATACGATAATACACCCTTCTCTCAAATATGCACATCCGCTGTACGGCCACAGAAGGAAGTGTAGATTTTTTATAGATAGTGTGTTGTACAGAATAGCTAATAATGATAATAAGTGGTAAGAAGAGTTCGAATAACTATAAGTACCGATAACTGGAGAGAAGAAGTAAGAAAGAGAGATAGTGTCACGGCGCTAGTTCGCAGTGCATCTTATGTCGGGTGTTCGGCGAAAAAAACCAGCCGGGCGAGGCCGAGGTGAGCCGAACCGGTGGGTCATGTGACTACTGAAAATTGGGGGAAAAGACGCAAATTTGGGGAGTGAGAAACTAGCCTTCGTCCGGAGAGGACGGACATTTTTTCATTTTGCCAGCACGATTGCTGTGTGGTTCATGTTATGGACTATTAACTGAGTCCTTGCCATAGTTCGATCCTGGTTGTTAATAACGTGATAATTCTAGGGCAATGTAGTGTCTAGTTTGCATTATCTTCAGGCCGTAGATTAATAAGTTGTCAATGATTTAAGTGAATCATTGTCTCAGTTTTGCCGCTCAGATGAGCGATATGCATTGCAGTGTTTTTCAGTGTAAATCGTACTGTAGTGTATGATGCTGATAGGTTACGATGCTAAGGCAAGTTTATAGTGGATTTTCATTATTGTATTTGATGCGTTTATTGGCCGTGTGAGGCCTCAGTATATTGTGCATATTATTAAAGGGAAGTACCTGTAGAAGGTGTTCATTTCTTATTGTCATCCATTGTTGTGTGTTGATACTCTTGGGAGAACGACCCTTTGGTTAGTATTATAAATCCACACTGCAGTGGTGTAACCAGTGGATTGTTCTCAACAGTAAATGGTTCTTGACAGCTGAGGGCTGCATCCGGTTCTTTTGTGAGCCTAAAGGCCGTGGGGCCAATAGTTTATAGTATACAAGGCTAGGAGTTTCTTTGCACACAAATATATAGATGTTGTAGCAAAGCATTGTGTACACTTCATTGTGTCTACCAGTGTTCATGGCAGTGTGTTTGTTGTCCGGTGTTAGTCAGTAGCAGTGAACTGTTTTGGTGAGGTGTTGACCCGTCGCGGTATTTGACCTAGTTTGAAAAGGTGCACAGTGTCAATACGGATTATACCCGACAATTATGGTGACCAATGTGGGATTGGAAAGTTGATTTGTGTGCTAAGTTGTTTAAGTATTGATAGAAGGAGTGTCACAAGTGATAGAGTAAGATTGCACCTGGCGGCTAGCATCACAGTTTGATATATTACAAGGTGTACGTTGTATCTTAGTGCTAGGAAGGTGGTGACCCAGGCGGAGCAGCGGAGGTTAGGTGTGACAGGTGTCTACAGTTGTTCCATGAGGGTTGCAAAGGAGATTAAAATTGCTTGTGAGGTTGGTAGTATTTGGGCTCTGGTGCCTGACTGTCTTGTGTCGGCAGAGGAGATTAGATCTTCAAGATTTGTTGATATTAGGAGTGTCACTAGTGGTGTTGGTGGTATTTGGGTCTTGTTGCCTGACTGTGTTTTGTCGGCAGAGGAGATTAAATCATCTATATTTGTTGGTATTGTTAATGTCAATAGTGGTGGTGGAGTCTCAGGGTGTGTGCAACTCCTCTGATCTGGATCATTGTCGAGATCAACGCAACCATTGTTGTGCATGTAACCAACCTGCAGTAGTGTCATCGCTCGTATTGCTCTACATACCTGGTGAACATTACATTCCTGCGTTCCTGCCAAGTGCTGTCGTCATCATGCTTTACCGATGTGTCTTTCCGGTGGGAGCCTACCCATGCCTAGTTCTTGGCCCTAGTACCGCTTGAAGGAATGCCAGTTACCGAAGCCTGCTGATCTGAGTGGTCCTGGAAATATACTGTGCTGAAGAGTGAAGACTGCTGGGTTCCGGAACTGTCTTAGTGAAGTGAACTGTACTCATATATTATACGCATCACCGTGCCAAAGGACATTATTGTTATTAGCTGGCACAGAGACTAGGGTAGAAGTCTTGTCAACTGGACATTATTGGATTTACGGTCGTTATTCTTGCTGAGATAACACCGTGAAGAACATTGTGTACGTTGGATGTTTTCAAGTTTGTGGAGACTAGTTCGTGCCGTTTCATTTACCATCATCTGTGTCTGAGGAGCTACGTGGAGGTGCATTGCTGGATCGTCAGATAAGTTATTGTTTGAAAATATGTGTATGATTTGTTGAATTTTTCGTTTGTTTCTTGTTTTTCCCTTCAGTTCCTTCTTCCTTTTCTGTCTATCCATCTGGTTCAACTTATCGTACAGTCTGGTCTTCTAGATTAGTGGGACATTTCTGTTGAGGTCGTGGAAGGTTAGCATAAAGCCATAAGCATTTTGCTGGGTCAAAGTCTGTTTCTGAGGTATTCTTATTTGTTTGTTTTTTTGTGTTGTTCCTTTCTTTTGTTTTGTTCTTTATCTTCGTTTTCTTTGTAGAAACTTAGTCTGTGCCTTTATAGGGTGTTAGTTAGTTACGTGGGATCTGCATTTGATTTCCTGTCACTTGGGGTCATTAGTATTATATTCTTGGTAAATCAATTGATATGTTATAGTGTTATGATTGCTTAAATGTTATTTAGTTTGTTTTGATTGGTATGAGTTAGTATGACTAGTTAAGGAGATAACTCTCAGTACTGATTTGTTTTAGGGTGTGCCTGCGTGTGTTTAGTGGTGGAGTCAGGCAGAAGGGTTTCCTGCGACTGCCCTACTTAACATCCCAAGCTCATTTTTTGTTAGGCGTACTGGTGGAGTTTGTATTTACGTTGTCTTGTACATTCAGTAATTCTATTGTTGTGTTTAAGGGGTGTAATCTCTTGTTCCTTCTTGCTATCCTGTAAATACGTTAACGGGTATCTCTTGTTTTCGTTCGTTGTCAGTCATGCATTGTATATATCAGTCTATCCCTGCTCTTATCTTGTCTGTCATCTTATTCCTCGTGACTGGTAGTTATTGTAGTGTTTGGTGTGTGTCTTATCATCTGTGGAATGATCATTTGTGCCATTTGTAAACATACTGAGTAGAAGTGAAATACTGTCATAGCACCAGCGTGGGTGCTAGTAAGATACTGGGGTGTAAAAGCTGCTTTTTTGTGTTCAATTTTCGTGGCGGTTCCACTTACAGTTGTGTGGTGGTATAGTACTAAGGGGTATTATCAGCTAGTGGATACAAGTATCGACTATAGCAAGGATCTTTTCAGTTGTATCTCAGTGCCTAAGTGGTCGGAAGAACCAGACCTAAAGAGTAAGTAGACAGTAGCTAAGAGGCAGAGAACGGTCACACTGAATTGAGGGATGAAGTGCATTATATACTACTCGACAAAAGTTAAGGGCCGCCATTCAGTTTAGACAAGGTTTATATAATTCGTCCTGAGGAGGGTCGATTTTCCAAATGTCCGGTAGCTTGAAATCTCTCAAGAAGTCTCTGAATGGTAGAGTATGACACTGCTAAACATCTTGCAACATGACGAACAGATTGACCATCCTGAATCCATGCCATGGCTCGACCACGGTCTACAGTGCTGAGACTTCTCCTTGGTGGCATGGCTAATGCAGCGATCATTTCGACCACTTGTCATACTAATTTCTTGCATACCAACGGTGAACACTCTTTACCGATGATCATTTTCCACGTGCATTCAAATTCAACTCACTTTTTCATCTTTTGAACTAGTGGGGCGTGTTGCAAAAACCACGAGTTTCGGAAGCAACAATGGCAATTTTCACGTGCGGGTTAAAGTGACCCAGTTTTTTGACATTTAAAAAAAAAGTAACCTAGTGCACACAGAAATGTATACACATTTCTCTGAGCTCAGTTTTAATGACATTTTCACTTGTCTTTACAGTTTGCCAATCACTTATATAAACCTTGTCTAAACTGAATGGCGGCCCTTAACTTTTGTCCAGTAGTATATATACATTGAGGGTGAAGTGGATTATATATACATTGAGGGGTGAAGTGGATCATATATACATGTACATTCATATGTTCGTACTTTGAGCAGTGATATTGTTGTTTATATACCCTTACTGCATACTTTGTACGGAGAGAGTTATCTGTTGATATAAGTGAGGTGTTTATAGTACTTGTGAGTGAGTAGTTGCATAGTAAGAATCTATAGCAAAAGAAGCAGAGTTATAGACAATATTGAGTATACTGAGTGTACATCATGGACTTAGAGGGTTTCATTCGGATAGGCAAAGAATGTGGGTACACTGGGAAAGAACTTATGGATTTTGCCAAGGCAGAATACCAGTCAGAGGAAAGTCAAAAAGCTATGGAGAAGAAGAACATTGAGAAGCAGAAGCAGGAAGAGAGGAAAGAGATTGAGAAACAGAAGCGGAAAAGAGATGCTCGCGCTGAAGAGTTAGAGCTCAAAAGAAGAGAGTTCGAATTTCAAGAAAATAAGAGGAAAGAAGATAAAGAATTACAAGAAAAGAAGATGAAAGAGGATAGAGAGTTTGAATTAGAAAAGGAAAGAATGAGATTAGCTCTGGAGGAAAAAAGAATGCAGGTAGAAGCTGGTAAGGAAATACAATTAAAGAGAATAGAAGCGGGTGCGAGTGATCAGAACTCGACTCCGAGGGAATCTCGCCGTCCCTTTAGACTGCGTATGCCGAATTTTAATGACAAAATTGATAGCTTAGATTATTACTTGAGAGGTTCGAGGGCGATTGGGTGGCCTGGAAGGCTAACATAGACGAGTGGCCATCTCTGTTATCTACAATGCTGGTGGGGTCTGCGATAGAGACTTTTTATAGCCTCCCACTGGAAGAGCGGGCGGATTACGACAAAGTGAAGGAATGGTTGCTCCTGAAGTTCCGTTTGACGGCTGACGGGTACCGGACGCGGTTTAGAAACACTATGCAGAACAGGACTTCGAGGACTTCATCTCGAAGATCAAGCTTTTGCTGAATAGATTGATTGAGTTGCAAGGAATTACTAAAAACTTTAATGGCTTGTTTGATCTAATGCTACGGGACAAAGTGTTGTTGTCTTGTTCTACTGAATTGGCAGCATTTGTCCAGGAACGACAACCTAAGGATATTGCTTCTATGGCCCAATTGGGGCACCATTATGTCCTAGCCTATCCGGGCAAACCCATCCATCGGTCTGGTCTGTCTGACGCCTTAGTTGCAGCTGTCGGCAAAGTTCAGCGACAACCATCTCAAAATCAGTCAGGCAATGCAGACAGGTGCCAAGAGCAGAAGGACGATAGGCCCTCCAGTCCCTATCAACCACGCAGAGGTAATAATGATAACTTCCGATCACATAGGAGTGGCCGGTCGAACTAGCACAACCGACAGTGGAGAAGTGATAGTGACGAAGAAGATCGCCAAATGCGTAAGCATGTGCGCTTTAATGAGTCGTGAAAGGAAGTTAAGCACTATAAAGAGAAACAGGTCAAGCAGAGGAGTGGATCCTCAGAGAGTCGATCTTCTGAATCCGAAGCGCGATTGTCACCGGGTAGCATTCTTAGTAGGAGTCAGCGTGGCGAGTCAAAGAGGGAACGCAGATGTTCCAATTGTAATGGCAGGGGTCATAATGCAGACTTGTGTGCTACCCCAATCAAACACGCGAATTCCGCGTTTGTGTTCGACACAGCCAAATGCGAGGACTGCGTGGGGTTTCGACGTCTATTTCATTCGAACGAGAATATAGGGTTACACTGCGGACATTCTGTACCATGTCTATCCGGCGGTCCATGATACTGGCAAGGTGGCACTCCACAAAGGTGTGGTAGAGACGAAACCAGTTTCGGTGTTGAGGGACACTGTATGTACCACAGTCGGGGTGCGTCGTTCGTGCATCGATGAATCCTGCCTTACAGGCAAAACTGTGAAGTGTACCACGTTTGGGGGCAAAGTGGAGTCTTACCCCCAGGCGTGTTTTAATGTGCACACCCCATTTCTATCAGGAAGAGTGAACGCGTTTGTCCTTGAGAACCCAGTTGCCGATTTTATCGTCGTCAATGTACGGGAAGTGCATAACGCCACGGGGGGGGGGGGGGAGCGGAGGCTCAGTAACACCGAAGTCCCGGGGCGGACGATCAGGTGGTCGAGGTATCACCACCTATGAAGAAAGTACACCTGGGATCGGGTTCTTCACCAGAAAAACTTTACACCATTACTAAAGAAAGCATATGAACTTTATTTCGATTCGAAAGTTGATGATGCAAATAAATCTTGGAAGCCAAATGCAGTTTGTTCGACTTGTGCAAATACATTGGCAGGTTGGTTACGAAAATCGCCGAAGCATAAGTCGATGCCTTTTGGAGTGCCAGTAATATGGCATGACCCGACAAATCACGCTACTGATTGTTACTTCTGCTTGACATATATCCATGGTTTCACTTTTAAAACTAGAAAGTCTGTGGTTTATCCAAATATTGAATCGGTTTTGAAACCAGTGCCTCATGATCCAATCACGTGTCCGATCCCAGTTCCACCAGAACAATATCCGTTGGACGTGAATGAACCATCAGAAAGTGATAGTTTACCTACTTTAGAAACTAATTCTGACTCGGATTATATACCGGTGAATGATGGTGTTCACTTAATTAACCATTCAGAACTTTCAGATCTGATACGTGATCTCGCTCTTACCAAAGGACAAGCAGAATTACTCGGTTCGCGACTCAAAGAATGGAATCTTTTAGCGTCCAATACTCCGATATCTAAATTTCGTCATAGACACAGAGAACTTGTTCAATACTTTGAGATGGATGATGACATTTGCTATTGCAAAGATGTAAACGGTCTAATGGTGCACCTCGGTCATGAGCACATAGTCAACGATCAACGAATGGTGACTTTTCATTGACTCTTCCAAGACTAGTCTAAAAGCCGTGTTATTGCATAACGGAAATTTATTTTCATCAATTCCAGTCGCCTACCTGTTCATATGAAAGAAACTTATGACAATATGGCTATACTTTTGGCAAGAATAAAGTACAATGACTACCAATGGCGGATTTGTGGAGACCTAAAGGTCATTGCAATTCTCACGGGCATGCAGACTGGGTATACTAAATTTTGTTGCTTCCTATGTGAATGGGACAGCCGCAACAGACAGAAACATTATGCAAGAAAGGTGTGGCCTATCAGGGATCGTATGCAGCTCGGGCATAAAAATGTAATACACGAGCCATTAGTTAACAAAGACAGCATCATTTTACTAACGTTACATATAAAGTTGGGGCTCATGAAGAATTTCGTAAAAGCGTTAGATAAAACGAGCAAAGCTTTCACTTATCTTCGAGAAAAGTTTCCGCAAGTTAGCGATGCAAAGATAAAGGAAGGTATCTTTGTAGGACCTCAAATTAGGAAAGTTATTGCAGACAAACAATTTGAGAACTTGTTACATGGTAGTGAACTTCGCGCATGGATGGCATTCAAATCGATCGTCGATAACTTTCTGGGAAATCACAAATCTGTCGACTATGTGCATATTGTTAAGCAGTGCATAGATGCATACAGAATTATGGGCTGTAACATGTCCCTCAAAATCCATTTGCTCGATTCGTATCTTGACTTTTTCCCTGACAACCTTGGCGAAGTCAGCGATGAACATGGAGAACGATTCCATCAAGATATCGCCGTAATGGAGTCACGTTATCAAGGACGGTGGAGTGTGACCATGCTTGCCGATTATTGTTGGATGCTTCATTGCGATGTACCACATGCCATTCACCGACGAAAGTCGACTGCAAAGAAATTCAAGCCTACATAACTGTTATACTTCTTGTACGAATGATGCTGTAATACTGTATGCGTTGTTAAAAAACTTCAAATGCATATTTCTAGAGATCCCGACCTGATAGAGAAAAACGGTTTGCAGATTTAAAAACAGCGCATTAAAATTGACCAGAAAAACATAGCAATGTTAGAGAAAGAAAAAAAAAATTTTTTTTGTTAGCCAGTGTTCCCAGAGTCCTGTGCCAATGCGCAGGGAGAGAAACCATGAAGGTTCGTCTGAGGTCCTGATAACGAGTGACCTTGCGGTGTGCGTTCGCAATGTCCCCCTGAGTGCTAGTTGGCGCTCACTCAGACGAGAGTTTAATGAGATCGCACCGGTGAAGTTCGTGGAGGTCGTGTCGTTGCGAGACAGTACAAAGATAGCGCGAGTTACATTCGCGAATAAATGGGGTGCGCGTGATGCAGTCATTTGGAAGCGCATGTCGTTGCGTCATAACCACGTGCTGATAGTCCAGCAATATCAAGGGATAGGTATCGGGTTCGCCTTCAGTTAAGGTGTTTCGGTTAACGCGAACCGAACCGTAGAGTCTGACCCACACCACCAGTACTGTTTTGATAAAATATAAGTTGTCTGTGCAGCTTTATCATGTAGTGAGGGTGACTAAGGAGGTGGTTTTCAAATGGTAAGATCATGTTTGTGCAAAATGTGACGCTTATGAATTTATGTATTTGGCGCCATAAAGGCAATTTAATATATGATTGAATTTAGTTACTGAAATTGTTTGTGCTATTTAAATGTCAACACTAATGTTTGCTTATGTAGGAGTTGCTATTAGTAGACAGCGTACTGTGTTAGTGTTGACCAGGGGTGGACAGTCGTTGTCATTTTTCACGACTGCCATAACCTTGGGTAACCTGCTTCATACGCATTTTGATTTTTGGTTGGTTGGAGAATGCAGTAACTACAATGGTAGGAACGTACTATGGCGCTCTCTGTTCATATGAGGAGATGCGGTTAGTGGCACATGGTCGTCCAAACTCCTACGGGGGTCGGGCGAAGCTTCCTCCGATGGAAGAAAACTAAGTTTTCTTTCTTAAGGGAGGAGGGGGTGGATGTCACGGCGCTAGTTCGCAGTGCATCTTATATCGGGTGTTCGGCGAAAAAACAGCCGGGCGAGGCCGAGGTGAGCCGAACCGGTGGGCCATGTGACAACCGGAAGTCTGTGAAAAATGCACAAATTTGGGGAGTGAGAAACTAGCCTTCGTCCGGAGAGGACGGACATTTTTTCCTTTTGCCAGCAAGATTGCTGTGTGGTTCATGTTATGGACTATTAACTGAGTCCTTGCCACATTTCGGTCCTGGTTGTTAATAACGTGATAATTTTAGAGCGATGTAGTGTCTATTTTGCATTATCTTCAGGCCGTAGATTAATAAGTTGTCAATGATTTGAGTGAATCAATGTCTCAGTTTTGCCGCTGAGGTGTGCGATATTCATTGCAGTGTATTTCAATGTAAATCGTACTATCGTGTATGATGATGAGATAATTAAGAACAGGGATTCTCACATTCTATGGAATAGGATTAGATATAATAGAGTTAGAAGGAAATGAAACTATACATAATATTGTTGGTTTTGTAAAAAGGCATGCTTTAACATTCTTTTATCCAACATTTTATTTTAATAAACATTTTATCTTTTATTGGATTTGTTGACAGTGATTAGATCTATTATTGTTCGTAATTTGAACATGTTTGTCGGTGAAACAATTAGTTTTCGTGGTGACTTTTTTAAGTGTCGTCAGTGACTTATGTGGTACTGTGAGATGAATTGTGTTAACAAACTAAGGTGAACACTAACATTACATTATACGCAACATGACGAGCCAAGAAACACCAACACGTAGCTGCATTCTCATCTGGGAGAACCTACCTGGGGTTGAACACGGTCACACACATTCTCATGAGGGTGGAAATTAACGTCTAAGGCGTATAGCCTTTCTGACCACTGAACACTTACACAAACTCTTAAATGAACGTAACATGAGTCTGGTGTTAATTCAGTGCACTCCTATCTGATCTGAACGTTTGAACAATTGGCATTTAATCAACGTTTATTTACAAACAGAAGTGACACTTTCACACCCAGAAGCCCATGTGTTCGGGATGGCACATATCTTATGGATCTTACAAGTTTTTCTGATTTCATTTCCATTTGACTGTTTGCAAAATAATCATGTACGTTCAAGAAAAACAAAACAGCGCTTTTTTTCCCTTTGACAAAAACTTTAGAAAGTGTAAATGACGTTGCGAATAAGCACATTTAGCCGCCCCCTCCCCTACCCAATGAGTTTCAGTATTATCAATCTTCAAATAGAACATAAATCAGCCAGCAGACTGAAATCTTGTCAGTTGAGTTCCTGAAATATTTTCAACTTGCCGTTTGGTCGACAACTGAACACTACAGACATTTTGCGCATGCCTCTCGTCACATGCATATTAGACGACCACAACTAGTGTCTGGAACAAGCAGCCACTTTCTCTTTGTCTTGACACGCACATTAGACCAGGATGTCAGACGTCAAACAAAAGTGAAGACTATTTTTGTAACGGCCAGAAATAAATGTGACGTTCATGACAGACATTTACATGCAAACAAATACCAAATATTTTTTAAATGGTGATCCAGTAATGTATGGCGCAGAGCTGCGGATATATACACCGTGAGGCAAATAAATCCATGACCTTTAAATATTTTTTAAAACTCGGTCTAAAATGACCCGATTTTTACGACATTTGGTGACAATTATGATAAAAATATCCGTTTTCGAATTTCGAGTCTCAAATTTCGAATTTCAAATTTCACGCAACGAATTTTACGCCTTGCAGGTGGCGCTGCATACAACTGCAATTCCTCTGCTGGAAAATGGCTTTCTCCGAAGAAGAAAAACGGCAATCAAATTTCTTCGACAAAACAAAAATTATGGTGCGAAACGACTTCTTAAGGAGTGTCCAAACAAAGGATGGACTTTAGGCGGACTTGCGTATCTTTTGTAAAAGATAGACCAAACTAGCACTGTTGAACGTCGTAAAGGCACTGGCCGAACATGCACTGCACTCACCCATGACAACATCAATGCTGTTAACGAGCTTGTGCAAAGTCAAGAAGGACGTCCACAAACACATCTTTCCCAACTTCAAACTGCTCGTCAGATAGACGCTTCTCAAAGATCCGTGGGCAGAATCATCAAAAAGGCCAGGCATTTCTCGGTTGAAATCGAAAAAATTAAGAATTTGGGATTAGTCCATTTTCTGTTACTTTAGCATCTCCCGAATCTAAATATAACAGAATTAAATGTCAAAATGCATTCTAACAATCTGTATTTTGACTTTTGAAAAGGTATGGTACGGAGAGATTTTCTCAAACTTGACAAAATATGTCTAATTAGACCTAGTTTCTTTCATAGCAACCAAGATTACACCCCTACATATTATACATCGTTGGATTCGTCCAAATCTACACTTTACTGTAAGCAGGTCACTTATTTCGGGATTCCAAATGCCAGATCGGAAATTTATAATTTCAAAGTCAACATTTAGGGTTTCCCCTCGATTCTAAATTTTTAATTGGCTGTGCGCGTTCACGTGACCGGCAACGACAATATGGCCGCGTGTTTACATTAATGTTCGGAATCTCAGTTGTGATTTGTTATTGATGTGACAATGCCTAAAAAAACGAGATGCTCTCGTTACCTCCAACTGGAATAGGCCAGAGTTAGAGATTGAAGCAAGACTTATCCTACACTGCAGGTAAAACGTACTTATTGTGAGGATATAATGGTAAAAACTGGGACATTAGTACTCAGGTAAGGAGGGTTGAAATAAAACACAGCGGACCGTTTGTTCGATGTGGCCTTTGACAAGAATTTAGAGACGCAGTAAACAGGAGTAAGGGTTAGGCTTAGTGGTTGAAATGAAGCAGACAGGACCGTCTGTACGATAGGGCCTTAAATTAGAATTCAGAAACGCAGTAAAAAGGGCTAATGGTTACCTATAGGTATCCTAAACCTAACCCTAACGACGTTGGCGACTTACTGGGATGACATATAAGAAGGCGGTCCACTGTGACACATTTCAACCAGGTTTAAGAATCTTAACCTAACCCTAAACCTTAAGACGTTGGCTACATAATGGAATGACATCAAAGAAGGCGGCCCACTGTGCTTCATTTCAACCACCAGGGAGTTACATGAACTAGCTATTACGAGTAGTAGACAGTCAATTAAAAATCATCACGTTTTCCTGAGTTTACAGAATAACTGGTGACTTCTCATAATTCAGTACATTATCATGATTCTTGTAAGCATAGTGCATATTTGTTTCCTCAATTTAATGTTTGTTTCTTGTGTATTTTTATTGACATGTCTTGTCACAGAGGCTTATGTGTTATTTAAAAAAATGCCTGCCAGACATGTGCAACAGCTGGTTCTTGGTACCAGAAGAAAGACTGGAAACTTCATCAAGTGGAAAGTGAAGCAAGGCTGTCATATACATTTTGAAGGTATTTACTTTTGAAACTTACATTATGTTTCCCCTTGCCTAAGCATAGACATTCATATAATTTATTTTGATCTCCATAAATATCAAGTTTAGAAACATATTTCAGTACTTACATGTATTGTTTTGCTTCCATTGTACTTTAAGGCACAGTTTATTAATGCTTGTTTACATCTTTATTTGAAATTTTACTAATGTAAACATTTGCCTCTTTCTAGGAAGTTCAAGTGTCATGGAAGCTGAGGCAGGTAGTGCTTTGTGAAGCTGTTCTCTGACGCGACAGAAATTTCGCCACACCGTGTAAAGTGATTGTGATAGCAAAGCATTCAATCAGATCATAGCAATTAAACCATATGGCCCCAATATTGCTGAATTTAATCAAGGACCTGAGGCTGCTATATTTTTCAAGAAAGTCATGGGGCTGAACAGTGGAAAAGAGGCTTGTCGACTGGCAGGAGCAAAAAAGCGTTAAACGTCTGGTGCTCAGCTCTAAAACGACAGAAAACTGCACTAAGAAAATGAAGGACATTTGGCACAAATCTCAACAGAAAGCCAGACATGAAGCTGCAGAGGAAGCTGGATATTCTGCCGGTATGTTCTGAATGACTAGTAAGTTATTTTATTTTGCTGCAGTATTACATACGTTATTCAGTCTTTGAATAGAAATCGTTCGGTGTGCACTGTTTTTTTTTAAATTGTCCACATTGATTCTCTTATATTTGTGATTAAACATATTAATTCTACTTATTTGTGTGATTAAAATAACCAAACTATTCATATTATATTATTGTTGGGATTATACTGTAAACAGTTCACAGCTTTTTGTGATAACAGTACAATGTCAGTGTTCTTATCGTGATTGTGAGACACGCGTACAGTTTTCATACTGTACTTTTTTTGTGATTAGGCCCTATACAGTAATCCTTATTTTTGTGCTTTAACATATTCATAATGGGTCCTAAGTGTAGTGATGAAGTTAAAAGACACCATAAGGTTCTCAATTTGCAAGAAAAGCTTGAGCTAATCAAGCTTAATGAACAAGGCATCTCAAATGCTGAAATAGGCCGCAGGCTAGGTGTACCTCGCACTACAGTTAGCACACTTGTAAAAAACAAAGCTAAAGTGTTATAGGAAATTAAAAACGCTACGCCAGTGCATACCAAACTTATTAGACAGAGGCACAATTTAATTGGTGAGATGGAGAAAGTGTTAAATGAGTGGATTGAAGAGGCATTCTTTGCTCCCCTTTTTCAAGACGCACCATCCACAACCAACTTCAGTCACCCCTTCCCCTAACCCTTCAGATTCCGAGCCATTAACATCAGCCCCAGCCTCTGTTAGATCTCCTTCAAAGTCCCCTACTTCTAAAAGAATTAGATTTAGTTCCTCCAGTTCTGAAGATGAGCCTCCTCAATTTTCTCCATCTGATTTTCTAAATCTAGAATCGCCCCTTAATCACTAACATTCAAAACTGTACTTATTGTATACATTTATCGTCTACTTGCTCAAGAGTAATGTTAAGGTGAGATGTTATTTACGTATTTTTTTAACTTATTACTGTATTTTCTTATGTTTATTTCTGTTTATTTAGGAGTTGCACGATCTCACAAGTGTTATATAGTTAGTTATTTACGTTTTTTGGCTGCCCTAATGCATTTGCAAGCTAAATAAAGGCTATGCTTCGACTTTCGTCGATTTTCGATTTTCGTCAGTGCTCTGGTCCCTAACCTGTCGAAAGAGTGAGGTATGCCTGTATAATTAATAAATAGTACTTAGACAGAAAGTTGTAGAGACACATGATCACCTACGTCCCCAGGTATGGTTTCTTGAAGAAGAAAAAGATTATAGAGCTGATGATTACAGGATTAATTATTATGAACTACGTAATTTCTTCTTCTTCTTATTGGGTCATTTAATCCCGGATTATTAAAGCAGTCAGTGGCCATAACTCCTAGTAGCGTCTTATAGGGCAGCAACAAACTGTCCCCATTTTGCTCGGTCGGTGGCCATTCCCCGTGCTGAGCCCCAACTTTGCCCCATGCCCTGCATCCTAGCCTCTACTGTTCTCCGCCAGGTTGTCTTTAGTCTGCCTCTCTTTCTCCGTCCCCCTTGGGTCCATAGCCTAATAGTTCTGGTGACAGCTCAGGGTCCACCACGTGACATGACCAACACAGCCTCAGGGTCCACCATGTGACATGACCAACACAGCGTCAGGGTCCACCACGTGACATGACCAACACAGCCTCAGGGTCCACCACGTGACATGACCAACACAGCGTCAGGGTCCACCTGCAGCGACGGCGAGTATGCCGCTTTGACCGCACAGTGCAAGCAAGGTTGCCAATTAGGCTGTTTTTGGCGCCAAATTCTACAAATCTGGCTTTTTGAACAATTG
Organism: Oreohelix idahoensis; assembly: GCA_024509875.1. Taxonomy (NCBI): domain Eukaryota; kingdom Metazoa; phylum Mollusca; class Gastropoda; order Stylommatophora; family Oreohelicidae; genus Oreohelix; species Oreohelix idahoensis. Next base: position 336,132 of record JAMPIV010005815.1, read on the forward strand.
GTTGGTGTAGGAAAATTTGTTTCGCTTTTTGCTGTTTTTGTTGTGTTTTCTTTTTGTGGTTTTAAAAAAAATGATCGGCGTAAAAGTACAATTGTATGACTTTTTGACTCTTTTTTGGCTTTTTGTATTTTTAAACATGCTACAATTTCTGGAACTAAAAGCAGTACTGTATGCGTGTATTTAATTACATTAAAGAAATACATGACAATTGAAGCTAATGTAAATTGCACCCCATTATCTACTGTCATAGAGACATCTAGGTTACCGTTTCAATCTCCTTATACAATATGAGTTACTGATTATTAGCATTTGTTACATCTGGTTATGAGCGGGGAAGGTATGATTTTGTAACAGGATAGGCAAGAAAACGGCCAGTAGTACATTCAGCATTTAGTTTCCACACTACCATCGCATATCGGATTTTTATTATGAGAAATTTCTGACTGGTTTCGTCACAGTGCGTTGAGACGAGAATTTTATAAAGAATTGTTTTGAGTTATGAGCACAGCTGAACCTGCTCGAGATGCTCTCTCCCATTTGAAAACCAGTCATTTACTAGGTGGCTCGTACGAGGAAAGGTTATGTTTAATATTTTAATGAAGGCTTATTTCACTTCTGCTGAGCTAACCCAAGCACAGTTACACAGTTCAAAACTCGACTTTAAAAGGAAATTTAGTGAGACAACAACACCACTTGTGTTTTGTTTTTGCTACGCCTGTTGTACAGGAATGTGAAAGATAGAATGATCTTTTTCAGCAAAATAAACTGATCCTCACAGTTTGTGCCAAGAACTATTTTTGCACCAGGATAGTCTTCAGAACAGAATGTGTGATGTCAGTGGGCACAAAAAAAGCATTCAAGTTCATTTTGGTGTCAAATTCTTAACAGAGTGTGATAAGTTCCTACAGAAGAACAAGGGCGTTGAGGCCTATCATGAAATAGAAAATGTCAAGACAACATGTTTGTCTGTGTTACAAGAATCTCTCAGTCAAGTTAGACGTAGACTTCTCTCAGCGAGAGATACTTTTCAAGGCCTGCCAAAACTTCTATACACATCGCAGAAAACAACATCAGCTCATTAGAAGAGCAATACAGCAAAATAATTTTGTTGACTGGAGAGAAGAACCACAATTTAAGAAAGATGGACTCCCCACAGACAGTGAGCAATTTTGGATTGGTGGAGAGAACAAGAAAGTATTCAGTGGGGTACTGGAAGATGAGACAGGTCTATATTTCGGAGCTGGCATTTGCTGATGATGTTGCCCTGATTGCTAAATCAGAGGCACATCTCCAATCCAACCTGCAAGCCTGGAAGGAAGAGCTGGAGAAGAGAGGGATGGTCATAAGCAGCTCTAAAACAAAATCCATGGTGATATCAAGGGAAGAAAGAAAACATCAGATTAAGCTGGGAGAACAGGTCCTGGAGCAGGTCGACCACTTTAAATACCTCGGAGCTATTATAGACCGAAAGGGAGGCATCAAAGAAGAGTTGGCCACTCGAAAAGCAGCAGCTGGGAGACTTTTTCAGGCCATAAATCGAGGATTCCTCAGCAAGAGAGAGGTTGGTAAGAAAACGAAGATGGCTGTATACCGCTCCACCTATGTCCCAGTTTTGGCCGGGGGAGTGGACGGGAACGGCACCAAATCAAGTTAGATGTGACCGGGCTTGGTCACGGTGACAAATCAAGTCTAGTGTGACAGGGTGAGAATGGGGTGGAATCTTTTATCAATGCTCATCTGTTGTTTTACTGGCGACTGCCACAGATGGTGATTACAGAATAGGAACATAACCCAGGTGATTCTTTTGGAGACTCGTAACTGTGTTTATGTTTTAGGCTGCATGATTGTCGAAAATATGGTAACATTCTTTTCTCTATTACCTGATGTAAACAAACGACACTTCCTATTCAGGAAATAAGTTCAAGCTGGATTAAATATGAATGAACACCTTTATTAAGTGTCTGTAACCTCTGAGAACTTCATAATAGTTCATAAATACATGTGCTTCTGTGGTATACAAACCAGTCATCCCAAGAAATAACACACAGCCATCGAACTTACAAGATGGTCAAAACCCCAAAATCACTGCCTCGCACGTCTCGTGCCTAAAACCAACTCACTTAACCCCCTTCTCTCAAACCATCACTTCCGTCCTAGCTCTAAGCAATTCTACCCCAAGTTGGATGACGTCATTCCTGAACACTTTAATTAAATCACTCATAGGATTTGTGACTAGTGTTATTACACTAACTAGACACGCTCAAATACTTAGTGTTTAATCTTGCTAAGTATTCTTACCCTAACTATAATTAAGTGGCAGCACCTTAGTGTTAATCCGACGTAACAGTCCGTACTGTCACATACGCCCTGGGCCACTAAAGTGTATCCCGTAGGAGACACTTTATTCCCTAGAAAAAAAAATTACTAACACTAAAAAAAATTATTGGGATTCATGTATCCCACCATAAATCATGTCAGAAGGACTACAATAAACAATAGATGGGAATAATGGATGAAATAACACCATTAACATTTCACACTAAAAAATCGATCATGAAGGGGTAGGGACTGATGGACATAACATAAACGAGGGACACATGGGAAGAAAAAACTATGGAGGTTATGGTAACTACAAATAGTACTAATAAGTGGCCTAAAAAAAATATATGACCAAAATAGAACAGTAACTAACATTCATTAACGAACTAACAAAACGCTTTATGGATTTATAGTCATCAATATCTCTCACACTTGTGCGAATCATAAAACATAAAATAACATGACAAGCGAGTTAACGTCGCAAGGAAAAAAAAATTGGCAAAACAAATATGGCGGATGCACATAAAATATAGCGGATGCCCAAAATGGCTGTCACCCTACACTTCACTGAAGTGGGTGATGAAAAAAAAAAACATATGAATGGAGGAAATGGAAATAAAACCACAAAACTTGGTGGCAAAGTATGGGCAAAATGGGTAAGTTTCATTAAAAAAAATGACTTTGCCGGTGTAACAATAACCGGAAACAATGAATGGAATGGAAACATGGTAATCAACGGACAATGGTATAGAATATATAAATGGGCAAATAGTTAAATCACATGTATGAGTGTCGGTGTAACAATAACTGAAAATGCAAACAATCATAATGCAATATGGTGTCATCATCATAATGAATCGTGAATGATGCCAACATTAGTGGCGGGTGAAGATGTAGGCCTACATTAGTTAATCACTTTTATTTGGTACAACAGAACGATGTAAACCTTAAAAAAATCTGGGCAAAATCTTACGTCAGAAACATGGCAAAAAGAAAAAAAAATCGTAGGGGTACAAAAGATGATTAAAAAATGAGATCAGACAAAAATAATGTGACATAATGACGCTAACGCGTGTAAAAGGGAACTACATCAACTACAATATATCAGGACTGCAGAGATCGTCTGAGTTGGTGGATCTCCATCAGCAGTGGTCGAAAGGATGTTGTAAGGGAAATGTTCATGTACCGGTAGATTCAGCAATGTCTTCTTGCGGACGAAAATGTAACAGCTCTCCATAAATAACGGCTGTTGGACTTTCCTATCTGAACTGGAAATGCGTAAAGTGTGTAACCCAGATGTTCAAGGATGCGTAACGATTGGACTTCAAGGTAGCATCAGGATCAAGCAATTCAGCAGGAGGGGTATTGTGTAGGAGACCTGCATCGGAAGACACGAGAAGCAGGGTCGACTTCATGCTAAAAATAATAGCAGGGCAGGAAATGTCAACCTGACCGGAGACGGCATCTGGAGGTAAGTGCAGTTCAATTTGTAAACATCTTTGCAAAAATGTTCATTGCTTCCAATCTTTCAATGGCTTACAATAACAGGCGAGGGTCGTACTGTGTAGGTTGGGATGTAGGAACAATAGCATGGACTACGGGAGTGGACGAAAACGGGAGGGTCGGGGTGAAGGCTGCGGACTGGTATGAGGATAACGGAGGGGAACACGTAATCTACGGGACGGAGGTGTGACAGGGGGAGGGAGAGGCGGAGGAGAGGGACTACGGTAAGGAGAATGAACAGAACCACGGGAGCGACGAAAACGGGTTCGTACATGGGCGGCCCGCTGGTGAAGGGGCTTAGGAAAGGGAAACAGAATCGTAAATGAATTTTGGATGACGACGTCTAAAGAGAAAACG